>CAUYUJ010000447.1:1289740-1299740 GCA_963575745.1 Prorocentrum cordatum
TGATAATAACAACAATAAGAATACGAACCAGAATACGGACGTGAGGAGAGAAGGAGGCATGCCAGACGCAGCGACGACTCGGACAATTGTCCACGGCGGGAGGAGGAGGATGAGGAGGAGCACGAGGACGAGGAATGAGAGAGAGAAGGAGACGGGGATTTCATGCAGCTGACATACAGACAGAAAGAGCCGCGCCCTGACGGCGCACCGGCAGAATATGTGCGCATGCGTACGAAGAAAAGATCACTGAGCCTCGGCCGGCCACCACATGCAGGCTTTGCGCACATGGCGCGCGAGGGTAAGCAGCGACACTCCGTCTCAAGATGAAGCAGCTGACCCACCCTAAGAAGATGTGTTCCAAAGAGGGCTTTGTCTGGGCACGATAAGCATCAGATTGGCCCGCCAGGTGCCGAAAGTTGTTTCAATTGCGCAGGCACAGCCGCGGCACCCACAAGATTTACGAAGCACAAGTCGACAAGACCCAACCGAATCCCTCCAAGACTCGGATCAGGTAAGCTCGAGACTGGGATCTGAAAGGGGATATGGCCCATCTACCGGTCGGGGAGGCCGTCAGACCGCTTTGGGTGCGCGTCGGTGTTCGTGGGGCAGGGGCCGTCTGGTGCTGTTCTTGAGCAGGCTCGCCCGCCCATCGACTGCACACCCGCCGAACCAGGCGCACACACGAACTCCTCCGCACAAACTTGCGCCTGTTGCCAGCTCCTCCTCCTCCATCCTGTCCGGTGCGTTCCAGGAGGCCCGGCCCCCTTCTCGCTCTTCATACTCCTCCTTTACCTCCTCGTACTGTCGTCCGCGTCCTCCGCAGGCCTACCATTCCTCCTCGTCGTCCTCCTCCTCCTCTTTCTAGCACTCGTCCCTCCAACTCTTCCTCCTCCTGATGCTATCTCTGCCCCCTTCCCTCCCACGATCCTCCGTCGTAGAACTCCTCCCTCCTGCCACTTTTCTTCCTCCCCATCCTCCTACACTCGCTACTCCTGCCCCCCACTCCTACCAGTTCTTCTCCCCTTTCTTCTCCTCCTCCTCCTCCTCCTCCTGCTCATCTTCTTTTTCTTTTTCTTCCTCCTCCTCCTCCTCCTCCTCCTCCTCCTCCTCCTTCCTACCATCCCGGCTTCTGCTACCATCCATCCGTCGAGGGTGCTAGATATTCAGCACAGAGCTGGTACTCTTGGCACCACCTGAGTAGCTCAGGCGGGGACGACGACAAAATTGTACTTCAGTCGATTGGCTCAGGCAACGGAGGTCATAACAGGTCGCGCAATGGATCGTAACAGAACCAGCGGACGTCCGGCCTGACCTGGTATGTTTTTTCCTTCCACGGAGCACACATGAACACAAAAGCTTCAAACACTGCTTCCGCGGGGCGCTGGCCAGGCGAGAGAATGACGAGAAGAAGGATGAGCAGCAGCAGCTGCAGCAGCAGCATGAGGACGTGTTGTGAAAGGCGGGCGACGAGGAGAGCGATGAGGGGCGAGGAGGTAACCGAAGCCACCAACAACGACGGCGACGAAAACAACAAAGACGGATGAGAACAAGGATGAGGATGAGGATGATGATGATGCTGATGATGATGATGATGATGATGATGATGATGCTGATGCTGATGCTGCTGCTGATGATGAGGAGGAGGAGGAGAAAGAAGAGGAGGAGGAGGAGGAGGAGGACCAGGAGGAGAAGGAAGAAGGTGGAGCACCAGGAGGAAAAGTAGGACCAGGAGGAGGAGGAAGGTGGAGGACCAGGAGGAAAAGGAGGACGCGCTTCGCAAAACATCGGCGGGAACACGAGGCCCGCATGCCAGTGGAAGCGGCTGATGGAGAGCGCAGCCACCACACCTCTGCGCCGCGCCGCGGCTGTACCACCCCCTTCGCGCACGGCCCCTCGACCGAGACCTACAAAACGAAGGCAGGATCGGGACAACATCAGATCGGGATAAACTGTAGTCGAATGCGCGATAAGGATGCAAGGGCCTTGGAAGGCCATGCCGACACTTTTCGAGCGGGGCGCGGCCTGCGAAAGTGGCCAAAGATGGGCCGAAGGGAGAGGGTGGAAAAGCAACCTTGGAGCATCGCTCATCCTTACTGTCCGTGTTGACTCTAGGTCGCCAAACTTCGCGCATCGCCCAGCGATGGGCGGTTATCTTCGCGCCGTCGCGCCCTCGTGCCGACCCCTTGGATAAAGTCAGCCGCTCTGGCCCAAACCGTGACACGCGAAGAGCTATCATCTTATATCATCTTCGCGCCCCCGCGGGTGACCTAGAAGATCAGGACAACATCGGACCGTGACACATCGGGAACCTTTGAGATCTGGTTGTTCTGAGGGACGTACCGAGCGCCGCTGCCGTGCCTGCCTCCTCCTCTTCTTCCTCCTCCTAATCCTCCTCCTCCTGGTCCTGAACCCGACTTGACCTGCGGTGCCTGGACACGTCGCCTATGCGGGCCGCGGCGGCGCTGCAACGCACGGCCTGTCCGCCGGCTGCCCCGCGATTGCAGGTCAAGAGGGGCGGCGGCCCCACTGTCGTCTACGCGCAAGAGTGACCCTACAGTCGAATCGCGTGCAAGTCTGCTTAGAGTTCAGAAAGTGCTAGGCTGCGAACATAAACTTCACTCAAAGCACTTTTTGAAATAGTAGTTAGTAGTCCAGGTCGATATGCGCGAACATTCTACGCAAAAACAACCCCCAAGAGAACACCCAGTGTCCAGCCCATATTCTTGGTTATCTTAAGCGACATCTGAAGTCCATGAGAGTTGATGTTTTTTTCTGGAAAATTATGATGGGTGTAATTAAAATCCGTGGTAAGGATTCCAGGGCCTTGGCGGGCCATGTTGGCGTTTTAGAACGGGGCTGGCCAGCGAACGCCGCCAAGGATGGACCGAAGGGGCAAGGATGTGAGGACCGTGTTGGAAAATCGCTCATCCTTACTGTGCGACTTGTCCGCGCAGCGGGCTCGTGCCGTGACAACCCAGGCGTTGGTTTCTGACACCGCGTGGATCGTTCAACCTCGGACGATCGGCGGCTTTCCGATCGCCAAATCGTTCCATATTGGCCGATTTCTGGGCCTCTGGAGGCCTTCGACCTCAAACGCCCGTGGCGGGGTCGCTGCCGCGTCAGCACGACACGACCCTGCCGTAGGCAAGAGTGACCTTTGGTGTTCGGTTTTAGTAGAGAAGCGCGTCCCACTATTCGCAAAGTAACCACTCGCAAATAGCCGTGATCCGCCGCGGGTATTTACTTGCGATCCCTTATATCTCTCTTAGCTTAAAGGGGCCGGGCAGTGGAACACGCCCCGGGCGGTTCCCCCAGTCCCCTGGGAGCGGTTCCCCCCAGTCCCCTGGGAGCTTTAGCTTTAGCTTTAGCTTTAGCTTAGCTTTAGCTTAGCTTTAGCTTAGCTGTAGCTTAGCTTTAGCTTAGCGTTTCGCTTAGCTTTTCGCTCGGGAGGGGGGGCAAGATCCGCGCGCGCAAGCCACTGCCGGGGGGACCCCTGTGGACCCCGCACCAAAGGTCAATTAGGCGACAGGTCACTCTTACACATGGCCGACACTAGGCGCTGGATGCCGCGCTCCTCCCCTCCTCCCACGAAGAACATCATACCGCTCTTTGGGGGCCGTGCTCATGTCTGATTATGCTTGATTATATGCAGCGGTCCCCGTCCCAGGATGGCCGCAGGAAGGCTGGGGTCAGGACGATCAGAAGAGAAAGAGTAGAGGGCAGAAAATCCACCCCGATAATAACCACCCCGACACGCGAAGCCGTTTAGTTAACGCACCCACAGAAGGAATCAAACAGGGCAGGCCAGGGTTTTTTAGTAAACGCCCAAGGCCGCTTAATTAACGCGAACTGTCGGGTCCGGGTGATATTGCCTCCCTTGAAAAGGGACCCTGCTGGATCTGGTCGCCCCTGGGCGAAGACCGACGTGCAACGTGCGGTCCGTCTCGATTCCCTGCCCCCCCTGTCATGTCGAGAGAGGCGACGATGTGGTGCCGTAGGAGGGCCGCCTGGCCACGCAACGGAGTGGCCCGAAACGGCATCGTAGACTAAAATACGACCAGAGTCATGCACTGGCCCCTTCTTCCTGCGGAACCTCTCGACTGGGATCGATCCCTGAGGGTACCAGACGGGCGCGAGGTCGATGCAAGAATGCGGGTCGTGACTTTTTCGCGACGCCTGCATCCAGGGACGAGCTCATCCTGCTAAGTCCCTTTCTGGTCTTGGGGCCTGGGAAGCGGCCCCCAGACGGCTAACGCTGCGAACAAAACTCTGGCGCAGTTTTGTTCGAGACGTTGGAGGTCTGTGGAGGAGGAGGAGGAGGAAGAGCAGGGCCTAGAACCTATGTTGGCATGCCTCCCGAGAGGCAGGTCCGGGAAGAGACGGGCGATCGCTCTTGCGGAACCCCTCGTGCCAGCTGTGTCTCACGCCGAGCCTCGGGGAGAAAGCTCTTCGACGCCGGCGGGCAGCTCGGGGGTGCGCGAGCGGGAGGCGCGAGGGCTCGGGGCCCCTCCGAGGCCCCAGGCCTGGCCGCGGTCGGCGCGCTCCCCGGAGAGGCAGGGCCCCAGCATGCCCAGTACGGTGGGCAGCGAACGGTGTTCCAGCAAGGGCTCCCACCTTCGCGCTGCGCGAGAGGTGCGAATCACTTCGCGCTCTCGCGGCGCCTCCCAGGGGAGAAGAGGACGATGAGGAGGAATCGGAGCCGAACCGCGAAGCGCGAATAGCTTCGCGCCCTCGAGGGCGCCCTTGTTCCAGCCAGCGCCCTCACGTGTTGGGAGGGCGAACAGTGATAGGACAGACTGTCAGCGGTTTCCTTTGGTTGGGAGAGGCTCGTCTGGCCGACTCTAAAAATCATGAACCCCCAAACAATGCTGACATCACATTTTTTTACGGGCTCGGACTCACCGCGCGGCGGCGGTCGTAAATCAGGAAGCGGTCCAAAAGCTCGGGCACAGAGCAAAAGTTTAAAGCTTACAAAACGCAGCGGGACTGCACAAGATAAGTGCACAAAAGGGGCGCAAAAGGGGTGGGTGCGGCGCACTCGAGAGCGGGCGGTGCGGACGCACGCAAGAGAGCAGCCGAGGAACCAGGAGGACTCCCGGAGCGCGGCAGACCTAAAACGCGGCGGGCCCTGGAAGGGGGGGGGGGGGGCGAGGCTCGCCCAGAAAACCGAACCAGGGACACGGGGGCGCCGAAAGAGGGCCCAGCGAGGACTCAGAGCGCAACGGCGCAGGAGAGCCCGAAGCACGCCGGAGCTATAAACACGGAGGCGCGGCAGACCAGGCCCACGGCGGCGCCGAGAAGGACCCGGCGGAGGACTCAGCGCGCAGCGGCGCAGGAGAGTCCGGAGCACGCCGGAGCGATAAACGCGTTTTTTTTTTCAAGCTCCCACACAGCTGCGGCAACGCCTGGCGTCCTTCTTCTTGAGCTGGGTCGCGGAAAAACGTCCTTCAACCAAGGAGCGGCCGCACTGGGCGCATGTCAGTGACGGGCCTGCGGCCGCAGCACTTGTGTTTGAAAACGGGGTTCCGCGGCGCGTTGGAGCGCCCAAGATCGACCCCTGGGAGGGCTAAAATTCGACACCCCTCACGAGGATCGTGGCTCCTGAGGGGGGGGCTGTAATTAGGGAACCCCCCTTCGTTGATCGATCTCCTCCAAGATGGCTCCGAGGCCCCCCAAGAGGCCCCCAGGAGGCCCCCAAGAGACCCCCAAGAGGCCCCAAGAGACCCCCCAGAGGCACCCAAGAAGCGCCCAGGAGGCCCCAAGAAGCGCCCAGGAGGCCCCCAAAGGCCCCAAGATGGCCCCAAGAGGCCCCAAGAGGCCCCCAGGAGGCCCCAAAGAGGATCCCGAACGGCCCACAGAGGCCCCCCCGAGGCACCCAAGACGCCGAAAAGCCCCTCAGGACGACCCTCTACTCGCCTGGGCGTCGTTTCTGGACGGGCTGGTGGGGATTTTTTTTGTTTTTACAGCCGCAGGCGGAAGCGCCGGCGGCGAGGGGTCACGGTCGGGCTGCGGCCGTGACGAATTACCCGGGCGCGCGCGGGGGCCGCGGATCAGGCGGCAGGGCAAGCAGCAACCCAGGGCGTCTGAGAGGCCAGGCGGTCGTGCAAGCAGCAACCCAGGGAGTCTGAAGGGTCAGTCACCCAGGAAGCAAAGCGGACGCGGCCAAAATGGCGCGCCGTACATTCCCAGTCATGGGTCGTGACAACCGACAACCGCATGGTGGTGGGAACCAAACTCCGTGCGAGAAAGTCAGCCCAGGGTGTCTGTCGGGTATGAGGGCTGGTGGGGATACGCGAAGCGTCTAGAATTTCACACTTGTGTCTGGCCTGACATCAGGAGACTCCATAGGTGGTGTCTGTCGCGCCTGTCTCTGTTGCTTCTGCCGGACCGCGGGGGTCGACTCGTGCGCACCGCGTCTGTCTTTCTTTCTCACCTCCTCGTGCGTAGCAATCCTCGTGCCAGCGGTAAATTTGGCTTCCCACTCCTTCGATATTCTGGGATCGCGCAGGTCAGCGAGAAGCACGGCAACAGAATGCTTAGGATGCGTTCCTGAGGGGAACGCCTGCTTCGCACATCTCAAGCGGCGATTGTCCAGAGCAAAGTAAATGGAACCGAATTCGACGACCCGGATGCCAAGGTCAGCGACAGTTATGGTGCCATCCTTCAGCTCCTTCACCGTAGCTTTTAGAGATCGGCCATCGCGAAATGTGGTTCCACAACTGTCCTGACAATAGCGGATGCCATCCAATGATGTGTTAATCATCTTGAGAGGCCTGCGGTCGTCGACATACTTACAAGTCCGCATGAGCTCAAATTTTACGTAGCAATCCTCGAGGTGGTCGATGTACACCACCCAACCTTCAGGGTGCGATAAGCCGCGTTCGCTGCCCATGGGCTCCCAATCATTCGAATCACGGAATGCTGGCTGGCAAACGATAGCGATACACGTGGGGTCAACTCGTTTGGAAACCCCATTGCAAGGGAAGTGCGGCAAGCCTGACGCGTAGCAATCCATACGATAATGTTCCTTGTCTGTCGAAAGTCGTGTCAGCTGGTACGTTTGCCCTGGAAAAAGCAACTGACTAACCATGTCCTCCTCCCCTTTCATGAAGCGACCACGGCATACCCTGGGCATGACAAGAACTGGAAAATCTGAGATGTTCTCCACCACCACGAACAATGCCTCGTGCAAATCGTACAACTTGGATTTCTCGCGGCGCAAGCGCAGAAAAGGAGCGGTATCTCCGATTTGCTTCTGGAACTGCGGTCTCGGTGGAAAACACGGCAACACATTTGGCCACGCAACGGCATCGGGCTCGTCCTCAGTCGAGTGCTCCGGTGCGGTGGGACAGGGACTTCTCACCGACGGCGCTGGCGGGGGGGCAGCCGCGCTGCACGGCACGGTGGTGGCCTCCCGCTCGGCAGCGGCAACGGCCGCGGCGCGGTTCGGCGTGGGGGCCGCGGCCGGCTCGCTGGGGGCAGCCCCCATGGCGTCGCGCAGTCGGTCGCGGAAGCCTTCGGGAGACTCCTGGAGGTTTCCGGGAGACTCCCGGGAAGTTGCCGAGCCGGCGCCCGACTCTGCCAACGCTGCTTGAGCCAAAGGCTACGGAACTGAACACACACACAGACGCCGTTGGTTAGCACACACACACACAGACGCCGCTGATTAGCACAGCATGAAAAGTATAAATCAGCGACTGCCTCACCTCTTCAGGGTTGTTGTTGTTGGTCTCTCAAATAAAGGGGGTATTGACTTCCTGCTGTATGCATTAGGTGCAACAAAAGAGGGTCCAAGAGCCTCTAAGAGTCAAGCGAACCAGAAGCACGACATGCTTTGAGAGTCTGCATAATCCTCAAGACAGACTCTGCATCTTCAGCGACTTTGCAAAGGACCGTTCAAGCGTAGATGCTATGGATCCAGCAGGTCGCCAAACTCACATATCCTCTCTTTTGAATGCCGCATTGGTGGATCCCGACAGCAGACAGGCAGACACGATGTGTTTCCGTCGTTGAGGGAAAGGCTCTGTAGGATGGACACATGGTCATGTCTTCGCGCGACACAGTGTCAATCCAGAGAACTTCCTGTCTGATGGCAGCTACTGTTATCATCTGAAGCAACCAATTTCTCCTCTTACAGCCTTCCCTCAGTGAATATGCCTGCACGAGCTAACGAAAGTCTACACAGGTAGTCCAAGATGGAGGGAGAATTGAGGAGTCTGAGTTGCTGACTGGGATGACATGGGCGAGCGGGGCAAGAGAGAGAGAGAGAGAGGGGAGATAGAGAGGGGGGAGGGTATGCATGGAGCGGGCGTGGAGGAATGAAGGGAGGGCAACGAAGAGAGGGAGAAGGAGATGGGAAGGGTGGGAAGGGGAGGCGGATAGAGGGGCGGGAGAGGAGAGGAAGAGGAGGGGGAGGAGATGAAGGTGGAGGAGATGGAGATTAAGGGGGAGGGGAGGAGATGAAGGGGGAGGCGCAGGGATGGGCAGAAAGGGAGAGGAGAGGTGGAGGAGGGGGAGGAGATGAACGGGATGGGGAAGAAAGAGGGGGAAAGGGGGGTCTGGGTACGGCGACGGCGGATGAAAGGGAGGACCGGGAGGAGAGGGGATGGGGGAGGGGAAGAGGGGGGAGAACGAGGAGAGGGTGGAGAGGAAAGGGAGGGAAGGGAGAAGCGAAGGGAGAGAGAGGAGGGCAACAGGGGGGGTCGGCGCTTCCCTGGGAGGCCTTTCGGCGCGGGAGCGTCTGGAGCAGGCTGTCCAGAAGGCCGCCGGGTGAGCCGATGGTCGCGCCAGGCGGGAGGGCACCCAAACCCGCGGGCGCCCGTGGTTGGCGAAACAGGCGTGCGACGGGCGCGCAACAGGCGGCCGACACTCTTCGGCGGCGCGTCAAGGGGGGAAGGCAGGGGGCGGGCCCCCCCAGACGGCGGCGGGGTTTCTCAGAAGCCTTCGCGCCCTCTGAAAATCCTTCGGAGCCTTCTTCGAAGGCGCGAGGGCTCCTGAGAAGCCTCGCCGCCTTCTGAGAAGGCCAGCCCCAGCTGCCTTCCCCCCAGGGCGCACCGTGGATCGAAGACGAATGCTATCCTGGCCCCTTACGTCACCTAGCTTCGCGCTGCGCGCCTCACGCTGCGCGAGGGCAAGAAGCGGCGCGAGGCGATATCTCCGCGCCCTGGCGGCAATGCTTTTCGACCTCTGACTCGAGAAGGAATACCACCGCCGCCGCCAGCACCACCACCACGTCTTCGCAGTCGCGTGAAGTTTCGGCCACGTTTTCTGGCAGGAGCTTCGCACTTTCTGGATAGTGATGGTTTCCAAAACCTCCTGGCCCAGAGGCTCCATGCATTCGAACGGTCTTGCTGTGTCCGTGGGCGCACGTGGGAGGGCGGGCACGGATTCCCCAGGACCACATGATGGCACTATGCGAGGGGGGACGCGCGAGGGACCATAACGAGCACACGGGGGACAATGCAGGGGGGACCATATTGCGGCCGCAAACCCATCGTCGCAGCCCCTCGCTCCCACCCGCAGAGGAAGGCACTTGCGCTTGTTTCTCCTCTCGGCTTCTGCGAACGTGTAAGCTTGAACTTCAGCCTCACTGTCGACGCGCCTGGGCGGGCGACAGCCCCAGAAGCCGACGCTGGCTGGCCCCAAGGCGCGCGAGCGGCGAGCCCAAGAACGGGCGAACAACGAAGACAGCAGTACCTAGCAGCAGCAACACGATAAACAAAAACAACAACAACGGTAACAACAGGGCTGATCGCAAAGGCCCTGGAAGGGGTGGTAACAGCAACAGCCGCAGAAGCAGTAGCAGTAGTAACATCAGTACACATACAGCTAGCAATAGCGAGAGCAGCAGAACCAGTAGTGGCAGTGGTGGATCGTCGTACTGGTAAGAGAGGACTAGTAGTGATGGCGGCGGCAACAGTAGTGGTAGTAATAAGCAGTATCACCAGTAGTAGTAGTAGTAGTAGTAGTAGTAGTAGTAGTAGTAGTAGTAGTAGTAGTA
>CAUYUJ010000447.1:1307240-1322240 GCA_963575745.1 Prorocentrum cordatum
ATGAACATGATGATGCTGATGAAATTGATGATGATGATGATGAGGATGCTGATGATGATGGTGATGGTGGTGATGATGGTGATGATGATAGTGATGACGATGACGATGCTGCTGATGATGATGAAGATGGTGATGATGATGATGATGATGATGATGATGATGATGATAGTGGCGATGATGATGGTGATGATGACGATGGTGATGATGATGGTGGTCATGATGATGATGACGATGGTGATGATGATGACGATGATGAGGATGCTGATGAAGATGCTGGTGGTGATGATGATGACGATGGTGATGATGATGGTGATGATGATGCCGATGAAGATGATGGTGATGATCATGATGACGATGATGAGGATGCTGATGAAGATGATGGTGGTGATGGTTGGTGATTGTGATGATGGTGGTCATGATGATGATGACGATGGTGATGATGCTGATGATGGTGATAATGATGCCGATGAGGATGATGGCGACGATGATGACGATGATGATGATGCTGCTGATGATGATGATGTTGGTCATGATGATGATGATGATGACGATGATGGTGATGGTGATGATGATGGTGGTGATGATGATGACGATGGTGATGATGATGGTGATTCTGATGGTGATGGTGATGCCGATGAAGATGATGGTGATGATGATGACGATGATGATGAGCATGCTGCTGCAACTGATGATGATGGTGATTGTGATGATGATGGTGGTGATGATGATGACGATGGTGATAATGATGGTGATGCTGGTGATGATGATGCCGATGCAGATGATGGTGATGATATCAGCCCCGCGACTCCAACGAAGGACCCATGGGGGCCCATCCGGAAAGAACTTCTGGGGCGCGCCCAGGAACCCAGGGGGTCCGGTCCCCGCGGAGGAAAGAAAAATCCCTGGCGAGGGGTTTGAGCACGGGGGTTACCCCCGCCTCGAATTCTGGAAGCGGAATGAATTCTCAGCCGCGGGGGTGCCCGCGCGAGGGGTCCCACCCGCCCCAGCGCAACCAGACGAGGAAAAGCGTGAGAGCCCAGATTGTAAGTGCAATGCAGCAACACTCTAATAGTGGTAGCACTAGGGGGTTGTGCTAGTAATAGGGGATGTGTACTAAGGAGTTGCACTAAAATGCTAGGGAATGTGCTAGGGACGTGTACTAAGGAGTTGTACTAGGGAGTTGTACGAATACTGCTTGGACTAGGGCATTTTACTAGGAAGTTTCACTAGGGAGTTGTACCATTACATGATATCACAAGGTGGCACTACGGACTTGTACTACCAGGGAGTTGTACTAGCACTAGGGTTGTACTAGGGAGCTGTACTAGGGCGCACAGTTCTACCAGTTGTACTATGATACCAGTTGCACTCGAATACTTGCGCGGCAATACAATGTGCTCTCTAGGAGCAACTGCGCGCTAGTACATGATAGTACCAGTCGTACTCAATTACAAGTTGTACGGTAATCGGAGGGGTTCAGGGGTTCCAACAGCAACTCGCGTGAGAAAGAAGGAAAGAAATCCATGCGCCGCCAAGGGTCCTTGGTTTGACGGGTCGCCGCGAAGGTTGACCCCCCGCGGAAAGAAGAAAAGAAATCCGGCCAAGGGGTTGGGGGGTTCAGGCATGAGTCGCGGGGCTGATGTGATAATGATGATGACGATGATGTTTAGGATGCTGATGACGGTGATGATGATGGTGATGTTGATGATGATGATGATGATGACGATGATGATGATGACGATGATGATGATGAGGCGTCCGCATGGGGCTGGCCCATCTGCTTCCTTCGACTCCTCTTTCTCCTCCTCCTCCTCCCCCTCCTCATCATCATCACCCTCGTCGCCGTCGTCATCAGCAGTATCATCATCAGCAGCATCATCAGAATCATCACCATCATCATCATCATCATCATCATCATCATCATCATCATCATCATCATCATCATCACCACCCTCGTCGCCGTCGTCATCATCGTCATCAGCATCATCAGGATCATCATCATCATCACCACCACACCAACACCATCATCATCAACCTGAGCGAGAGCAGCCGCAGAGCACGCGGCGGGGTGACCTTCGAGTGCTCCGACAGGTTGTACCAGTTGTACCTCCGCTCCAGGGTGGGGGGGGGATCAAGGGCCACGGATGCTGCGCCCATGCCAGCTTCGAAAAACGGCAGCACGGCAGAAGCGAGTCCCTGGTCAGCAGTAGCTCCAGCCGGGCCTCGAGGCCGCCCAGTACACACTTCCTCGCGGGGGCCTCGCCTCGGTCGGCCGGCTCAGCTGATCCACGGGGGGGGGGAAGGAAGGAGCAGGATGCGGGAAATGGGGAGGAATGGGAGAGGAGAGGATCGGGGAGGATCGCGGAAGATCGGGGAGGATCGATGAGGATCGATGAGGATCAGGAGGATCGAAGAGAATCGAGGAGGGTCGAGGATCGAGGAAGATCGAGGATCGAAGAGGATCGAGGAGCAGTGGAGAAGGGGGCGGGGGGATGAGAAGGGAGGGCCGGGGGTCCCCGTGCGAAGGGGGGATCCGTCTAGGGCCCCTCGAGATGAATAGACAGGCATAGAAGGGTACCGTCTGCTCTCCCCCCCTCCTCGTCTTCCCCTCCTCGTCCCTCTCCCCTGGCTCCTCCTCGTCCTCCTCCTCCCCACTCGCACCTCCTCCTCCTCGCCCCTCCTGCTCCCTAGCGTCCTCCGCCACCTGCTCCTCGACATCCTAGTCGTCCTCGTCGTCGCCGTCTTCAGGGTCGGCGGCGCCGGCCGTAAGGCCTTCGCAACAGACAGGCACAGAAGGGTGCCGCTTGTCTGAAGGCCAGGCGCCCAGAAGACCTCCGGGCATCTCACGCATGTTGTCCGAGTCACCAGGCGCTGCTCGGCGTACGAAATTTGGGCACTCGTTGAGTTGGCCTCCACCCCTTGGGCCAGCGGGCGAGAAAAAAAGAGAAAGAGGAGGAGCAGGATGAGGAGGAGGAAAAGGAAGAGGAAGAGGAGGAGGATCGCGGAGTGAGGAGGAGGAGTGCGGAGTGAGGAGGAGGAGGAGGAGGAGGAGGAGGAGGAGGAGGAGGAGGAGGAGGAGGAGGAGGTGGAGGGAGGGCTGGGGAGGGATGAGGAGGTTCTAGAGCTCCAGGGGGTCCAGGGGGTCCTCGGGGAGGGGGGGGGGGGCTCTAGGAGATTCTGAATGCTTCAAGGGCTTCTTGAAGCCTCCACGGGGCTCCAGGTGATCCTTCGGAGGGGAGTAGGCCCCGAGTCTCAGGCCGGGGGGGAGGCGGCGTGAGGGATGATGATAAACGAGGTGGGGGAGGGAGAGAAGGGGGAGAAAGGGGGAGAAAGGGGCAGTTGGGAGGGGGGAGGAGGGGGAGGAGGAGGAGGAGGGGGAAGAGGGAGGTAGAGGAGGGGAAGGGGGGAGGAAGAGAAGAAAGAGGGGGAGGAAGAGGACGCAATTCGCCCACACCTTGAACAATGACCCGCTCGTGAGAAAAAAAGGCCCTCTTTGGGAGCACACGCCAGAAGCCGCGACCGCCAACGGGCAGCATGGACTGAAGATCACAATCGCTCACTGCCTTTTCCTTGTCCTCCTCCTCCTCCTCCTGCACCTCCGCCTTCTTGTCCTCCTCCTCCCCCTCGTGACTCGTGACTGCGTCTTTTTGATCGGCTGAAGCCCTCGCCTCCTCCTCCTCCTCCTCCTCCTCCTCCTCCTCTTCATCCTTCTCCCCCCCTTCTCTCCAGCTCGCCCTACGGTCTATGTCTCCTGCTCTACTGCCCAGCCTGCAGCCGTGACAGTCTGACGCCGATTGTGCCTAGCGCGGTGTGCGAGGGAATCGACCATCGACGTCTGTTCGTTGGGACACGCGGGCGGGGAACACCAGGGTTCTACAGGGAGGCTGGAAAGAGTAGAAGCTGGAAATTCATGCAAAGCACCATCGCTGACTTGGTAACATCGCGTCTGGCCAAGGCCATCGGTTGGAACAACTATTTGGGGCAGCGACGCAGCCGTTAGAAATAATGGCCGGGCCACGGGGAGAGAATAGGAGGAAGGCTGCAATTGAAAATAACTCAGTCGACTCCTCGGGGGGCTCAAATCTGGCCAACATCCGCGGCGTACATCCAAAGCGCCGACCGCAGTATCCCCCACACTCGGGAACTTTGGGAAAGTGATCGTCCCTCTCCGAGCGAACACCCTGCGTGTTGGAAGTATTTGAAGCCCTCGCACGAGCAGCGTTTCGGTCGGCATCGATGGGTGACAAAGGTGGAACCGACCAGGCCCTCAAGCTCGCGACTCGTTGTGTCACCACCCTGCAGCACGCAATGTTTTTGCTTCGGTTGGGGGGGCGGGAAACAAATATTGTCTCTGTCGATGAACGAACGCGTACAAACTCATTGAAGATACCTGTGGAGGGAAGGAAGAACGAGGGAGAGAGGAGGACGACGTATGCTGACCATGCTACCTGCTCTCTCACTCCTCCCACTTTCCTTTCATACCAACAAGTTGTATGATGAGGAAAATGATCGTCCCTCTCCGAGCGAACACCCTGTGTGTTGGAAGTATTTGAAGCCCTCGCACGAGCAGCGTTTCGGTCGGCATCGATGGGTGACAAAGGTGGAACCGACCAGGCCCTCAAGCTCGCGACTCGTTGTGCCACCACCCATCGTGGCGATCGCGAGCTCTCACCCATCGTGGCGATCGACGTGTGACGGGCACAATGAAAAGCATGAGTAGCCAGACAGAAGAGAAAAGAGAGAGAGAGAGAGAGAAAGGGAGAGAGAGAGAGAGAGAGGGGGGCGGAGGCAGATGACGCAGGCAGGAGGCAGAAGGCAGAGGAGGCAATGATGACATACAGTTAATTTCGTCACTCAGAATCTGAATGCTCCACTACTAGCCTCGAAATGGCAGCTTCCTCAGCCTGGTTCTCTCTCAAATAGACAACGTACGCTGCACTTCGCCAATCACCGGCTTTCAAGAGAGCGGCCAGCGACCCCCCTGCGTCCAGAATGTCCCTGGCCATTCCTCGCCTCAACGCATGGCTGCCCAGCCTGTCGCTTTCCGGCAGACCCACGGCCGCCGCGTGCCGGCGGAGATCCTGGACGAACGCAGTCGGGGACCGTGAGAACAGTCTGTCACGGCCATTATTCTGAGCGTCGGCCAGCATTTCTTTCAACCAGTGATACGCGCACAACAACCTCCCGGAAGTTTTGCAGCAGCACTCCCGTCGAAGTGTCGAGGGGCCACGGACGTGCTTTCTGTTCATCAAGATTACCACCGCAAGCCCGCCGTGGCAGCGTACTTCTGAATGCGCCCACGACCGCTGTAGCGGCAATGCCTCGGAGGAAACCCTGAAGAGAAACAGTCTACTTATGGCAAGTATGGCCCCGAATTCTCTGTCGCCGCACTTGACGCAGTGCTTGATGAGTCTGCGGACATCGCCTGCTTGCACACCAAGGCGCGGCTTCGGAACGGGCGCAGCCTTCCGGAATCCCCGCCGCACTTGTTGAACCACAGAGGTGTCCCAATCATTTGGCATCCTCAGAAACCTGTGGGCCCATCTGACATGTTTTAGGTATGTGCACAAGATGTCAGGGTCTGTGAACACAGAACAAAACTGCAAGACGCACTGCTCCCGAGCAGGAAAGTGCGGGCGCGTGTTGGTGGCATCGCAAAAAGCGGCCCACGCCCGCATGCCCGCCATATAATTTGGCAGCGACTTGCTGATCGCCTGCAACATGTGCCTTTGAGCCTGCTCGTCCAATAGGTTTGTGCCTGCGTTGGGACAAAAGCTCAAAACTTTGATTTTCTTCTGGGGCGGTGTTGTCGTGAGGAGCTTTCCAAGACCCTGCGCCCGCATGCGAGCATCGAAGGTCTCCAGAGCGCATGCCGACGCCACGCTGTCTTCCTTCCCAAATTCTTCAAGACAGCGCGCAACTATCCAGCCCGTTATTTGTTCAGGTTGTATACTCAACACCTTGGTAATCCACCATGTGCAACGATTCACGTCCTCTGGCGGCTGGTCACCGTGGTCTGCGCGCTCGACTCCAAGCGGAAGCCCTGTTGCCGAAAATGGCAGATGGCCGTCGTGTTGGACCAGTGGCGCACGGCTGCTTGTTCTGGGTTGCCTCGAAGCCCCACTTTCGTGGGAACGGCTTTGCCATGCCACCGAGACGAAGGCAGGAACGTCAGGGACTCGTTCGCCAGCGGACCGGCTCCCATTCCCACTGGACGGCACTGAGTCCCGCCAAGCGACCGACACAAATTCGTTGGCATGGTTGGCCATGCCGCCACGGAGCGCCGGACACCTCGAGCCGACGTGCCTCTTGGCGGACATGCAGGACACCGCCTGCGGTGAGGGCTCGTGTCCTTGAGGACCCGTGTTTATTACATGCGCGATGCAACACACGTGCGTAGACGATATCGTGGCTCGGGCCACCTGTGCAACAGTACGACCACGCCTCAAGGGACATGGTATTTGTCGTTCTGCGTCGCCCTCGTGGGCACGTGTCGTGTACAACCCAAGCTACTACTATTACAGAGCGCAACCAAATTAACCGCCGGCGGCGGCCTAGTCGGACTCGTGTCCCTGTGTTGCTACAGAACATCGTTGCTTCTAGTTTTGTGGCGCGACGGCAAACGCAGCCGAATGCTGCATGCCAGCAACGCAAGGTTCAATCTGCCTGGCGTTTTTCCCGTCGACGGGTTCGGCCTTCCGGGGTTCATATGCCCGGGGCGCGGGTTCGAACCCGATCCGTCGTTGTGCAACTAAGGGTGGTCCAACACCCCGACGATGGCTCGTGCCATACATAATGGTTAGTTGTCAGCTTTCACTCCGAACACACGTGCAACAACGCGATTCACGCATGCACGCACGCGGCATCAACCATGATGGGATGAAAACTCATGATGGGAAGAAGACAGAGTGGGAGGAGAGAGGGGCTGGTTGGACAAAAGGCGCATGAATGGACATAGCGATGTTCGTCCCGACGCGCCGAATGATTGGTCATTACCTGTCGGGCTCGTGCCCGATCCGCGGGCACAGGCCCCAATCTTCGTACGACAACAGGGTGTGCTCGAGCACCCCATGACCGGCTCGTGCCGCCACTCTCCAAGCTCGTGCCGGCATGGGTTTGGGGACGGAGGAAGGAGGAAGACAAGGAGGGAGGAGGGGGAGGCAGGCAGCGGAGGAAGGCAGAAGGGATGATCAACGCTGCGTTAACAACAACAACAACAACAACAACAACAACAACAACAACAACAACAACAACAATCATTTTACCCGAACGCTCAGTGTTCTCCCCAGTGCCAGGGTTTTCATGCGACGCCAGCCAATACCCCCACTTCGTGGGGGGGCAATGCAAGCTCTACCAAACATCCACACGACTCTCGGGAACCACCCACACCCAGCTTCCCGCCCTATGACGTCAGGACACTTCACTTCGTGGCGCGCGGACGATCGTGGATACTACACTGGCGTGGAGTACACACCCGCAGAGGTTGATCACTTGTTTGGGCCCCGCATGTGCCCCGCGAATACGTTCTCCATACCAGCTCTCCAGATGGCCAGCGTTCTGCACTTGGACAAGCGTGTCTTTCGATGAATACTGCAGTAGCCACGCCGTTGCGACCCTATCTGGCACATACAGTGGTGGATCCAACTGTCGGAGCGCCCGGCATAATTTGTAAGCGGTATTATACTCGATGCCCAGGTGGCGGATGGCAGACCCGTGCTGCTCCTCCAGCTCCTTGGCGCTAGAAATACTGACCTTGCCAGTCACAACCCGATACTTGGCCCACCAAGTCTTGCACGCCTGGTGACTGGCATTGATACCCTTTGCCGCGAGCGCCTGATGCAAATAATACGCACTCTCGCAGTCGGCCAAGGGAGGCCGGGACAGCTCTGCGCCATACTGCTCGTGAAGGTCTTTCGCCGTCAAAGCCATGATCCAAGAACACAGGCGATACCTTGATCCGAGATGGCTACGGATATGAGCGTGAGAGGAAGGGGGGAAGCCTCCTGGGGCCGCTGGGGGTCCTCTTGGGGAAGGGGGGAAGCCTCCTGGCGCCGCATGGGGTCCTCTTGAGAGGCTTTGGGGGGCTTCTTGAAAGCATGTT
Source organism: Prorocentrum cordatum (assembly GCA_963575745.1). NCBI lineage: Eukaryota > Dinophyceae > Prorocentrales > Prorocentraceae > Prorocentrum > Prorocentrum cordatum. The sequence goes on from CAUYUJ010000447.1 coordinate 1,315,342, forward strand.
GGGGCCTCTTGGGGGCTTATTGGATCCTCCCGGAGGACTCTTGGAGCCGCTTGGACGCCTCCTGGGGCCATCTTGGGGGCCTCTTGGAGCCAACTTGGAGCCTCTTTGGAACCTCTTGGGGGCCTCTTGGAGTCCTCTTGGGGCCTCTTGGGACCATCTTGGGCGCCTCTTGCGGCCTCATGGGCGCCTCTTGGGGCCATCTTGAGCGCCTCTTGGGGCCATCTTGGGTTTTAAAGATTCATGAAGAGCCCGCGGGTGGATTTTGATATTTTTCGGATGAGAAAGTCTTGCGTTTGCATATGTTTTCGGAACATCGCATCTTGAAATTATTGAAATCACATTATGTTTGGCAGGATTTCGGCACGCGCGCGCGGCGGCCGCGCGCATGTGCACTTCGTGTCATTTTTTGCAAGGGATGGTGGCCCTCGTAGGCTCGCAACCGTTGTTGCAGAAGGTCGAAGCACCTGAAAAGGTTCCTCGCAAAGGCCCTTTTAACAGAAATGTTTAAAATCTGGTGGGTTTCCTAGGAATCCGCAAGAGCGCGCGGAAGGACATTTTGACAATTTTTTCTGAGAAAACCATTGGGTTTTTGATGTTTTTATGTTAAAATCGCTACGAAACCTAAGGTTTTGGAAGGATTTCGTCTTGCGCGCACGAATGTCCACTTTACCTTATTTTTTGCAAGGGATTCTTGCAATTTGATCAAGTAAAAACAAGAATTTTCATTTTCTATTGTTTTTTGCAAGGGAAAACGAGCGTCAACAAAAAACCGGATCCGGAGCTCATCCACTTTTCTGAAGCTTTCGCGAAAAAATGATGAAAATGTAGCTGCGGCCTAGGCGCGGCGCAGAGGTCGCGCACCAGGGGTCCCAACAATAATAATTCTTTAGAAGGAATAATGTTCAACAACAACAACAACAACAATAACAACCCGTCCTCGTGGACCATGGTGTTGCGGGCTCAGGCCCCCGCCAAACGATGTGCGCCCACGATACATATTGGTTTCAACTGCGGCTCGTGCCGCGAGTAATGCGCATGACCACATGAGTACCCGCGACGCATGTTTGTGACTAGAAGAAGGGAAGGGGGAGCAGGAGGAGGGGGGGGGGACGACAACGACGTGGAGCGCGACGGAAACGGGAGATGGCTTACTGAATGAATGATGCACATGCAATGCAGATGCGTACGCATGCAGATGTAACGCATAAGCCGCCCTCCATGGGGTTGCCTCGGGTTCGTGCCCGGAGAGAGGGCTCGTGCCCCGCCAGCCGGCGGCTCGTGCCGCTATCCGTGATGCAACTTGCATGTAGATAGTACACGTCAGACATGATGCACACGCAATGCATATGCAGATGCATGCAACTGCAATGCCGGGCCCCCTTCTGAGTGTTGCCTCGGGCTCGTGCCCGGAGAGAGAGGGTTCGTGCCCAGAAGGCCGGCGGCCATAATGCAACGTTTATGCAGATGGCTCACGCAATACATGAAGCACGCGCAATGCAGATGCGGATGCATGCGGATGCAATGCATGGAACCCCTCCGGGGGTTGCCTCGGGCTCTTGCCCGGAAAAAGGGTCGTGCCCAGGACGCCGGCGGCTCGTGCCGCTACCCGTAGTGCAACGTTGCCGTCACGTGCTACATGTGCATGCTTGCGCGGACATGTGCGCGCGGGACGAATGGGAGACGGCAGCGGAATGATCTGCATTTTTACACCCGCTGCACAACTCTGTCCGCATCCGCGCACTCCATCCATCCGCCGAGGCCTCCGTGGAAGACCGGCCACTCCCAATTCATTATCTCGTGCGCGCACAACGCGTGCATTAGAGACACGTCACCCCGGGAAGGGCCGTCCGCCAAATTCAACTTCGACGGCACGTACTCTGCGCGGTAATGCAATTGCATCCCGGCCAACTCGTACCACAATCTCCCGGCGATGAGCGCGGGGTCTGGCTTTTGCGAGAAACCGCGCAAAACGCAGGCAAGCGCAGACGTGCTGTCTATGAAATGAACTACACGCGTGCCGTGCAATTCCACTGGACACAGACAAGCAACGGCGACGAGTGCTGCCAACAACTCGTACGCCACAATGTTTGTCTTCCGATGCTCAAGCATCCTGCGAATTCGCGCAGGCAGTCTCCCCTGGAGGAAACGACGCGCTCCTCAGGGAACGTCGCTACTGCGCCGATTCCTCCTGCGTGTTCTGCATCAGAGTACATAGCCACAAGCGGCTGGACGATCTGCCGTGCCAAGGGGGCCTCCCGACTCACCCCGCCTTCAAGGAGCACCAGGAACCAGCGCAGGGCGAAGCGCAGCCTTCTCGTGAGGGCCATGCCCCCGCTGGCTTGCCTCTGGCGCCAAATGAATGGTCTGAGGAGGGCCCTTCCTACTCGGTTGAAGATGTGGCAGTTGAGAAACGACAGCCTGCCACATAGTTTCGAGACGCGCCCTGGCGCCAGCACATCTGTGGATAAGATGTCGCGCAGTTCCGCTGACCATCGTTTTCGTTTCTCCTCGCCGAGTGCCCAAGAAGAGGTCTGGCCCGATATCGTGATCTGTAGCTCCAACAACAAGATGCTGCTGCCGACGTCTCTTTTCTTGGGGTCAAGTTTCCAGCCCAAGAAATCTGTCACGACAGTCTCGAACACTCTCGCGATCCACTCTGTGGTCGTGAGACCGTTGGCGCACTTCACACTACTCCCAACCCAAAACGAATCATCAACGTAGAGGAAGATCGTAACGTGGAAGATCTTAAGCATTATGTGTTGTATCGCTTTGGCCGTTCTGTACCATCCGGTCACTCCTCCTAGGTTTCCGAACACATGTGTCCGTAAAGGGACCGCCGTCCAGCGCAAGTCGTCCGTGTCCCACACCAGTGCCCAGCAGAGCCAACGGTGGGCCGCCAACGGCGGAAGCGTCTTGAACGCCGAAGCGAAGTCCGCTTTCCCAAACTGGACTGAATGCCCCGCCCGGGCACACGAGCAGGCAATGCGTAGAGATGCAAGGACCTGGCGGTAATCGTCGTAGACGAGTTATTGTGGCATCCAAGCGAAATCATTTACAGCATTTTTCCGAAAATTACGAATGGTTCTCGTCTTTGCTGTGGTGGCGTCGCCGTGCTGTTCGCGAATGCCAGACGTATCCACCAAGAGAATCTCGGACAAGTCCACGCTGTCGAATGGAACCGGGGCGCCTGCGCGCCCTTCCGACACGTCTGCGAGGGTCTGCCTCCAGATGTCAGCCGCGAGCTCGTGCTCTCCGGGCGCAGCAGGGCGCCTCGCCTTCGCTTGTGCGATGGTCTTGTGATTGATGCTGAAGCAATTGCGCTTCAGCTCCTCCAAGGGCGGGGGCCCGCCGCAGCCGGCTCGCCCCCGGCTGCGAAGGCCTCCTGGGACATCCGTGCCGAAGCCACCAATGTGCAGTTCCTCTCAAAGGAATCGAAACATCCATGTTCCTGCCCCCTCCCCCTCATTCGAAGCCCGGAGGAGGGAGAGGCAGGCGGGGGGGGGGAGGGGGCGGGAGGGGAGGCAGGAGAGGGGGGGGACAAGCGGGAGGAGGGAGTACAGCAGGAGCAATAGGAGCAGGGGAGGGAAGGGCGACATGCCTGCTTGCTATTCCCTCATTCCTCTGTCAACGGAAACCCGCACAGGAGGTCGCGCAGGTACCCTGTATCTGCCTGGTGTGACGATCGCAGCATATCCCCCATGGTGAATGGATCCAACGCGCCCAGCACGCGAGCACTCTCTCGAGGCAACTGCTGGCGCCAGCGACTCAACGCACCCGCGTGCTTCTGTTTCTGTCTGTTCCACTCACGCAACGTCTCGCTGGTCTCCGCAAAGGCTGCGACGCCCACCACTGGACGCATTGCTCTTGCTCTGCGGTCACGTATCGCCGCAGATGCCAGGACGACGAGTCCCACGACTCGAAGCTGGCCACAGCGCCGTGCATGTGCAAAACGGGATCTTCCATGCAATCAAATTCATCGTCGCCACAAGCTGGTCCGTCACTGTCGCCCGAGGGGCAGCTATCAGGCGAATCTGATTCGCCCTCACTCGTGCCACTCCAGCTCAGTTCGGCGCCAGCTCAACGGCGCTCGTAGCCCTTGCCTTTGCCGCCCTTCGCAGGGGGCGGGGGCGTCGGCGGGTACCACTGCCTGTTCTGCTGGCCCGCGGCCGGCTGGGCGCGCTGCTGGTAGACGCCACTGTGCTTGCCTCCTCCCTTGCCTGCGCCCTTCTCGCCCCACTTGCCGCCCTTGGAAGAGCGGCCGGAGCCCTGGGCCTTCGCCGCCGAGCGCGCCTGTTCGCGCCTATGCTCGTCCACCTTAGCGAGCATGTTCCTGGGCACGCAGGCTGCGTCCCTGCGCCGGGTCCTCTCTGCCATCTCCTTCCAGAGGCTGGAGTCGTATTCCACCGCAACGCGGCCGGAATCCTCCACCGCCAGGCGGTTCACGTCGAGGAAGGCGGACAGAAGGGATTCGACGGAGACGGCTTCCTTGCCCGTGTGGACTTGAAGCGTGAGTTGCGCCAGTGCGCGCGCCCACCAGGCTGCTGTCCACTGGGCGTGCGTTGCCCCCGCGCCCGCTTTGGGCTTGTGCTCTTCCGACATCCATTGGGGGGCCCATTTGTGCAACGGACCTCCTGCCACGTAGTCGCGGCTGTGCCTGGCGGCCTTCCTGGCCGAGCCCGCCAGGCTCTTCAAGTTGTCGTAAGGGACGCTGTGGTCGTGCCGGATGCCCGAAAGGCCATACTTCTGCAAGCACGCCGTGGCGTCCAGGTCTTTGTGGCCAGAGCTGGCAGAGCTGGAGGAAACACTGCGGCCAGCGCTCGTGCGGCGGTCCTTACGCATCCTCTTGCCCAGGCGGGCCACCTCCTTCAACGCAGTGTTGCTCTGCTCTGCTGCCCTGGTGGGCTCTGGGGCTGCCGCCTCCTTCTGCACGTGTAAGCACAGGGTCAGCTCTGCTCCCTTGGTGTCAGCTGGGAACAGCTGCAACAGCAATGGCATCAGTGCCACTGCCAATTGCCACTGGGTGCTCACGCACGTGGTCTTGAGGCCCTGTCGATGAACGAATGCGTACAAACTCATTGAAGATACCTGTGGAGGGAAGGAAGAACGAGGGAGAGAGGAGGACGACGTATGCTGACCATGCTACCTGCTCTCTCACTCCTCCCACTTTCCTTTCATACCAACAAGTTGTATGATGAGGATAGCGTGTGGCGGCGGCGGCCCCAGCGACACACTATGCCATGCGATAGCATGTCGCTCCGCTCCGCAGGGCGGGAGGCCAAAAAGGCTCGGGGCGTGGACGCTTAGGGACTGGGACGTGGATGGCTTGTCGCTCCGAAGCATGGTGGGCCAGAGCTCGCGGAGTGAAACGCTGTCCAAAAGTTCCCGACCGTAGCCTTCTCGGGGGTACCAGATCTGGCCAGCATCTGCGGTTTCCCTCCAAGGCGCCAACCGCATTATCCCCTGACGTAGTTCACATCGGCCGATCGTCTGCTGTCGCCCACGTATAGAAGCAAGACTCTGTATTGCGCCTGACTCGAAGTGGTACAATCCCTGTTTGTGGGGCCTGACTCGTGCACGCGACGAGAAGGAGGAGGAGGAGGAGAAGGAGAAGGAGCTCATGGCTGAGAAGCGACGACGCCCTGCAGATCACTTGCTGCTGAGTGGATCCCCAGACCTCTCCTGGGGCGCGTTCCGACCGAGACTTCGATGATGATCCAGAGCCATGGCGGCGAGTGCACCCATCCCCCCCAGACAGAGCCCCCCCCCCCCTAAAAGCGAAAAACCTTTGAACCATTCCCCTCCTCCTCCTCCTCCTCCTCCTCCTCCTCCTCCTCCTCCTCCTCCTCCTCACCACCACCACCACCACCACCACCACCACCACCACCACACCACCACTTCCACCACCACCACCACCACCACCACCACCACCACCACCACCACCACCACCACCACCACCCTCATCCTTGTCCCTCTCCCGCGATTCGAGGGAGCGAGGGCACTGAGCCATCACTACCCCGAAGAAGAAGAGCGCCATGATTCCACTGAGACCTCAAGTGCTCAAAGGCGTGGACGGGCGCGGGGCAGCCACGACGAGCGACACCAAGAACGCAGAAGAAGCGAGAGGCAACCCTGCGCGCTAGCAGAAGGACTGCCCGCACCCCTGAAGCCTGGATCCAAAAATGTTGAGGTCTGAGGGGCAACGCTAGGGGGGACCAGCTCAGGGGGAGAAAGGACCCGCTGCCACTCGAATTCCGCCTGCTTCCGCCAGCTTCCGTCGAAGGCGAGGTGCGCCGAAGGCGGGACCCTTCCTGAAACGCCATGTTGCGGTCAAAGTAAGCGGCGCTCCACCTCAGGATCTCTCGAAGGGGTCGGGAGGAGTCGCATAGCCCTGGACCGCGAGGCGTGGCCATCTTCGAGCCCCTGCGGGTGACCTGGAGCATGTAGGGTCAGGAGCTGTTGGATAGCGTGTCGCGGCGGCGGCCCTGGCCACACGCATGCCTTGCAAGCGGATAGCATGTCGCTCCGCTCTGCGGGGCGATAGACTCGGAAAAGCTCGGGGCGTGGACGCCTGGGAATGGGGACGTGGGTAGCGTGTTGCGCCGAAGCGTGGTGTGCCAGAACCTGCGGAGCGACACGCCAGGGCAAACTTCCTGGCCGTAGTTTCGTGGCAGGGTGCACGGTGGCGCTGCCAGCGCGGACCAGGTCAGAAAGCACCGCTCCGGCGGTGCCGCGGAGATCGGGGCAGGCTGCGGCCCGTGCCCGCCCCACAAGGCTTCAGCTCAGGTTCGCTCGGCTCGGCAGGCGACCCCGTGTGCACCCACCACTGGGGGCGAGATCAAGGTGAGCGACGAAAAGAAATGGGTCCTACATGCGCAAGATGACAAAGCGACCTGACGCGG
>CAUYUJ010000447.1:1327240-1334740 GCA_963575745.1 Prorocentrum cordatum
GGATAGCCTCCAAGATGGCCTCAAGTGGGCCCCCAGGGTTCCCAAGAGAGCCCCAAGAGGGCCCAAAGAGCGCCCCAAGAAGCCCCAAGAGGCTTCCAAGATGCATCCGATAGGCCCCAAGAGGCCACCGAGCGGCCTCAGATAGCCCAAGATGACCTCCAAGATGGCTCAGATAGCCCAAGCTGGCTCAAGATGGCTCCCAAGATGCCCCAAACGGCCCAAGGCCGCTCCAAGACAGCTCGAGATGGCCACAAAACCTCCCACGCCTCCCTCGCTGTTTGACTATGCGTGCCTCTTCCTCTCCCCCCCCGTGAGCTCTCATGGGCATCGTTTCTAGATGGGCTGGCGAGGATATTTTTTAGACAGCGGCCGCAGGCGAGCGCGCCACCGGCGAGTCCAGTCAGAGCCGGGCGCGCAAAGACGAATTAACCTAAAGCGGTGGGCCGGAGCCTCACGCAGCACCTCAGCGGCGGGCCGGCGATTGGAAAAGGCTGGCGGTAAACTGGGGAACAGAATTGCCAGGGTGCACGCATGCAACGCGTCGGAAGCAGCTGGCGGCCAGGGTGACTGGCGACCAGGGACTGCAGCAGACGTGGAATTAGTTGCCAGGGCTGAAGCCCCCGGACTACTACGAAGGTGCCAGGGCGGCCACTGCCAAGTGAACCGACTGTCGTAGGTCGAATTGGGTGCCCAGAGGGGGCGTGAGCATCGGCAAGCTGCGAAGTACCAGGGTGGCCGGGGCCAGGAGGTCCAACAGCAGCAGAACACACAACTGCGAGGAGCAGCCGGAGCTGCAGCGCGGCCAAAATGGCGCGTGGGCACAACGAAAGAGGCCGTGGAAAAAACTTGGAAACCCAAGCTGCGACCCGAGGCCAGACGGGTGCAAGAGGTGGCGCCAGCGAAGTCGCGCACCAGAAGCCCTGAACCAGGAACGCGTGCCCGCAGTCAGCACACTGGGGGTGGCGACAGACGTACACTGACACCGCGAGGAGAACTCCAGTACTGGAGCCAGGGTTGCAACCGCGGCGCGGCGGGGCCACATTAAGCCTAGGCTGAACCATAGACGTCCATAGCCCCCACCAAGGGGGAGGAAAACCGCGACATGGGCGGAAAAGCAAAAAAGCCAGGGCCGGTGGGGGACGACACCACCGAACTGGCTGGGAGACCGGGAGCCCAGCCGAGGGGGGGGACACCCCGACACGGCAGGGCGCCCGGGGGCGCGGGGGAGGGACGCGCCAAGAGCGAAAACAACTACAGCAGGCCGAAGGCCGTCGGGGGACAGGTGGACCACGGCCCCAGCGGTAGTCCACGAGCCAGTATTGTCAGCAGGCCGCTGCCCGTGTTCCCAAGGGCGGGGAGCAGCGGGGGCTGGGCAGTGAGTGGCACCAGGGAAGGAGCACAGCCTGCAAGTCCGGCGACGGCCACAGCAAGGACTGCACTGATCGCGTCTAGGGTGAAGCAAAAGGGGGCCGCCGGCGATGGCCCCCGCCCCAGCCACCGTCCATTCGTGATGTCGGAGGTCCATACCAGGGGTGGCTAACGGCCACTGCATGCTATCTGTGAACGAAAGTGAGAAACCGTTGGCCGAACAAGCCCTGTTTTAGGCGAGAAGAGCGATAATATCGAACCGCGTTCCTTCCTGGCCTAACGGGCCCTGTTTCAGCTGGGGAATCAAAGGCGCAACCACGGCGAGCTCGGCAGGTCTGAAGGGACCTGCGCCACTCGTGGAGGACGGCTGAGGTCGGCTGCCCCCTGGGGTGCCAGGTGGGCGTCTGGTCTGATGCGTCGGGGCAGGTTCGGCTGAGCGGCCGTCGGCGGAGCCAAAACAGTGCCAGCAAAACGCCCGTGGCCACGGTACGGCGTGGCGGGAGCCGTCGGTGTGCAGGGGTTGTGGCGTCATCTCCACGTGCGGGAATGCTTGTCCCCTCTCCCGTCGCTGCTGTCGTCACCGCCTCGTTTGCCCGCGGCCTGCCACTCGTCGCCGTCCCAGGCCTGCGACCAGGACCAGGTGTCCCAGACCCAGGGTTGTCGGGAGCTTGTGGCGTGTCCCTTGTGCTGAAGGGCGCTTGTGCCCTGGTACCCTGACCACTTGTCGCGCTCCTGGTCCCATCTGACCTGGAGCCCTTACCTGCGGTCCATCTCGTACGCATCGTACCCGCAGCGCTTCCAGGCGTCGAGAAGGCGCGGCATGTGCTTTCAGGGTTCCGCGCGCGGTCGCTATTCGGGCCGTTGGCCCCTGCTGGGTGCTTGCGGGGATACTTTTTCCTCGCGGGCGCGAGCGGAAGCGCAGGCGCCGAGTCGAAAGGTCCGGGCCGCGGGCCGATCTAATTAGCAACGCGCGAGCCGAGAAACACAGCGACCGAACCCGGAATCAGAACCTACCGCCGGTGGGGCAGCTGGCCTTGCGGGGATACGCGAAACGTCAAGACTTAACATTAATATGGACAATAAACTGACATATAAAGACTAACAGTAGTAGTCGTACTGATGTGGCAGCACTCGGAAATGATTCCCGACCCTCCCTTTGGTTGGGCTTTTGTTTCGAATATAACACTGTGGTCTCCACCTCCTCCGTTCCTCCTCCTCCTCCTCCTCCTCCTCCTCCTTCCCCTCCTCCTGCTGTTCCTCCTCCACCTCCTATATATATGTGTATTGTTTCCTGCTTTATTCCCAACCCACCTGTGTTGGGTTCGCGTTTTGAAGAATAGAGCACTGTGGTCTCCACCTTTCCGTCTCCTCTCCCTCTTCCCGCCTCCCCCCTTCTCCCTCCTCGTCCTCTCTCCTCCCGCCTGCCTTCTGCCTCCTGCCTCGCGCCCGCGGGCTGCGAACCTGTCGCCACTTTCGTGGGCGCCTGGGAGGTCCAGCGGAGGGCTGCCCTACGGGGGCCACCATGAGACCTCGCCGTCCCTGGGGAGCTGCGATCTGCGAAACTGTCGCTATTTTCGTGCGTTCCTGGAAAGTCCAGCGGAGGGGTGTCTCACGGGGGCCACCATGAGACCTCGCCGTCCCTGGGGAGCTGCGATCTGCGAAGCTGCCGCCACTTTCGTTGGGACCTGGGAGGTCCAGCAGAGGCGTGCCCCACGGAGACCACAATGAGACCTCGCCGTTCCTGGGCGGCTGCGATCTGCGAAGCTGCAGCCACTTCCGTGGGTTCCTAGGGGGTCCAGAGGAGGGGCGTCCCACTGGGACCACCATGAGACCTCGCCGTCCCTAAAGGGGCTGCGTTCGGCGAAACTCTCGCCACTTCCGTGGGCTCCTGGGAGGTCCAACGGGTGGGTGCTCCACGGGGGCCACCATGGGACCCCGCCGTCCCTGGGAGGCTGCGATTTGCGACAATGTCGCCACTTTCGCAACGACATGGGGCGCCACGGAGAGCATGGCGCTGTCATGTGCCCATGCCGCATCGACTCTTCAGCTGCCCTTTTGTCCGCAATGCGCTCGGGCACTTGCAGCGTTTAGGGCAGAGCGCTGTTCCGTCATAGCGCGCATGGCGCTGTCCTGCAAGGAGGACCTAGCGCGATGCGCAGTTACTCCAACGAAGCATGTCTCGTGTTCCACTTCACCCATATGTTTCCACGCCCCCTCGAGATCGCCTTCCTGCAAACGATCTGACTCATGAGAGTGATGCCGCGAATTTGAAACATTTGGCACTTGCCCAACGTGCTTTGGCGAAGCGTTCGAGAGCACGGTGGGTCCTTCAGTGCTTGCTTTTTGAACTGGGCGGTCCTAAATCTAGCCGCCTCATGTGTGCAAAAGGTCGGGTGCGCCCCCGGGTCATATGACATTTCTAAGGTGTCGCAAGTGTAGTCGCAGTAATATTCGCATCCGTCGTCGTAGTAATAACAATAATCGTAGTAGTAGTAGTAGCAGTCTTAGTAGTAGCAGTAGTACCAGTAGTACTAGTAGTGGCAGTAGTAGTAGTAGTAGTAGTAGTAGTCGTCGTAGCAGCAGCAGCAGTAGTAGTAGTGGCAGTTGTCGTAGTAGTCGTAGTAGTCATCGCAGTACTGGTAGTAGTGGTGGTAGTACCGATAGCAATCGCAGTAGCAGTAGTAGCAATATCAATACGAGTCGTAGTTGTACTTGTAGTCGTAGCACTGATACTGTCAGTAGTAGTAGTAGTAGTAGTAGCAGTAGCAATAGTAGTAATCGTAGTAGTAGTAGTAGTAGTAGTAGTAGTAGTAGTAGTAGTAGTAGTAGTAGTAGTAGTAGTATTAGTGGTAGTAGTAGTAGTAGTAGTAGTAGTAGTAGTAGTAGTAGTAGCCGTAGTCGTAGTAGTAGTAGTAGCAGCAGCAGCAGCAGCAGCAGTAGTAGTAGTAGTAGTAGTAGTAGGAGTAGCAGTAGCAGTAGCAGTAGCAGTAGTAGTAGTAGTAGTAGTAGTAATAATAGTAGTAGTAGCCGTAGAAGTGATACGCTTAGTATTGCTAATATTGGAAGTATCAGGAGTCGTAGTAGTAGAATTAGTAGAGAAAGTAACAGTAACTGTACCAATCTTGATTTAATTAATAGTAATAATAATCGTCGTTGTAGTAACCGTAGTAGTAGTCATCGTAAAAGTAGCAATCGTGGTAATACTACAGGCTCGGAAACATTTCTCTTGACGCCACAACGGGCCACAACAACAACAACAACCGAAAGACGAAAGAGACCTTCTGCGCCCAACCCTGTCCGCATCAGCGGGTGCGCGATCCAAAGGCCCCCCCAAAAAAATCGAAAAGGCTTCCGCACGCGGGGGGGGGCCAGGCGGTGATCCACTCCTTTAATTCGAATTTTATTAAGGAGAGTGGATGGAGCCTGGTTTGGGCGATTCTGCCTGGGACGTCCTCAAAATCTGCCTGGTTTGGGGCCTGGTTTGGCCTGGCTTGGCCTGGTTGGGCGGCGCGCCCCGCCTGAGACCTCCTCAGAATTTGCCTGGTTTGGCCCCTGGTTTGGCCTGGTTTGGGCCCGTTTCGCTTGAGAGGTCTTGACAATTTGCCTGGTTTGGCCTGGTTTGGGCCCGGTTTCGCTTGAGACGTTCTCACAATTTGCCTGGTCTGGTGGCCCTGGTTTGGCCTGGTTTGGGCCCGGTTTCGCTTGAGACGTCCTCGCAATTTGCAAGGTTTGGCCTGGTTTGGGCCCGGTTTCGTTTGAGACGTCCTTACAATTTGCCTGGTTTGGCCCTGGTCTGGCCTGGTTTGGGCCCGTTTCGCTTGAGACGTCCTCACAGTTTGCCTGGTTTGGCCTGGTTTGGGCCCGTTTCGTTTGAGACGTCCTTACAATTTGCCTGGTTTGGCCTGGTTTGGGCCCGGTTTCGCTCGAGACGTCCTAACAATTTGCCTGGATTGGCCTGGTTTGGGCCCTGTTTCGCTTGAGACGTCCTCGCACTTTGCTTGGTTAGTGTTCGTATGCGCGCACTTTCGCCAGATACGTCCTCACATCGCGGATGGTCTGGCATATTCGGGGGCGCGCTTCGCTTGGATGTCCTCCTGGTTTGGGGCAGCTTCGGCACGGCTTTGGACAAACGTTCCTGGTTCGACCTGGCATCTTGCGCGCGTATCTGGAGACATATCTGCAATTTGTTCGGTATCGGGCGTGGGCATGCCCAGACTCCACCCTACACATACTCATTGTCCTAGAGAGTGGCCGGCAATTCGGGCGAGAGCGCACGTGCACGTCCTAGCCGCGTTCGTCGTCGTCGTCGTCGTCGTCGTCGTCGTCGTCGTGGTCCTGGTCGTGGTCCTGGTCGTGGTCGTGGTCGTGGTCGTGGTCGTCGTGGCCGTCGTCGTCGTGGTCGTGGTCGTCGTGGTCGTCGTGGTCGTCGTGGTGGTCATGGTGGTCGTGGTGGTCGTGGCGGTCGTGGTGATGGTGATAGTGATGGTGATGGTGATGGGGTGATGGTAATGGTGATGGTGATGGTGGTGGTGGTGGTGGTGGTCGTCGTCGTCGTCGTCGTCGTCGTGGTGGTCGTGGTCGTGGTCGTGGTCGTGATCGTGATCGTGGTCGTCGTGGCCGTCGTCGTCGTGGTCGTGGTCGTCGTGGTCGTCGTGGTCGTCGTGGTGGTCATGGTGGTCGTGGTGGTCGTGGCGGTCGTGGTGATGGTGATAGTAATGGTGATGGTAATGGTGCTGGTGATGGTGGTGGTGGTGGTAGTCTTCGTCGTCGTCGTCGTTTTCGTCTTCGTCGTCGTCGTCGGGTGCTTTGGGCGCTCCGATACACACTGTGTTAGTTATGTCACGTGGTGTATGGAACTGGAAGAAAAAATAATTCACACACGTGGTGGGCATCATTACACTTGTGACGTTATGCCCCGTGGGGGGTCCCAAGACACATTGGAATGTGCCGAATGGTATGCGTCATGTGGCACAGCCACCACTGACAGAATGCCTGTTGGTATCCAGCGTTCGGCCACGTGGCGGCGTCAAGAAGAAACCTTTCCCAGCCTGTAGTACTGGTACTCGTCGAAGTTCCAATGAAACGGAATATGAATACTGCTAGCAACAGCAGAAGTAGTAGCCGTAGTAGTAGTAGTAGTCGTCGTAGTAGTAGTAGTAGTAGTAGTAGTAGTAGTAGTAGTAGTAGTAATAGTAATAGTAGCAATAGTAGTCGTAGTAGTAGTAGTAGTAGTAGTAGTAGTAGTAGTAGTAGTAGTATAAGTCGTAGTAGTAGTGGCCGTAAAAGAAGGGGAAGGTGCAGTAGTAAGATTAACCGTGGTCGTGAACGTGATCGTAGTAGTAGTAGTAGTAGTAGTAGTAGTAGTAGTAGTAATACAAAAATAGTCGTAGAAATAGTAGCATTCGTCGTAGTAGTAGTTGTCGTTGTCGTAGTCGTGATCCTGTGACACTTGTAGTGGTAGTGGTGATCGTACTGGACGTAGCGATAGTAGTAGTCCTATTAGCAGGACTAGCAATACTAGTAATACTAGGGATCGTAGTAGTAGTTGCAGTATTAGCAGGGGTAATAGCGGTAGTCATAACAATGGTAGCGGCCGCAGTCGTAGTAGTAGTAATAATAATATGGGCAATCATAACCGTAATGCGCATCGTAGCAATGGCAATAAAGCAGTAACCGTAGTTGTAACAATCGTAATAGTAGTAGTCGTAGTAGTCGTAGTAGTAGTAGTAGTAGTAGTAGTAGTAGTAGTAGTAGTAGTAGTGGTAGTGGTAGTAGTAGTAGTGATAGTAGGAGTAGTAGCAGTCGTAGCAGTCGTAGCAGTAGTACTAGTAGTAGCAGGTCGCAGTAGTAATACAAGCCCTGGTAGCAGCAGGAGCAGCAATAGCAGTAGTAGTCGTAGTAGAAATAATAAAAGTAGTAGTAGCCGTAGTAGTAGTAGTAGTCGTAGTAGTAGTGCTCGTAGTCGTAGTAAAAGCTGTAATACTAATAATAGTAGTAGTAGCAGCAGCAGTAGTAGTAGTAGTAGCAGTCGTAGTAGTAGTAGTAGTAGTAGTAGTCGTCGTAGTAGTAGTAGTAGTAGTAATAGTTGTAGTTGTAGTTGTAGTTGTAGTGGTCGTCGTAGTAGCAGTATTC
>CAUYUJ010000447.1:1339740-1359740 GCA_963575745.1 Prorocentrum cordatum
AGGGCCCACCGAAACATGAGGATAATGCCGTCCGACCTGGCGACGCAGCGCGCCCGTCCTTTGCGGAAACGGGACCCGTCGCTAATCCACGCGCCTTGCAGTCGGGGTTGATTGGAAAGAGCGCGCGAGGACGCAAAACCCTTCCGAGGGCCACATTGACACAGGAATGCGGAATGCATGGGCCGCGAAACGGATGACACAAGGGTGCCCTTGACATGGCGGGGTCGGCCTGCTGATCAACCTCGACTGTGATCCACGTCTGCGCACTCCTCGACTTGGGAGCCCTGGTGACACCCGCCGGTCCCCCTTCCCTCTCCCCCCGACGCCCTACGAGGGGCCCAGACGTCGTCGTCGTCGTCGTCGTCGTCGTCGTCGTCGTCGTCGTCGTCGTCGTCGTCGTCGTCGTCGGCCCCTTCGCGGACGGATTTTTCATTCTGGAGCGTTTCTGGTACGGCCAGGTGGGCTGAGGGCCCCCCCTGAGCGCCCAAGGGACCCCCAGAGGCCCCCGAGAGGTTTCCAAGAGGCATCGAGAGACCACCAATATGCTCCCAAGACAAGCACAAGAGGAATCCAAATCTTCAAAAGGCCTGTAGCCCACGACGCAGGCACGGTGGCGGGATGAACCGAAGGCCACCAAATACTCTGCCATACAGATCCGCAACAAGTAACTGTGTTGCTCTTCCCCATCACTCTTTTGGTTGGTTGAGCTCTGCTGCTCCTCTTCTCTACTCCTCCTCCCGCACCCCCTCTTTCCCTCATCATGGTCCATATCGCCTCCGCGCTCATACCTCCTCCTGTCTACCGCCTACCTGCCACATACTTCACATCCTGTCGCTGCCACAAGGTGTCTTACGGGGGCGAGGCCTCGCCCTCATTCACCCTCAATGGGTGCTGCCAACTGCGCGGCGGTCAGCAATTTTGTGAGCCTACGAAGGGTCCAGCGAACTGCGGTCTCACGCAGACCTGAACTAATACTCCCCTCCCTGGGCGTTGACCCCTCCGCGGGCGCTGCCAAAGCGTAGCTGTCAGCATTTCCGTGAGCTCATGGGAAGTCCAGCGAGTTACGGTCACACGCAGACCCAAACTATTACTCCCCTGCCTGGGGACTGCTCGCTGCGCAAATTCTGACACTTTCGTAAGCTGCTGGGAGGTCCAGCTGCGCAAGTGTCTTCACATTCGTGGGCCCGTGGGGGGTCCAGCGGAGTGACGCTTTCATTACCCAGACCCAAACTATTACTCCCCTCGCTGGGTGCTGCCGACTGCGCAGCTGTCGGCACTTTTGCGAGCTCCTGGCAGTTCCAACGGAGCGCGGCCCTAGCGGACCCGACGTAGTACTCCCATCCCTGGGCGCTGCCAATTGCGCAGCTGTCGGCATTTTCATGTGCTCCTGGGAGGTCCAGTGGATCCTCTTCCTCCTCCTCCTCCTCCTCCTCCTCCTCCTCCTCCTCCTCATCCTCATCCTCATCCTCATCCTCATCCTCATCCTCATCCTCATCCTCATCCTCATCCTCATCCTCATCCTCATCCTCATCCTCATCCTCATCTCATCCTCATCCTCATCCTCATCCTCCTCCTCCTCCTCCTCTTCCTCCTCCTCATCATCATCATCATCATCATCATCATCATCATCCTGCTCCTCCTCCTCCTCCTCCTCCTCCTCCTCCTACTCCACGCCTCCCCCTCCTCCTCCTCCATCATGTGCAGGCCCGAACCCTTACATCCATTCCTTGGGCGTGCCGAACGCGCAACTGTTGGCATTCCCATGAGTTTCCGGGAGACTTTTCATTGTGAGGAGCAGGAGATGGGATCGGCCATTGACAATATACACGATTCGTGTTCGTCGAATACTTCCCAGACCTCTCCCCGGTGCGTTCTGACCAGAATTTCGGGCCGAGTCTGGCAGTGGCGACGAGGGCCTCCCAGGAGGCCCAAGGGGCGGAAAACAAAGGAAGGGCAGCGGTATGGGTACAGTGCGGGCGCGGCCGCAAGAAACCCAGCTCTGAAAACCCGCGCGCGTGGTGCACCTGAGGGAAAACCCGAGCATCCTGAACGGAGCAGCTTCTTTGACGGCCGCGGGAAGTCACCGCGCAGCGCGAAGAAACCAAGGCTACCCTGACGAAAAGCAGATGGTTTCTTGATGCTCGTCCCCACTGTCCTTTTTTCCTCCCTTGAAACTTGAAGGGGCCCTGGGACACACACACACACACACAATCACACAATCACACACACACAAAACAAACAAATATACACAAATAACAGGATTCCCCAAATTTTCACATATTTTCGGGGTTTTCGTCTTCCCCCCGCTTCCCATATTTTCCCACATATTCTGGGGAGTCGACGATGACTTGTGTCTGCGTGTTTTTTCCCTTCTGAACACTCCCCGGCACGCCTGGAGCGACGAGGGTCCGCCGTCCGCGCGAAATCGATTCGCGCGAAAACTGCGGGCCGTTCGAAAGAAATCCGCTGGGCGCGCGCGCGCGAAAAGAACCCAGGGCATCCCAGAAGATGGCGGGAACCAGATTTTGGAGAAGTCGAGGCTGGAAAACCCCCGAAATTCCGGTTCCCGGCTCTGTCTGGCGCTCCAGGGACCCACGGCGGCCCCGAGGATGGCGGGAACCACGATTTTGGAGAGATCCAGGCCGGAAAAGCCCGAAATCGTGGTGCCCATCTCTGGCTGCCGCCCCTGGTAACCCACTGCGGGCCCCGAGGGATGGCGGGACCAACGATTTTGGAGAGATCCATGCAAAAACCACCCGAAATCTTGTTTCCCAGCTCTGGCTGGCGCCCCTGGGGGCCCGCGGCGGCCCCCGAGATGGCGGGACCTAACGATTTTTGAGGAGATCCTGCCCGAAATCGTGGTCCCGTAACAGAGTTGAAGATCTTGCTGGCTGGCGCCCCTGGGAGCCACGGCGGCCCCGAGGACGGCGGGAACCACGATAGAGATCCAGGCCGGAAAAGCCCGAAATCGTGGTTCCCAGCTCTGGCTGGCGCCCCTGGGGCCCACGGCGGCCCCGAGGACGGCGGAAACCACGATTTTGGAGAGATCCAGGCCGGAAAAGCCCGAAATCGTGGTTCCCAGCTCTGGCTGGCGCCCCTGGGACCCACGGCGGCCCCGAGGATGGCGGAAACCACGATTTTGGAGAGATCCAGGCCGGAGAAGCCCGAAATCGTGGTTCCCAGCTCTGGCTGGCGCCCCTGGGACCCACGGCGGCCCCGAGGATGGCGGGAACCACGATTTTGGAGAGATCCAGGCCGGAAAAAACCCGAATCGTGGTGTCCCACTCTGGCTTGGCGCCCCTGGTCCAACGGCGGCCCCGAGGATGGCGGGAACCACGATGTTGGAGAGATCCAGGCCGGAAAAGCCCGAAATCGTAGTTCCCAGCTCTGGCTGGCGCCCCTGGGGCCCACGGCGGCCCCGAGGATAGCGGGAACCGCGATTTTGGAGAGATCCAAGCCGGAAAACCCCGAAATCGTGGTTCCCAGCTCTGGCTGGCGCCCCTGGGGCCCACGGCGGCCCCGAGGATGGCGGGAACCACGATTTTGGAGAGATCCAGGCCTGAAAAGCCCGAAATCGTGGTTCCCACCTCTGGCTGGCACCCCTGGGACCCACTGCGGCCCCGAGGATGGCGGGAACCACGTTTTTGAAAGATCCAGGCCGGATTGAAGCCCGAAATCCGTGTTCCAGGAAGTGGCTGTGGCGTCCCCGGGGCCGCACGGCGGCCCCGAGTGATGGCGGGAACCCACGATTTTGGAGAGATCCAGGCCGGAAAAGCCAGAAATCGTGTCCCAGCTCATAACTCTGTGCTGGCTCCCCTTGGGCCCACGGGCCGGGGCCCCGAGGATGCGGGAACCAACAGATTTTGGAGAGATCCAGGCCTGACAAGCCCGCGAAATCTAAGTTTCCCCCATCTAGCTGGCGCTCCTCCTGGGCCCAACGGTGGCGCCGAGGATGGCGGGAACAATGATTTTGGAGAGATCCAGGCCGGACAAGCCCGAAATCGTGGTTCCCAGCTCTGGCTGGCGCCCCTGGGGCCCACGGCGGCCCCGAGGATGGCGGGGACCATGATTTTGGAGAGATCCAGGCCGGACAAGCCCGAAATCGTGGTTCCCAGCTCTGGCTGGCGCCCTGGGGCCCACGGCGGCCCCGAGGATGGCGGGAACCATGATTTTGGAGAGATCCAGGCCGGAAAAACACAATCGTGGTCCCCAGCTTCTGGGCTGGCGCCCCTGGGCCCACGGCGGCCCCCGAGGATGGCGGGGAACCCGATTTTTGGTAGAGATCCAGGCGGAAAAGCCCGAATCGTGGTTCCCATCTCTGGCTGGCGCCCCTTGGTGGCCACGGCGGCCCCGAGGATGTCTTGGGAACCACGATTTTGGAGAGATCCAGGCCGGAAAAGCCCGAAGATCGTGGTTCCCAGCTCTGCTGGTGGCGCCCCTGGGGGCCCACTGCTGCCCCGATGATGGCGGAAACACCACGATTTTGGAGAGTATCCAGGACGGAAAAACCCGAATCGTGGTTCCCACCTCTGGCTGGCGCCCCTGGGACCCACGGCGGCCAAAAGGATGGCGGGAACCACGATTTTGGAGAGATCCAGGCCGGAAAAGCCCGAAATCGTGGTTCCCAGCTCTGGCTGGCGCCCCTGGGGCCCACGGCGGCCCCGAGGATGGCGGGAACCACGATTTTGGAGAGATCCACGAAATCGTGGTTCCCAGCTCTGGCTGGCGCCCCTGGGGCCCACGGCGGCCCCGAGGATGCGGGAACCACGATTTTGGAGAGATCCAGGCCGGAAAAGCCCGAAATCGTGGTTCCCAGCTCTGGCTGGCGCCCCTGGGCCCACGGCGGCCCCGAGGATGGCGGGAACCACGATTTTGGAGAGATCCAGGCCGGAAAAGCCCGAAATCGTGGTTCCCAGCTCTGGCTGGCGCCCCTGGGAGCCACGGCGGCCCCGAGGATGGCGGGAACCACGATTTTGGAGAGATCCAGGCCGGAAAAGCCCGAAATCGTGGTTCCCAGCTCTGGCTGGCGCCCCTGGGGCCCACGGCGGCCCCGAGGATGGCGGGAACCACGATTTTGGAGAGATCCAGGCCGGAAAAGCCCGAAATCGTGGTTCCCAGCTCTGGCTGGCGCCCCTGGGACCCACGGCGGCCCCGAGGATGGCGGGAACCATGATTTTGGAGAGATCCAGGCCGGAAAAGCCCGAAATCGTGGTTCCCAGCTCTGGCTGGCGCCCCTGGGGCCCACGGCGGCCCCGAGGATGGCGGGAACCATGATTTTGGAGAGATCCAGGCCGGAAAAGCCCGAAATCGTGGTTCCCAGCTCTGGCTGGCGCCCCTGGGGCCCACGGCGGCCCCGAGGATGGCGGGAACCATGATTTGGAGAGATCCAGGCCGGAAAAGCCCGAAATCGTGGTTCCCAGCTCTGGCTGGCGCCCCTGGGGCCCACGGCGGCCCCGAGGATGGCGGGAACCACGATTTTGGAGAGATCCAGGCCGGAAAAGCCCGAAATCGTGGTTCCCAGCTCTGGCTGGCGCCCCTGGGACCCACGGCGGCCCCGAGGATGGCGGGAACCACGATTTTGGAGAGATCCAGGCCGGAAAAGCCCGAAATCGTGGTTCCCAGCTCTGGCTGGCGCCCCTGGGACCCACGGCGGCCCCGAGGATGGCGGGAACCACGATTTTGGAGAGATCCAGGCCGGAAAAGCCCGAAATCGTGGTTCCCAGCTCTGGCTGGCGCCCCTGGGGCCCACGGCGGCCCCGAGGATGGCGGGAACCACGATTTTGGAGAGATCCAGGCCGGAAAAGCCCGAAATCGTGGTTCCCAGCTCTGGCTGGCGCCCCTGGGACCCACGGCGGCCCCGAGGATGGCGGGAACCACGATTTTGGAGAGATCCAGGCCGGAAAAGCCCGAAATCGTGGTTCCCAGCTCTGGCTGGCGCCCCTGGGCCCACGGCGGCCCCGAGGATGGCGGGAACCACGATTTTGGAGAGATCCAGGCCGGAAAAGCCCGAAATCGTGGTTCCCAGCTCTGGCGCCCCTGGGATCCCACGGCGGCCCCGAGGATGGCGGGAACCACGATTTTGGAGAGATCCAGGCCGGAAAAGCCCGAAATCGTGGTTCCCAGCTCTGGCTGGCGCCCCTGGGGCCCACGGCGGCCCCGAGGATGGCGGGAACCACGATTTTGGAGAGATCCAGGCCGGAAAAGCCGAAATCGTGGTTCCCAGCTCTGGCTGGCGCCCCTGGGACCCACGGCGGCCGCGAGGATGGCGGGAACCATGATTTTGGAGTTCTCTGCTGTTCTGCTGCTGCTCTCTGCTGTTCTGCTGCTGCTGTCTGCTGTTCTGCTGCTGCTCTCTGCTGTTCTGCTGCTGCTCTCTGCTGTTCTGCTGCTGCTCTCTGCTGTTCTGCTGCTGTTCTGCTGCTGCTCTCTGCTGCTCTCTGCTGTTCTGCTGTTCTCTGCTGTTCTGCTGTTCTCTGCTGCTCTCTGCTGTTCTCTGCTGCTCTCTGCTGTTCTCTGCTGTTCTCTGCTGTTCTCTGCTGTTCTCTGCTGTTCTCTGCTGTTCTCTGCTGTTCTCTGCTGTTCTCTGCTGTTCTCTGCTGTTCTCTGCTGCTCTCTGCTGTTCTCTGCTGTTCTCTGCTGTTCTCTGCTGTTCTCTGCTGCTCTCTGCTGTTCTCTGCTGTTCTCTGCTGCTCTCTGCTGCTCTCTGCTGTTCTCTGCTGTTCTCTGCTGTTCTCTGCTGCTCTCTGCTGCTCTCTGCTGTCTCTCTGCTGCTCTCTGCTGTTCTCTGCTGTTCTCTGCTGTCTCTGCTGCTCTCTGCTGCTCTCTGCTGTTCTCTGCTGTTCTCTGCTGTTCTCTGCTGCTCTCTGCTGTTCTCTGCTGTTCTCTGCTGCTCTCTGCTGTTCTCTGCTGTTCTCTGCTGTTCTCTGCTGTTCTCTGCTGCTCTCTGCTGTTCTCTGCTGTTCTCTGCTATTCTCTGCTGTTCTCTGCTGTTCTCTGCTGTTCTCTGCTGTTCTCTGCTGTTCTCTGCTGTTCTCTGCTGTTCTCTGCTGCTCTGGATTGGGTTTCGCTCGGTTGGTTTTCGCTTGAACGGATTACCTTTTCGCTCGAACGAGCGTCTTTTCGCTTGAACGATCCACCCTCTGGAGCGACGGGCGGCCACAGCAGCCCCCCGCCCCCGTCCCCAGGTGCACCCCCGCACGGCCAGAGAATCCCCGCCGCGCGCCGAGGGCGAGCAGCCAGGAGGCAGGAGGAACCTGCCGGGGGCGCGGTGAGGCCCGGCGGGCGTCTGGGGCACGCCTCGCGGGCATCGCGAGGCGCGCGCGGCATTAACCTGGAGAGGTCCCAGGCCTCCAGCGTCTCGAGGAACTCAGGTCGAAGGTCTCTCTCAGCGTTCGGCCTCTGGGGGCCCTCGCAAGGCCCCGGGGCCGTCAACAAATGATTCAGGATGAAGAGCCGGCCATGTGGAAAGGGAAGGGTGGCGCGCACAACGGGGTAGGGGGAGGGGGGAAGGCTTCTTAGAAGGAGGCTGCTTCTCAGAAAGCGCCGGCCCTACGTCTATAGACAAGGCCCGCGCCTTTCAAGGAGCAGGGGTGCTAATAAAAAGAAGCTTTCCCCTGCTTTCCCCTCTCCCCCTAAACCCCGCCCTGCGCGAGGCTCAGAGACCTCCGGGGGCCTGGTCTTGAGAAACTCAAAACGTCGGATGTCTGGGCACGGCAGTCGGGCAAAAGTGCCCTGACGCGCTCCCGCCCCCACGGCGCCGCGGGCTGCCCGAGGGCCGCCCTGGGCTACCCTCGGTCGCAGGCCGCAGGGATGCATCCACGGCAGAACCAGATCGGCCGCATCGAGCCCCGCCTGTTTCTTTCTCTCTCTCTCTCTCTTTCTCTCTCTCTCTCTCCCTCTTTTTCTGTCTCTCTTGTCCTCTCTCTCTCTCTTGTCATCTCTCTCTCTCTCACTCTCTCTCTCACTCTCTCTCTCACTCTCTCTCTCTCTCTCTCTCCTGTCGAGACCAGAGTCACTAAGCACCGAACCCAGGCCGTGAAGGGGAGTCGCCCTTAGGGTTGTGTGATCGAGCCGACCGATGCTGCGCACCGACAGGCGCGCATCGTCGAATCGATCGAGCCGCCAGCAGTCCTGAGCTCCTCCGAAGCTTATCACTTCATGCTCTCAACGCCCGTTCGGAGAAGGAGGACGACGACGAGGCAATACCGAATCCGTCCGACCGGCGCCTCACACACTTGCGCAGACATAGCGAGAGAAGTTGCACTTCCACCAAAAACCTGGAGCAGAGCAGGACACTGCAAGGAACGGCAGGGCCGCCTTCGGGCTCTCGTCGGGTTCCGGCTGCTGGAAGGTGTTCCCACCCCCGGAACTCCGAGTGCCTTCGAACGTCTGGGCATCGGACCTGCAGCTGTGGCCAGCTCGGGCGTGGCAGGTGGGCGCCGTGGCATCAGAGCAATGCACGACGACGTGAATCTCTAGCACCTCGATATGATGCCTTCGAGTGCCCCCGAGCACCGCAAAAGCGACGCAGGGCCGAGTGCCTTCGAATGTCCACCGAAACCCTCAGTCGAGTCGCGAGCAGTCCTGCGGAACCGCGGCGCCGCAAGGCCCGATGACGACTTGATGAACAGAAGGGCGCCAGCCACGCACTTCTCACCGATCCCGGGTGGGCCAACCCTTGGCCCAGGATCGGTGCGTACGCCCTCCTGACCTGGCCAGGACTGGAGGGCTGAGCAACCGTCCTCACAACGACCACCCCTATACAAGCAAGGCCCTTTAGCGAGCGCGCCGAAGAGAGGAATCGACCAGGACAGGGGGACGTTCAGCAAATGCGCAGAACCGTTCCGAAAACGCCACGTGTGGGGGTCGGGTAGTCTGTCTTCCCTCGAATGAGGACGTACACACCGATCCTGGGCCCAGGCCTGGCCTGGCCAGGATCGGTGACGGGTGTGCAACTGACGTGATGGGGAACAGCTCAGGGCGGGAAACACCGCCCTGGAATCTGCGATACATCGCCGACTGATCGGCGATAGGCTCTCGATGGCGGAACTGTACGATCTTGGGCGGAGTGGGCCAGCAAGCCCCTATCGGCGATCAACGGGCGTTTCGGGGTCGATGCATTCCTCCATGAGCCCATCCACCACTGATGACGTTGCCTCCTGGCTTCAGGGTCATAACTCAAGTCTCCAGCGGCCGTCCGGGACGATCAGGACACCCCCAGAACGCTCTCGGCGAGGCGCAGCTGCTGGAAGGCACCCCGAGGCTGGAGAGCCGCCGAGAACCCATGACAGGCTCGAAAACACCAAACCGTGCTCCTGACGACCGCCCCCCCGACCTCGAGGGGCGAAACCCGGACGACGCCCCCGCAGCGCGCGCGCGCGCACCGCGGCGGGGAACGCCGTCGCTGCAGGCCGCCGGAGAGCGCCGCGCGGCGCGCGCGGCGGGCGGATCTTCCCCCGGCCCGCGGCGCGCGCCCGGCGAGGCTCCTGTGCGTGCCTCCGGCGGCTGCCGCGGCGCCCCCCCCGCGGCGCGCGCCTCCCGGCGCACGCTGCGGCTGAGGGGGGCGCCAGGTCCTCCTGGTGCTGCTGCTGCTGCTGCTGCTGCTGCTGCTGCTGCTCCTGCTGCTCGTCCTGCTCCTCGTCCTGCTCCTCGTCCTGCTCCTCGTGCTCCTCCTCCTCCTCCTCCTCCTCCTCCTCCCCGTTCTCCTCCTCCTCCTCCTTCTCCTCCTCCTCCTCCTCCTCCCTTCTTTTGACGCTGATCAGACATGAAAACCGGTATTGGTTGCGCCGTGAAACAACACAGCGTGAGGCCTCAAGGAATGAAATAAACGCCGACTTAGGCCGCGGCAAACAAATTAAGGCAGCCGCCAATGCGGATGAGGAAATGCAAGAATAACAATGCAATATGTGATCAAAAAAATGTAACACAACACCGAGAGTAACACAAGGGGGAGACATCTGGAATACCGAAATGCGCGTGCACATAACATTAATATAGCAGACTGCTGCCTGCCAAAAGTGTCAGCACAGTTGCCTGTGTCCCAGACGGGAAAGCAGGGAGGCTAGGCAACAGGGCTAAACGTGTGGCCGTTTGGTGTCATACTCGCCCCCCAGCCCCCTGTTCCGTACAATCGCCCCTCCCCACCTAAGTTAATCAAGGCTAGCAGTAGCCAGGTTGTGATGCGCGGCAAGGAAAAAGCAAAGCAAGCGACCCTAATGTGGCACAATGGCACAACTAGACGGAGACGAGTAAACCACTGGGTGTGCTGCTGTCGGAAATTCACAGTGGGATGGACCATTGTGTGTCTCCCCTACCCACGTCCCAACATTTCAGTAAGCAGCAAGCATCACTTACACAGAAAAACAAGCGTTGCCAGAGTATGAGGGCGCTGAAAATCCTGTTCCTTGGGTGGTGCAGGGTCCCTAAGCAAAGAGGGCCTGCACACAGAGACCCAAAGTAGGGTGCTTCCGCGTACTTCCCCCCCCACGGGTCACCCACCGACCTATTCCTGCCGCTAAGTCTGGAGACTCAACATCGCAAGTGCCAGCGATAGTCAGTAGTATACGACGTTGTGAGGCTGGCATTGTTGAAATTGGTTGGCCTGTGTCGCTACATTTTCCGATGCTGGCAGTGTGGCTGGTTCAGGCAATGCTGGCTGGCCAAGTTATCTAGAACAGCTGGTGAGTTCTGGTGCCGCGGCTGGAATGATGTTGGTCAATATGGTCGACTTGTACTGGTACTGGTACTGGTGCTGGTGGCTGGCTCAAGCAGTGCTGGCTGGCCAACGTGTCTGAGCAAAAAAAAGGTGACGCGTGTTGGTGCGAGAACGAGCGCGGGCCACAGCATGCTAAAGCGTGCACGGCGTCTGGTAGCTCAGAGACGGCGGGGCCACGCCCTGTAGACCAGAGGGGGTCCGATGTACGGCTGCGCGCTTCAAGTACCCCCAAGAAGGTCCATCATCAACCCAACCAGTTGTTAAGAGAATGGGCAAAGCGTTTTAAACTTGAACTTGCTGAGAGCTGCCTGCGATGCCAAGAGTTGGTGACGCAAGTGCTGGCGAGGCTGAAGACTAGTAGAGAATCAGAGCTAATGTCTGTAGCTGGCATGATGCAGGCTGGCCAAATCTGCCCTGGCTGGCCTTTGCTGGATAAAAGACATGTCAGCGGCAGGGCTGAGCATTAGAAACTTACTGAGGCTGGCACGTAGGCATGGCTAGCCTGATGTCTTCTGCAGTATCTGATCCCACGCAAGCCACATCCACTCCCCCCGACCCACCCCTTCCAGTAGCGCATCTTGACTCTAAAGCAGGGTCAGCAACGTCAGAGACTGCCTGGTAAAGTGCGCTGGCCGGCGCATGCAACGCGGCAGCTTAGCCTCCCCCCACCGCCCGTTGCAAAATCTTTTCCATTCCAACAGTTGACGTGCCGGGCCCAAAAAGCCATAAAACGAGCGTCAGCTGCGGCTCATACAGGTCAGTCTGGTTGGCCGATGTGCCACAGGAAAAGAATTGAGTTAACAGGGCAATTCTATGGCTGCAACAGAATTTGATCGGTTCACCCCTAACCTGCTCAGTGACCAGACCCTTGGGCCGGTGACAGAAGAACACGTGGATAGCACTGGCGTGGACACGCGCGGGGGGCGAGATGTTGAATGCAACGTGTGTGAATTGAGGGAGAAGAAGCAAGTCTGAAATTGATGTCCATGTAAAAGTTGACGTACAAGAGGTACGTAGTTCACTCCCAGCATGGTCCACCTTGTGCTTGCGTTGGAAACCTTGGTTTCGAAGTCGGTGGTGCGTTGTCCTATGCTGTTGAAGTCTGAGTTGGGCATTGGTGGGGCTTAAACGACGCGGTAATCCCGTCGCGGTGTTGGTTCTCCTGTTTTCGTGAACTGCGTGATACAACCACTGCTAGGTATTGTAGGTAGTGCTGTTGGTGGTCGCGGACTGTGTCCAGGTAGTCGAGTAGAAGCTGGTCGTTGGCGTAGTCCACGTACTGTAGGTCGCACCATCCACTGCGCTCTGGAACTGGTGCGGGGCCAGTTTGGCCGTCGAGCATGGCCGGCGAAGACTTTAGGCGCAAGTATGCATATGAGGTCGCCTGCGCATGTGGCGCGCATCTCTCACTGGTGGGATGTCTACGAGCCACTCATGCCCAGAGGCTGATCCGGGCGGTGGACATATCGCTGGAATCTTGAGGCGCGGTGGAACTGGATGCGTCGGGCGGATTGCCAATTGTAGCTTGTGGCATTGGAGTCGGCATGCCGTCTTGCTGCTGCTTGGTCGCAGGTGCGTCAGCTGGTTGGTTGGCTTGTGCGCCCTGGACTGGTGGCGGTGGCGAGGCGCAAGAATGGTCGCTACTACCGCGTCGCAAAAACAACGCAGGTGCATCCGTGATTCCGAAAAGTACCCAAGAATGCGTCGCAGTTAATGTGCTGTCTCGTGCGGGTTGACCGCCAAGTCGCCCGTGTGGCAGGAGTGGAGCCACTGCGAGACTGTAGATATTGCTTGGGTAGTACGTGCATCAGCTGCAGTCGTGGGCGCGTTGATATTGTTGTGATTGTGATGGCTGAAAAGTGCAACTGCCAGTCTGAAGTCCTCGTCTTGATTGTAGATGTGCGCCATGTCGTCCAGCGTCGAACCGAGTGGTTGCTTTGGTGCTGCTTGAAGTCTGGGAAGTGGTGATGGGGCCGGCGTGAATGGCATCCTTGAACATAAATTAACTTGTTGGCCCTGTGGGTGGAAGTCGGTAGCGCGATAGTGGTGTAGCGGCCGCGTCTGGCTTAAGCGGTGGGCGCGGAAATATGCGCGGGTAGGAGTTGCTGATTAAGCATCCGCTGTTGAATTTGTCCAGGTACCTGTGCCGCGTTCCCATAAGCATGCGATCGTTTGGAAATATGTAGGATCATATGTTGTCCTCTGCGTTGTAGGAGACGGCGTAGTGCCAGCTGTCCTCGTCTATATGCGGATCGGCATGCCTTCCAGCCTGTCGGGCCATGCATGCCGCATCCTGGGTCTGGAGGTAGAGATTCCAATGTGAAGGTCTTGGGTGCGCATCAAGAGTCGTCCTGGTCGCTGTAGTGTCACTCTCGTAGTCACGCTGGCTGTGGTCGTCCTGTGGTGTAGTCTTCAAGTCAGCGGTGCCAATTGGTGCTGGTGGTTGGTGGTCGGATAATCTCCATGGGTCGGCTGGGAGTGGTGGTGGTTGTGTCGCTTCTGGTGGGACTTGTGGTGCTGTCGTTGGCTGCGGCATTGGCACCTTGGGCTTATGTGGTGGTTTGGTTGTGGTGGTGCTGGTGGAGCTCGTAGAGGGCTTGGCCCGCGGAAGTCCATGCATGGTGCTATCTGGTTTGGCGGTGTAGGCAGTAGGCGTCGCGAACATTGCTTCCGAATCGTGCCCTGGTATTCGTATTCTGTTCGTTCCAGTCGTCGCCGTTCCTCCGGATCTTCCTGTGCGAAATCGTAGTGTATGTGGTTGCTGTCGATGTTCGTCGGGGTGTTGCCGATCTTGGCTGATGGTCTGTAGTTGACTGCAGCCCCCAGTGGATTCGGCGCGCGCGTAGCGGGTCTGGGACGTAACGCGCGTTCAGCTCGAGCCGAGGGCACCATGTGATGCTGCGGGAAAATGTTTACCACCGGTGTAGATCTAAGCTCACCTATTGTGACGGGCCGCTTGGAATTGCGATGTGTCGGCGCTAGGTTCTCGTGGTGGCGTGGCGGTGTCGTCGACTGCGGTGCTGGAGTAACTCGTGCAGCAACTGTCCAATGGTTGAGCATCTCGCAGATTTAGGGTAGCGCTGATCTTAGCTCGACGTAGTCTAGTTGGTCGTGTGTACATGGTGGAGTAATATGCCTACGTGTTCTCTCTATGATCACTGCGGCCCATGGATGGTGGGCGTAGAGTCGCTGCAACTGGTGCGCGTGGAACGCCGGCGAGAAGGTTGGCGAGTGATAGAAACTCCGAATCAATCGATATGCTGTAGTCGCCGTTGGTCATGGGGCACACGAAAGTGTTGTTCTTCGTAGTCTGGCAAGTGGTGCAGGTGCTGGTATTCTCGTCGATGGCAAACCGGTGGCGCTTGGTATGCTGCTGATGGCTGATATTGTAAGAGTGTCTCTTTGAAGTATTTCTCGGTGCCGTCGGCGTGGTAATGCGATTGCCGTTGTCGTAACAGGCCGTTGCCCATGTCGTCGGCAAGCTCCGTCCAAGTAAGAGTTATGATGCATTGGTGACGTTGACTGTGGTCTTCTGTGTCTCCAAGTATCCTTGGCAGTCCATCGCACCGATACAGTGCATAGCGGTAGAAAGGAATGTCGCAAGGCCGTTGTGACGAGTGGCTGTATATACTGTCGTGCCAACTCATTCTCTTCCACTTGGGTAAACCGTCGTTGCCCTTTGGTTGAGCATCTGAAAAAAAGACTAGCGGATGTCTGAGAAGTACGCAATATTGACGGGCCTCTGTTGATCTGCGTTGGCCCATCCATTCCGCGTGGGCACTGGTATGTATTCATGCCAAAAGTGTAGTGGTACGTAAACAAGCATAGTGTCAAGGTTGGCGCTGTTGACTTGGCCTTGTCTTTTTTTCTGCGCTTGCACTCAGAATGTGGTGGCAACTGCTGGATCGTATTGCAGGCTTGGTGTTGAAGTGCGCAAGGGTGGTACATTGTTCGGTGTGTGTGTGTGCCACTTGTTAGGAAGTCGTGAAGGTTGTTTTTCGTTACCGTGTTCATCGTAAATAATCGTGCATTCGCTGAAGGGCGACACTGTGCTTCGAAGATGTTCTTGTGCTTACGCATAAACTGATCGTCACTTCTTCGGAGCACGTCATGTCGATCTCCAGCGATGGCACGGTAGGGTCGTGTCGTGACGACTCGGTGCAAGGTCAACGACACGACGAAAATGATTCGATATTCAATATTTGATAATACTTGCGCGCCTTAATCTCTCAATTTCGAATGATTCACGTCTGTCCTGCAGTCGTGCATTCTGCGGCTGCGCGCCGTAAAATTACGCGCGCCCTCACGAATTCGAAGCAGGTCGTGAAACCGAGGATTCGGACACCCGCGCACCCGCGCACTCTGTACCGAGCGCCGCCCACTGTGCAGCGTGCCGACGACGTCCTTGCAGCGTGCAGACGCCTCGCAGAGCTGCGCGGCGCCTCGCGGACGTGGTCTTCGGCTGTTCGCGCGCCCCCAGCGCTGCCCCGCGCGGCTTCAGGCGACGCCGCGCAGGGATTCACACGAGGCGGCCGCGCGCGGCCCCGAGCGCCGCCGCGCCAGAAGTCACGCAAGGCGGGCCGGCCCAGGCGCAGGACCCTGCGGGACAGCCGCAGGGCGCAGTGAGCAGGCGCGCCGCGGAGGCATCGAGCGCAGGCGCGCGGCCTGTCAGAAACCGGAAAAACCATATCAAATCGATGTGGGCGCCCGTGGCGATCCTGCTTGAAAGCACATAAATCCGCCCAGGCAAGCTCCCTCAGGCGTGGCTGACGACCTGCGCCCAGGAAGCTTTTCCTGAGCTTAAGTGCCTTTCCTAAGCTTCGGAGGGCTCAGCCCAGGAAACCTTTCCAAAGCTTACCTATCATAAGCTTCGGAAAGCTAAGCTTCGAAAAACTTGTCCTTCAGAAACTTCGGAAAGATAAACTTCGGGAAGTTGTCCTCGAAGCCTTCTCGCCGGCCCTCCGCGGCTCTTTTCGAGCCCTCGCAAAGCTTCTTTCTCGGGCTCGCAGACCCCCACAGACAGTCTTTCGGACGTCTTTGGTTTCGGACGCCGCAATTACCCCGCCTGGCCGCCCCAGCGCCAGCGCCCCAGCGCTTAGCTCCTCAGCGCCCCAGCGCCCGAGCAGCTCCTTTTCAAAATTGGATTTCGCCTGAGAAGGGGCCTGCTCAGGGGCCTCTGGAGGAGGAATCCCAGGGGGGGGATGCGACTTGAAGGCCGAGGGCCCCGTGGTGTGGGCCCAAACAAGGCGCCGAGGAGGAGTCCCGCAGAGCTCCCATCAGAGGGTCTGATCCTGGGCATGGGCAGTTCCTTTTTACCATAGGGTTTCGCCTGAAAACGGGCCTCATCAGGGGCCTCTGGAGGAGGAATCCCAGGGGGAGATGTGGCTCTAAGGCCGAGGGCCCCGAGGCGCGGGCCCAAACAGGGCAACGAGGAGGAGTCCCGCAGAGCTCCCATCAGAGGGCCTCATCCTAGGCATGGGCAGTTCCTTTTCAAACTAGGGTTTCGCCTGAGAAGGGGCCTGATCAGGGGCCTCTGGAGGAGGAATCCCAGGGGGGAGATGTGGATTGACGTCCGAAGGACCCGAGGCGCGGGTCCAAACGGGGCAACGAGGAGGAGTCGCACAGAGCTCCCATTAGAGGGTCTGATCCTGGGCATGGACAGTTCCTTTTCAACATAGGGTTTCGCCTGAGAAGGGGCCTGATCAGGAGCCTTTGGAGGAGGAATCCCAGGGGGGAGATGTGGATTGAAGGCCGAAACCAGGCAAAGATGAGGAGTCTCAGCCAACCCCCGCGGTGGCACCCATCCTAGGCACGGGCGGCTCCTTTTCAAATTTATCTTGAGAAGGGTTTGCTGAAAAGGGCCTCTGGAGCAAGAATTCCATAAGGGAGGTGCGACTTGAAAGCCGAGGGCCCCGGGTTGTGGGTCCAAACAAGGCAACAAGGAGGAGTCCCACAGAGCTCCCATCAGAGGGCCTTATCCTGGGCATGGGCAGTTCCTTTTCAACATCGGGTTTCACCTGAGAAGGGGCCTGATCAGGAGCCTCTAGAGGAGGAGTCCCAAGGGGAGATGTGGATTGAAGGCCGAAGGACCCGAGGCGCGGGTCCAAACGGGGCAACGAGGAGTAGTCCCACAGAGCTCCCATCAGAGGGCCGTATCCTGGGCATGGGCAGGTCCTTTTCAACATGGGTTTCGTTTGAAAACGGGCCTGATCAGGGGTCTCTCTGGAGGAATCCCTGGGGGGAGATGCAGCTTGACGACCGAGGGCCCCGAGGCGCGGGTCCAAACAAAGCAACGAGGAGGAGTCCCGCAATGCTCCCATCAGAGGGCCTTATCCAAGACACTGATAATTCCTGTTCAGCGGGTGCTGACTGTGTCTTCAAGCGGAGAACTTACTCGCCTGTACGCCTGCGCACGGTCATCTTACTCGCCTGCACGCGGACAGCTTACTCGCTTGTCCGTGATCGCCTCCGTCGCCTGCATACGAACAGCTTACTCGCCTGCGTCGCGTGTTGCATGTTGTTGTGTATGTTGATTGCTTCTCGCCCTTCATATGCTCATGGTACCTCTGATTGCAAGTACTACGTCCTGGAACCTCGACACCGCCGATGTCCACGCTCACACCGTGCCGCCGCCCTGTCCAGAACCGCCCCTGGGGAGACCGCCGCGTCCACTGGCCGAGACGCCCAGACGAGACGGCGACCACCCACCTGAAAAGGCTGAAGGTCGAGGGAGGCTACCACTTCACCGCAGCCTGGCACTCCTGGTGCAGGCACGTGGGCCAGGGAAAGGGCAAGACCAGGAACCAAGTCAAGTTTGACCCGTCCTGCTGGCAGCCCGACATGATCGACCGCTTCCTGGACGAAATGGCACACAGCCGCCACGACGTCGGCACCTGGTCCCGGAACGCGGGCGTCTACATCGACTGGGACCGCGAAAACACCCTGCATCAGTTCCAGAGGAAGCGGGAGGGGCGTGGATTGGGAACGGGGAAAGGCCCTCTACCAGGAGTTCCAGAAGAAAAGGGAGGTAACCAAAGGTGAAGGGCGCGGAGAGGGCCAGGCGCGCAGCTCCGGGTCCGCCGGCAACTGGACCGAGAAGCCCCCCAGACGTGACGACTAGCTCGGGACCCGCCCCCCCTTGCCGGTGCGCAGGGTGTCACGCCCAGCTCATTCCGTTCCCTGCAGACTGCGGCAATACTCTTTGTGCAACCAACACACTGCTGGCCACACACACCACCTGGTCCCCTTTCCCCCTCCCCCTTCGCCCCTGGGCCTGGGACCGTGTGTCCTCCTGATCCCCCACCTGTTCCGACAACGGCAGAGGCTGCAGCGCCGCCTGCAGGAGCCGGGCGGCCCATCGGCACTCCCGTCTTAGGTGGGCGCACGGGACGGGCATGCTCGACATGGGGGGCGCTGCCACGGGGGGCAGGGCTACGCGCTGACGCCATTCAGTTTGCGTCCAAGTCAACCTGATCCACGGCTTCGGCGACCTGTTCCCCTCCTCCCTCTTCGGTGACCTGCTCCCCACCTCCACCTGGTCCCCGTCTGCGTTACCTGCTCCCCACCCCCCCTCCTGTCGCGACACGACCGCCTTCCTACGCTCCCACAACTTGCGGCCAGGTCAAGATCCTACCCACCGCTGGCCACACCCACCACCTGTGCCCCCTTCCCCCTCCCTGTTCACCTGTCGTGGGACCGTGTGTCCTCCTTTTCCCCCTACCTGTACCCCCACAGCACTTGAGACGAGCACGGCCCACGCGCAGCGACCGCTTGCTGGTCCACCTGGTCTCCGGCTGTACCTGCTCCCCCCTCCCCCCTCACCTGTCTTTAACATGTTTTGGGACCTTGTGTCCTACCTGTACCCATCGGGGCCCAGTCCCCCCACGTGAGCACCTACGGTGAGGGCTGGCACGACGACGGCTGGCGTGGAGCGCCGGCCTTTCTCCTCCCTGTTCGCTTCTTCCCCCCCCCCCGCTCGCTTCCCCTCCCATGGCGGCAGCGCCCGGCACTGCCCGGCTTCGGCCCGGTGCCGGGTGCTGCACCTTGCCGCCTCGGCGGCCCCGCTCGCCATGGCGCTGCGCGGCTCAGGCCCGGCCCTCGGCAATGCGGATGTCAGCGCATCGTGTGTGGCTGCTGCCCGTCTTCACGCGCTGACGGTGCAGGACAGGTTTTCTCCCTGCACTCCACCGACATCCTGTCGGTCATGTACGGCCCTCTCGTCTGTGGCCGCACCTCAAGCAGGCTACTACCTGGTCGTGGATTGGACTACCACCCCGGGCCTCATCCGCATCACCCGGTGGCACAATGTTGCACATCGCCTTCCTGGTGCTCCTCCTCTTCCTGGGCCTCCTCCGCATCATCAGGTGGCACAACGTTGCTCATCGCCTTCGTGGTGCTCTTCTCTCTCCTGGGCGTCGACCTGGTCAAGTGGCGCGTCCTCCTCTGCAGTGCTTGAGGCTGGTGTTCGCGACGTGCCGTTGACGGCAACACCGTCTCCTTCACCTTCCGGGTCTTCGCCCCCGGTCCCTGTCCGCGGCGTACCTTTTCCTGTGCAAGCTCTTCGGCACCGGCTGCACCTGGGGCTCCGCCCGCTCCGGCCACCTGAGGCCCCGCCTTCCTGTGCCCTGTCTCCCTAATGAAAGCTGTGCGTAGCCCGCGTAGCTTTTAGCAGAAGAGGTTCGCTCTCGCCCCGCAGACCAAACAAGTTTTCCCTGCTGTTCATGGTGAATGTATTATTCCGGTTTGTAGCATTACTGTTGGCAATATTATCGTGACGTTGTTTCTGCGTTTGGCATTCGTTTGTTATTGGTATTCGTCTTGGTACGTTGTCTCCTTCTCTCGGTATTTGTTGTGTGGTGTGCTTCTTGTTGCGTGAACCTGCATCTAAGAAGAAAGGAAGGAGGGAACAGGGGATTTCCTGCGCCGCCGCGCCCTGCCGGAGAGCTCGGACCCTAATGTCGACGCATTCATGCGGTGAGCTGAAAGCATTACCCTTCAACTGCGGCAAGGATGGCGGGCGGTGAGCTGAAAACACTACGCCTGATCCTCCTCCTCCTCCTCCTCCTCCTCCTCCTCCTCATCGTCTCCGCTTACCTTCTCATCATCCGCATCTTCACCCCCTCATCCGCGCAGAAGTGAATTAAAGGGCATCCAAAAAATGGATGCCCCTCAATTATCCTCATTCTTATCTTCTTCGTCACCATCCGCATCCTCACCAACCTCCCGTTCCCCTCGTCCTCGTCCTCTTGCTCCTCATTCCTCGCTCCCTCCTCCTTCTTCTTCTCCT
>CAUYUJ010000447.1:1362240-1404740 GCA_963575745.1 Prorocentrum cordatum
TTCACATCCTCCACCTCCTCGTTCTCACCTGCCTCCTCTTGGCTATCCTCCTTACTGGTCCAAGTCCTCCTCCTCCTCCTCCTCCCCCTGCTCCTGCTCAACCTCCACCTCCCTTTCCCCCCCCCTTCCTCCTCCTCCTCCTCCTCCTCCTCCTCCTCCTCCTCCTCCTCTTCCTCCTGGCGCGTCGCTGGGGCGCGCCGCGATCCATTAGCCCACGCCCGCGCTTGCTACGCGGAGCTTCGCAAGTGCGGACCGCACTGCTGGCTGAAGTTCAAAGATTTCGCAGCCAGCGAGGGGCAAAGTCGGATCAGAGTGAGCAGCGCGAGAGGCGGTGGCGGCGTTGAACAGAAGAAAACCAGCGGCAGCAGGCTCGAAGTCGGCGCGACAGGGCGAGAGCAGGCCTAAGGCGAGCGATGGGAGTCAAGAAACGGCAGCGGCTGGATGATAAGAGCAAGACTGTAAAGGAAAACAGGGCAGCAAGCCCAGCAGTGCAGGAAGGCGTCGGGGCCGCCACATCCCATCATGCAACCCCTTTGGGTGTCTTCGTGCATTCGCGTGGAAATCAACCACGCTCCTGCGACGGTCTTGAGAATTGCAGAACTGAAACCTAACGGGAGGGCGGCCAAGCTAGCCTTTACCTGGGTCCAATTGACGGCATGGATCTCCCCCCGACGCTCGGGGAACCAGCCCGGGGGACGAGGGGGGAACATCAAAGGGGGGGGGGTCAGGAAAGAGGACGCTCCGCAAGGGAGCGGATATCACCCTTTGGACCGCAGGCTTGGGCAACTTCGGGTCTGAATTCGCTGGGACAGGTGCGTTGAGACACCCGAAGGCAGACTGGAGCGCTGCAGAACCTGCGGCAGCCCAAGATTTGTGACTTTCAAAGCCAGCGGCGGCTTGCGACAGATTTTGAACCAGAGGCGGGGATTTCCACCAGGACGAGCTGAGCTTTCCTTCGCCGACCTCCTGCAGAGACAGGCGGTCAAGAGCAGTCTCCTTGAGAAACTGAAAGAGCGGCTCCCAGTCGGGTAGGGCAACCAGGGCAGTGCGCATTAAAAGCAGCAAGAGATACCACTAGGATGCGGTTGACTGCAGGGCCGCCCCAGGACGACAGGGCAAACCACCCCGCCCTCGAGAAAGCGCAGTGAGGAACGCGGAAGAGAGAGAAGCGAAAAGAGCGTGCTCCGGCCGAGTCAACCGAGCGAGGTCCGACGAGGGGGGGGGGGGGGGGATTGGGCCGCGTATCCAGGCGTTGGGACAGCACGCTTGTTATAGAGGTATTGTGTAGCCGCCGTCGGAGGCTTAGCGCGGGCGATCGCGAAACCTCTCGCGAACCATTTCCGACCGGGTCCGATCCAGCGTTCATGTTCGGCCCCCGGGCCAAGGGCCAAACCGAGGCACGACAGAAACGGCGCAACCTGAAAAGCGGCCCACTCGGGAAGCTGCTCCAACAGCCATTGTTTCACGGCATCAGCGAGCTCTCCGGAGAACTCTCCGCCGAGGGGGGCGATGAAACATTTCGACGGCGTGGGGGCGAGACCAGCGAGACGCTTGCTCAGGGCGAAGGGGCGCTTCAGAACTCGGAGGTCGGCCAACTGTCGTAGAGCGGCTCCCGCATCGTCAGCGCGCTCTCGCGCGACCCCCTTCTCTTGCCTCCGAACCCCAGGGGCCCTTCTCGTTGAGCGGGGCGAGGCGTCGATGTCGGAGAGGTACGGGTTCGAAGCGATTGCGTGGATCATCCCAGGGGCAGGGCAACCCTGAATGATGCCGCTCTCGATCATGAAAGCGAAGCAGAGCACGTTGTCGGCGCGCGCGAAGCAGCGCGCAGAGCGATGCAGACGCTCGAGGAAGAGGAGCAGCGGCAGCGGGATGCGTAACCGACGAAGGCACATCAGCAACCATTGATGAGCGATCGAAGGGGAGGCCTGGCCGTAATCGAAACTGACAAGAACTGGCTTGTGCGAGATGGCTACATTGGGATCGGATGCCTGCATGCCGCATGCCCTGGGGCATGTATCTAGCTCGAGTATGTCCGTCCCGAAGTTCCTCCCACCAGCAAACCCGCGCTGAATCGGGATAGTGAACGAGCCCAAGGGTTTGCTGAGTTCACGGCGCGCAATTCCTGCGATGATTCTAGTAGGAGCATTTTTGAGCCCAAGGGGACGCGTTTGACTTGGGCCCCGGTGAATGTCGATCTCGTCGGAGGCCTCGGAGCCCGCGGGGATGAACACCTTGCGGAGGTCATTGAACGAGGCCACGGGGGGGGGGGTGCCGTCGAGGATCCACCGCAACATGGCCTACGATAATGCGCCCCTCGGGGCGCCCTTGCCAATCAGCGAACGGGGGCCCATCGGGCCCAGGGGCCGAGTGCTCGAGGCCGTGAATGCACTTCTTCACAGAGCGGAGAGAGGGGGGAGCGATGTTCAGAAGGTCGGGGGAGACGCCGAACCGCTCGAGGTCTTTCTGGCCACCCGTGGAGTCGATCTGCTTTTTGGAGAAGACTGAGGACCAATGTTGGGGCAAGACCTGCATCATTTTGCCTGGCTCCGTGCAGACGCCGTCCCCGATTCGAACCCCGCGAAGTGAGGCCCTCTTGTCGAACTGGCTCCACAAACGACTGCTCTGCGCCGCAGCGCGGAGTCGGCGTTTGAGCTTCCGCGTCTGGCTCGCTGAGTGCACCCAGGACAGGCTGGCCCTGATCTCAGCCTGCTCGCGCCCAGAGACGCCCCCGTGCTGCTCCGAAGACGCCTGCAATAATTCGAACGCGTGCAGGAGGGGCAGCTTGTTCTCTAGGATGTCCACGGCAAGGTAGTGCCGCGCCAATAAATGAAATGTTCTGAGTCGTTCAGCCAAAACCACATCCTGCCTCCAAACCGCTCTGCAGATGCTCTTGACGATCAAAAACTTTGTATCAGGGCGCTTCGCGATCATGGCGTTCCCAGCAACGAAAGCCGCCTCCCTCATGATCCTCGTCTGGTATTGTAGAAGAAGCGGAGGGGGAGTTGACTGATGTCGCCCAGGGACCCGACCTTTTCCAAGCGCGCGGTGCATTCAAGCTGCCGAAGAACATGTTTCGGGATAGGGCGTTCGCCAGACGGGATCGGATGACCACCCGCGAGACTGACCATGAGCGGCGCGCGGTCCGAGAGGCCCTGGGCGCGGAGAATCTCTGGGAACTTGCTGACCTGACCGCTGGTAAAGAGCTGGTTGCAGACCCACCCAGGGGAACTCGCGAAGATCCGATCCATGGTGTTCAGGACTCCCAAAGCTCGGTTGTCATCGCGCTGAAAACTGGGCTCAAAATCTCATCCCTGGAGGCCCTCCAATCTCCGAGGGTGTCCAACGGGTTGATAGAAGGGCCTGCGCCCAGAATTCGCGGGGCCAAGCCGGCCAAATTCAAATCTCCAGCAACGACCGCAAGCCTAGTCGCGGGAGCGGCGGGGGCGGCAGCGAGACGGTCCCGAAGAGCCTGAGCGATGAGACGTCGTTCTCCCGCTGAGAGCCTATGGAGGTGAAGGCTGACATGCGAGATCCAGATATCTTCTAAGAGCATGAAGACAACTTCCAAAACTCGTCTTGAAACCAAAACACGCTTTCGAACTTGATGGGGCTTTTTGGGAAGGTTCTCGAAGTTGGGGCACAGGGTGGCGACTCCCCCAGCTCGGGTGTTCGGGCAGAACGAGGAGGCGAAAGAGAAGGCCGAGTTAGAGAAGTAGGCAAAGTCCCGCAGCTCAGACAGCGTGCCGTGGGTCTCCTGGAGCGAGATGATCGAACCAGAACGCGACAGGGAGCGGACGAGCGCGAGCTCCCTGGAGCGGATGCCAGCCTTGAAGTGGAACAGCGCCTGCGCATTCCACGAGACCAGCGAGAGGGGCGTCGGGGCGCCCATGTGATCGGTCCACTGCGCAAGCAGCGGGCTAAACGCTCCACGTAGTTTCGCTGGCCAACTTGTAGCCTGCCATGACGCCGTCAAGGATGGTGGCCTTGTCGATCCTCAGGGCGGTGAGGTTCGCGAAGTACAAGATGAGTTCGGGCGGGGCCTCCCCCGCCTGCGGGTCCACGTGGACGAGGGGCTTCCACTGGCACGAGATCTCGCCCTTGTCCTTGTCGCTGTAGAAGCGGAGGTGGCTGTAGCGAAGTTCCAGTTCACGGCGAACGCGTTTGAGCCCGAGCTCCCGCTTGAGCTGGGCCACGTTCTTGTCTCCAGAAATGAAGATCTCCTGCATGCTGCTGTCAGGGGCCTGGCACCAGAACCGTTCCCATGTCTGATCGTGACGGCGGAGAGCCCCGAGGGCCTGATGAACCTTGCGGGGTGCGTACGGGATCGGCCCGTTGACGCGCAGCACGCACTTGTTGGCGACAGGCTCGCCCTCCACGGTGAAGTCATTGTCACCGATCTGGGCGCGTCTGAGCCAGTCAGAAAGCGCAGCGATGATACCAGCCTTGGCACAGGAAAGCTTGGTACGGACCTGCAGGATGGTCGGGTCAGTGTTGCGGTTGAAACCAGGAGCAGCGGCAGGAGGAACGGGGCGAGCAGATTTAACGTCACCGAACGTCTCCTGAAGTGAGCGGATCTGGCCTTCGAGCACGTCGATGCGGGCCTCCTGGGATGACTGGCGGGCCTCCACATTGTTGATCCGAACCTCGAGCCGCTTCTCAATGTCGCCCCAACCCGTCGTGAAAGTGTTCGAGAGCGTGGCCACCGATGACTGGACACTAGCCAGCGCGGCCAGCATGTTCTTTTTGGTGAGGTCGACGTACTCCCTGATGTTGGTGGCCTCGTCAGCCGACATGTGGGCAGCCACACGTTGGCGCGTGGCAGCGTCCTCAGCAGCGGCGGCTGCAGCAGCTTCTTGTGTGGGGAAGGTGGGCGCCATCTCCCAGTCCTGCGCGAGTCCATCAGACAGGGACGCAGGGGCCGCAGCACTCATCGCGGGGCCAGCGAGGCTGGCAGTGCGTGAAAACGAATGAAACAGAGCCCTCGGCCTCCGACCGAGGCGGGGACGCCCTCCTGCGGGCAGCTTGGGCCCTGACCGAATACACCCTCCAACGACCGACAAGAGGGTGGCTTCGGGCAACGGCGTGAGCCAAAATGGCTACGGACCTCCTCCTCCACCTCCTCTTCCTCCTCCTCCTTATTTGGCATGCCAGTCCCTCCTCCGTCCACCTTGCTTAAAAATAGTTCCCGCCCTTGTCGCACCACCAGACGCGTTAGTAGGGCAGGCCGGTCGCTTCGCATGACTCCCAAGCTGAACATGTCCAGCAGCGACAGGCATGGAGGGCGGGCTGCTTTCCAAATGAGGTTGTCGCCTTAGCGCCAGGCGCATATGTTTCCAACCGGCACGAGTGAGCAAATTCGTTCCAAACAGTTCCCAGCAGCTACAAGTGGTGATGTGTCCTCGTTTTGAAAAGGCAGTCCCCGCGTCTCCGCCTCCTTCTCGCCCCTCCCCCTCCCATACCTGGCTCAGCCGTCCGCAAGTCTCTCTTTCGGCACACCCCTCGCACGCTTCGCGGCCCCATGGGGAGCTCCACAGAAGGCACCAGTGGCAGGGTCCGCACGTAGTTCCATTCCCTATTCCGGCGCACTCCTCACTCGTTTCATGGCCCCACAGGGAGGAGAGGGAGGAGTCGCATGCGGTTCTGCTTATTTCCGCGCACCCCTCACACGTGTCACCCATGTGGGCACACCCCTCAAACGCTTCGTGGCCCCGTAAGGAAGGTCTGCCGAAGGCCCCAATGGCACATCTCACATGAGTCCCTAAGCCAAGTTCGGCACACCCGTCACACGCTTCGTGGCCCCAAAGGGAGCTCCACATAAGGGCCCCAGTGGCAGGGCTTGCATACGCCCTGGGCCAATTTCGGCACACCTTTCACACGTTTCGTGGTCTCATAGGAAGCCTGACTCAAGACGATATTCACAAGTGCGGCACTCACAACTGCATATTGTTGCGCCGTTTGTCAAGATAATTCCCAACCCTCCTTTGTGTTGGGTTCTCGCTTTGAATAAAGCACTGTAGCCTCCATCCTCCTTTTCCCCCTCCTCCTCTTCCTCCTCCCGCCTCCTCCTGCTTCCTGCCTCTTTGCCTCCCTTCCTCGTGCCTTTGCTATTGGCGGGCCTGCGAACTGCGCAACCGTCGCCACTTTTGTGGGCTCCCAGGAGGTCCAGCGGATGGGGTAGTCGCGCGAGACCTCGCGGCTCCCTGGGGGACGACAACTGCACAACTGTCGCCACTTTTGTGGGCTCCCAGGAGGTCGGTCCAGCGGAGGCGGTAGCCACGCGAGACCTCGCGGCTCCCTGTGAGGCTGCGAACTGCGCAACCGTCGCCACTTTCGCGGGCTCCCATGAGGTACAGCGGGGCTAAGTGTCCTCGCAACGTGTTCTTATTGCATGGAGAGTTCGTATGAATAGTCGCCTCGTGTGGCTTGGATTCGTGGCCCTCGCCTTGGCGCCGCGCACATTCGCCTGACAAGTCTCCACCAGTCCAAAAGATCCAGGGCTGCTCCTTTTTTCACAACGTGCATCTCGATGGAGACTTCCCGAACACATTACTACCTAATGTACACATTTGTGTTAAAGGTAAAAAGAAAAAGGGCTGCTCCTTTCCAAAAAAGGGTAATCGCTTGAGACCTCCTCGAAAATGCACGACCCGTCGTGTAACATTGCGCAACAGCTGCACGGATCAAGGTGGCTGATCTTCACAACGGGGCTCGCGCTGTACTTTTCATTTGATTTGATGGTCCTACCTTTTCGTGGTCGTGGCGCGCTCGTCTTTCAGGGAAGTGGCAAGGAATGCCTGCGAGGATGTATGAGGAGGGGGCTCGGAACGGGAAGGCGTATTGAGCTTCGTTGATGCATCCTGGGGCTCTGTTCCTCCTCCTCCTCCTCCCCCTCCTCCTCCTCCTCCTCCTCATGATGATATTCCTCCCCATCGTCGTGGCAACGGACTGAGGCGCCAGCATTTTCGAGGGTGGATGCCACAGCCCTCCGCGCGCGCCATCTGTGGGCAGCGCGTTAAAAGGGTGTGGCACCATGATGCTCGCGACAACAGGCAAGCGTGCTAACAAGCTTGCAGACGCGCCTGCCATGGGAGAAGGGCGCAGCCGCCGCAGCATCAGCAGGAGGAAAAGGAAGAGGATGGAGAGGAGGAGCTTTAGCAGAGAGGGGCAAGGAGAGCCACAGCAGATGCGGAGCGACAGCAGAGAGAGGAGAAGGGGGATGAGGAGGAGGAGGAGAAAGGAATGGAGGTCAATAGACACAGAGATACCAAGAGAAAGAGAGAGAGAGAGAGGACAAACACACATTTATCTATATATATGTATATGTATATATATGCGTGTGTGTATATATATGCTCATAGAGACAGAGGCAGACAAAGAGGGAGAAATAGGAGAGCCTGGTGAACAAAGACATCCCAAAACCTCCCCAGGGAATAGCTCGCCTCAGAACGCGGAAGAGCGTGACATGGACATATGCCCAAGCTTGTGTGCTTCGTTCACTCACCCTGTCCCACCCCCTCCCCTCTGGTGTTAGCACAGTTGCCCGTACATTGCGAAAAAGTGCTGCAACTAGTCCTGTGCGCTGCGCAGAAGACTGGCCATCACAGCGACTTGTGCATAAGCGGCAATGGGCTGGCAGGAGCAACAGTTGCGCTTTACGCAGTGACCTCCCGACTCAACTACTCGTAGTTGTGGAGGTTCCAGACAGGTTGGTGCAGACCTGAGGTTGCACGGCGAAATAATGGGGGGCTCGCAAACATGGATTAGCGATCCATGGATTTGGCGCGCGGTCGCCAAGTCCATGGATCGGGGGAGGTGCCTGCAACCCTCAATGCGGCCGGTGCCGCCTCGCTCAGCGGCGGCAATCC
Organism: Prorocentrum cordatum; assembly: GCA_963575745.1. NCBI lineage: Eukaryota > Dinophyceae > Prorocentrales > Prorocentraceae > Prorocentrum > Prorocentrum cordatum. The sequence goes on from CAUYUJ010000447.1 coordinate 1,370,106, forward strand.
GCGATTCCCATGGAAACGGAATCCGTCGCTAATCAACGCCCCCTTGATCCATGTTTGCGATCGCCTGAAATAATACGCACTGCACTCCTAGGAAGTAGCAGGCTGATATGTGTGGCTTGCAAGGGCGGCGGCCCGCTGGGCTGCGCTCCTCCAGCATTAAACAAAATGCGCGCACACGAATTCTGTAGCCACGCTCCTGACTGGGGGGATCTGGCCTCCAACGCCAGCCTGGAACACACACACACACACACACACACACACTTCTGACAAATTGTCACCCCTCACCCCCCTGCCGCCCTCACCCTCCAACCATCTCCACCTCTCCCCCTGCCTTCCCTCTCCTCATTTTCATCACCACAGAACAATGACCACGTGCTCGCACGGTGCGCATATCAACAGCAACAGCTGAATCTCCACTCCCTCCTATGTCTCTGCCCCCCATCCTACCTGAATCGCTCTCAGAGGGCACTGGGCGTGTTTTAGATTCTGCAGTGTGCAGCGGCAATATGCTACCTGAAGTCTCTGGGCCCTGGATAGTCGAGGCCTTCCAGCTCCCAATACATGTACCTGTGCACGTGCCGCTCTTGGTGGAGGATCGGGTGCGTTGGCAGCGCGTGCCTGCGGAGCCAGGGTGCTGTCGCTTGCGCGACCTGGGCGCAACAAGCCCCTGCTCGACTGGGGCGAAATCCAACGTGCCGTTTTCGCAGCTGAGGGCAATCGAGAACTGCAGCGCTACTGGGATCTCCTGTCGGAGGGCATCGAGGTGGAGTTGCTCGACCGCTGGCGCCTTACTCGTGGCTCCGCGTGTGCTGGCCACGAGGTCAGAGCGGGAGCGTTCAGGACCAAGCGGGCGCAGGTCAAGTGGCAGCCCCTAACCGACGAGTGCGGCCCTCTGGTGATCTCTCGGTATGGGCGGCAGTGGCCAGATGGGCCGAGCACCTGCCCTGAACCAGGGCGCAAGTATACTTGTTGAGGGCGGCTCTTTTCAAGATGGGACTCTCGCTTGAGACCTCCGCCGCAACTTGTCTGACCAGAACTGCGACATCGCGCGACGCTTACACGGATTGAGGGCACATACGCTCACTCACCATACCACTCATAACCAAACCTCCTCGCACTCGCTCCTCACCGCGATGTAGCAGGCATCTGGGTTTGGCGCCCAAGGGGGGCCGCCAAGGGGTAGGACACTTGCCCGTTCGCGCCCAGATTGTGGGAATATCTCGAGCAAAACGTTCGTGTACCCACCCCTCCCCGACTCCTCTTTCAGAGCTCCATATCCACCACGATATAGCAGGCATCGCGCTTGGACACCCCACGGGGGAGCCGCCTGAGAGTGTTACACCATGTTGTACCCACCCGTTCGCGCTCAAGTTGCAGGAATGCATCGGTCGAAATGGGCGGTCCCCCGCCCGGATGTCTCCTCTCATAGCCGTATGGCCACAGCGATGTAGCAAGCATAGCAGGTGAACACCCCAAGGAAGAGCCGCCAGGGGGTGTTCCACTTGCCCATTCGCGTCAAGATGGCGGGGATGGTTCAAACGAGATGCTCGCATGGCCCCCGTCTCCTGCCCCCTCAGAGACCCATGATCACCGCGATGCAGCAGACGTCTCACAAAAGCACCCACAAAGGAGGAGGGGGGGGGCGCAAGGATGTAACACTCTTGCCCGGTTACGCCCAGGTTGTGGGAACGTCTCTTGAGAGCCCCATGACCATCGCCATATCGCAATCACAACGGTTGGGCATTTCGATGTGGGATCCGCCATGGGAGACGCATCCGTGCCCAGACACCAATACAATCAGACCCTGCTGTACTCAATCAACTGTAGGTCGTCTCACTTACATTCAGACTTGCTTAGTTCAACCACTCACAGAAAGGAAACTTGCTAGTGAAACCGTGCGCATATAGGGGGCGCCTGCGTCAAATCATTGCACCTGGAAGGATAGAGGGTGGATCCTTTATGGAATGGGTTTGCCTCAGTAGCACGCACACCGCAGGCTCGTCATTCAAGGGGGCGCTGTCCACATTAGAAAGGAAGCCATGTATCCTTCGTGCATGTTTTTGTTTTCGAGTGTGCTCCTCTAGAGACCATGGGGAAACGGCTTGGGACGGGGGGTAGCGCAGTATTGTTGATGCATTATGCGTTTGCTTCGGTCCTCCCGTCCTCTTCCTCCTCCTCCTCCTCCTCCTCCTCCTCTATCCTCCTCCTCTTCCTCGTCCTCGTCTTGCTCCTCCTCTTTTTAACGTCAAGCAAACCTTAGGAATAAATGCTGGAGTAATTTGTTGTCCTCCTCCTCCTCTTCCTTCTGTTCCTCCTCCTCCTCCTCCTCCTCCTCCTCCTCCTCCTCCTCATATCCTCATCCTCATTTTCTTACTCCTCCTCCTCCTCCTCCCGCCGCCTCCCCTCCCCTTCCCCGTCCCCCTCCACCTCCCCCTGGTTCCTGGTGGCCTGAGAATTCGTTGACCGCGGCCTCTCCTCCCCTGCCGCCCCCCTATCCTCCTCCTCCTCCTCCTCCTCCTCCTCCTCCTCCTCCTCCTCGTCCTCGTCCTCGTCCTCGTCCTCGTCCTCGTCCTCGTCCTCGTCCTCGTCCTCGTCCTCGTCTTCGTCCTCGTCGTCCTCCTCCTCCTCGGGAAACCCAACGAGACTTCACAGCGAGGTCAACGCGGTGCCCGCGGCTGCGCCGTGGGCCTCATGAGGGCGGGGCTGCTGCCCAGCGGTGTCCTCCGCCTGGAAGGATGCACCAAGAGCCAGGAGGGGAGCCGCGGAAGGAGGAGGAGAAGGAGGAGGAGGAGGAGGACCGCAGGGGGCGAGGAAGAGGAGGAGGAGGAAGCAGAGGGAGGAGGAGGAGGAGGAGGAGGAGGAGGAGGAGGAGGAGGTTCCAGAGGTCCCCCCCCGGCCGCGATGGCTGACTCCGTCCCTCCGCGGCCGCGGCCGCCCCGCGGCCGTCCCGCGCGGGCCGCACACGGGCCGCGGTTCGAGTGGGCCGCGCCCCTGGGGGCCGCCCACGTCTCCACGCGCGTCTTGCGGAGTCGCGTGGAGCCTTGGGGCCGAGCGTGCCTTGCGTTGGGCACGGTCCATCCCCGAGATCCTCAGCACCCCGTGCAGCGCCCCCAGCACGCAAGTGCTGGGCACCCTGCGCGGCATGCCTTCCAGGGAAGGTGGCAGTAGGAGAATCGACCCATCCAGTCCCACTGCGCGTTGTGCTGGTCGCAGTGGTGCTGCTGTCGACGTGCTGGTCGCGGTGGTGCTGCTGCCGAGGGTGCTGCGCGTCGTGCTGATCGATGGCGTGCTGCTGCTCTCCGTTGTGCAGCTGGCTGGTAGCCGCTGCGAGGAGTCGTAGCACCCATCTCCTCCTTTCTCTCCTCGTCGCTCTCCACTGCTGGCGTTGGGGCCGGCTGTGGCGTTGGAGTCTCGTCGCAGCTCACGTCGGCACTGCGCCCCGCAGCGGCTTCGTCGTACATCGTCGTGCCGGGTCGGAGCCGCCCTCCCTGCGCGGGCCGCGCATGGGCCGCGGCTCGGCTCTTGTGGGCCGCGCCCCTGGGGGCCGCCCACCTCTCCACGCGCGTCTTGCGGAGGCGCGTGGGGCCTCGGTGCTGAGCACGCCCTCCGAGATGGCCGCGCTCCACCCCCCGGGATCCTCAGCACCCCGCGCAGCGCCCCCAGCACGTGAGTGCTGGGCACCCTGCACGACATGCCTTCCAGGGAAGGTGGCAGTAGCTGCTTCGTCCAGGCCAGTTCCACTGCTCATCGTTCTGGACTCAGTGGCGCTGCTGTCGGCGTGCTTGTCTCGATGGTGCTGCCGCCGTGGGTGTTGCACGTCGTGCTGGTCTGCGTCGTGTTGCTGCTCTCCAATGTGTTGCTGGCTAGTCGCCGCGCTCTGGAGTCGTTGCACCCAAATTTTTCTCCTCGTCTCGTCGCTTTCCTCTGTCGCCGCCGTGTCTGGAGGTGGTGACGGGGTCTCGTCGGTCTCGACCCTGTCCGCGTCGGCGCTGCATCGGCTCCGCGGCTCGCCTTGTTGGGTTGGAGAAGTCAGGTTCCGCGGGCGAGGGCATTCAAATGCATCTCCTCGCTGACTTCCCCCAACTGCCCTCGCACTCGGGCGCAGGGAGTGCTCGCCCTCCCCCTCCACGCCGATGTTCGCAGCAGGTTGTGTCCTGGGAGTGCTGCTGGTGCTGGCGCTGGTCACAACGTCGTGCTGCTGTTGATGATCAATGTCGTCGTGCTGCTGTACTTGTTGCTGTCCTTCTGCGCATGTCTCGGGCCTGGCGTCATCGCTGGGCATGTCTGCGCTGCGTCCGTCGCTGCCGTCAGATTGGCCGTGGGCGCTGGACTCGAGCGCAGCGATGTCGAGCCAACATTGCAGCTTGCATCTGAGGCTGTTATACTCAGGGCGACCTGTGCATTACGAACGCATCTTTTTCAAGATATACTCTGTAGTGGTGGCGCCACATTGCCTGCAAACCCAGAGCGCCTCTGCTCGCGCGAATAAGAGTGGGCGGCTGCGGTGTGCTGCGTGGCCGCGCTGGGTGATGGAGCGCCGTTTGCTCGGTGGTGGTCCCGCGCAGCCCTGTTGGGACCGAGTTTCGACCCCTTCGAAGCTGGTGCTCCGTCCGACTCGTTGAGTGCAGCACTTGCGTACCCATCCTTTCCCACGTCGTGGCCGCGTCAGGTCGCGGGTGGTGAATGGGCGTCGTCCGTCTGGCTGCGGTGGTCCGTCGGCACAGCAGTCCTGTCGGCGTCTTTGCCGTGCCCGTCGTTGCTTCAATTGGGCTCTTCGTGCTGCTCGAACTTCGCGGTCCTCTGTTGGGCGCCGGTCTATGGCGTCGGCCTTGGCGGCGGCGATGGATGCGGCGTCGTACAAGCGCTGCCGTGGCGTTGACCCAGTCGTAGCATGACGTTTGGGCGTCGCCGACGTCGTGCTCGTGGGCTGCTTGTTCTGCGAGCTTGTCCACATGGCTGTTGCCTTGCCGCGCGTGGAGGGGAAACCCTCGTGCTTGTGCTTCCTCCCATGTGGGTGGCTGCTGATGTGGTGGGCTGCTATGCGCGAAGGCCCCTGGTCGTCGCGGCGGTTGAGCGCTTCCCCGACGAGTTTCCAGAGGTCGTCGTTGGTGTCGGCTGTAGCTTTGTTTCGATACCGTCTGTTGCGCCATCCTTTGTACACGAGTTCGCTGTCCGCCACGTAGTGTAGAGGTCCAGTGGCGTGGCGTAGGCAGTCTAGGATGGCCCATAGTTCTGCTCGGCTGCTTGTCTGCCGCCTGCGTGGTAGGGGCCCGAAGCGCGCAGCTGCAATGTTGAAGCCGTCGTTTTCGGAGCCCGATAGCCGCGCCCAAGCCCATCCACATCTGCGATACCGCCAGTCTGCACTGCGCGCGCCTCCCGATCCGTCTCCGTAGATGACCAGGGGCGAACCGTCTGATACGCTGATCTTGTCTGCGTGGATCACCTCGTCGATGTTGCCGGCCTCCTCTCCAGTGGTGCATTCTGGCGGTACCGACCAAGCATTGGCGTGATACCACGTAGCCAACAGGCTGGCGTGGTGTGGTGGCCTGTTTCGGCCTGTGCACGTAGTCGGTCTGACTTGGCGTAGGCGGGGTTGTCGCTGCGGCAACTGCACTCGTTCCAGATGCGGTGGTAGCCGGTGTCGATCTGGCCGCACTCGCAGAGGTCGCTGCCGTGGTCGAAGGTGGACTGCTGCCGTGCACGTGTCCATGTGCCTCTGCATGCCGCTGTGAGGAACCCCCCATACTCGCGGTGCTTACCGTGGTTTCTGAGCCATTGTAGGTGCCGTCGAGATTCCGTCGTGTCTGCTCCGTGCTGCTCCAGGCCCCCTCCGTGGTAGCGGCTGGCAGCGGCCGTGCAGAGCTTCGCGCGGACGTCGTTCAGGATGGCGTCGAGGATGTCTGTAGGGTCTCCTAACTCGCCGTCTTGTGGGAACTCCCAGTCGCACCCTTTGCTGTCGATCCAGTGGTCAGGTCCTCTGGAGTCCCAGCCGAGCTCCCACAATGCCATGATGATGGCTGCAATGGGTCCTCGGCGTTGTGTCCATCGTCGTGATGCAGGTGCCCTGAGCATCCTGAAGTAGATCTTGGGCCACGCGCGTCGCATTTGTGCTCGAAGGTCGGGGCTGCGGGCACAGCAGCTGAACCAGTTGGAAAACTGCGTCTTCGCAATGATGCATGCTGGGTCGGTTCCCTCCAAATCGAGGAAGGTGGTGAGACAGCGCCCTGGCCAAGGTCGACGTAGTGCTTGTGCGTGTCGTCGGCGTGTCGCTCGTAGCGCTGTGGGCGCCAGGCCGTGGAATGCGGTGCCGTACTTTGTGGATGCCATCGCACCCTGCTGTACAAGCCTGGTCTTTGTCGTGGTGTGGAGTCTCTTGAGATTGGTTCGTACTGTCCCCAGTCGGCGCCTTGCTGCTGTCTGTCTTGCTGCACAGGTCGCTCGTCGGGTAGTGCCGCGTGCTGCTCGGTCAGCTCCCAGGTCGCGTCATTCTGTGGATGCCTGCGCGTCGATGCCGAGGTCACGGAGTTGGCGCTGGATTGTCTCAGTATCTTTGATGTGCGTGGTCATCGTTGTGGTTTTGTCTGCGAGTCGGAGTCTTTGTTCCTATAGTGTCAGGAAGAGGTTGTGGGTGGTGGACACAATGGCAGTGGTGATCTGGGACCTGCTGCCTACGATGCGGATGCTGATGTCGTCGAACCAAGCGCGCGGTAGTGGTCGAGGAAGTGTGCTGGTATCGGTGAGCTTGGCCATCGCCGCGTATACAAGAGTGCGCGCTACATTGTTGGCATGTCGTGAGCCTGCCAGGATGGAGCGGTCTGCGTAGAGCGGGTTGGAGTACGATCCTTGTCGTCGTAGCGCTCGTGCAGCGGAGTGTTGCAGCATCGTGAGGTAGAGTGGCCGCGCTGGGAATTGCATGTGTAGCGCGGCTCGGATGGTCTCGTCGATCCGAAGGCTGACTTCTCGATGTCTGCCATGATGATGGACTCGGTCATGTTGAAGGTGTCAGCGCACTCGTCGGTGATGAGTCGTCGTAGCGCCTCGCGCGGGCAGCTGTTGCCCTCGATGGCGGCATCCCATTCACGCTCTTGGTCTGCGGCCTATTGGCGAACTCGGTCTCTGTGTAATAGCTCCCAGCAGCGGAAGAGTTGTGGGAATAGCGCCAGCGCGCGGTCTCCTTTCTTCGGTTTCGGGATGATCATGACTATGGATAGCAGCAGTTGCCATGGAGGAGGAGGAGGAGGAGGAGGAGGAGGAGAAGGAGGAAGAGGAGGAGGAGGAGCAAGACGAAGAGGAGGAGGACGCGCCGCCGCGGCTGGGGCGAGCGGAGCTGGGCGCGCCGCGGCCGCGGGGCCCAGGGCGCCGGGCCCCCGGGGCCCGACGGCGGCTGGCGGGAGCAGAGCTGCGGACGGCGCCAGGGGCGGGCGACTGGCGCTCGCGCTCGGCAACTCCATGCTGCACGTCGCCGCCGTGCTCCCGAGTATGCGAGGTATCAATGTGCTTCCGGCGCGCGGCAGACACGCGGCCGCCGCAGGAGGAGGAGGAAGAGGAGGAGGAAGAGGAGGAAGAGGAGGAAGGGGGTGAGGGAGGGAGGAGGAGGAAGGAAGGAAAGGAGGGAGGAGAAGAATGGACGATACGCAAAAGAAGAAGAAGAAGAAGAAGAAGAAGAAGAAGGAGGAGGAGGAAGACAAGGAGGTGTAGGAGTTCGCCCCGTTCGTGTTGATAGCCTTGCTGGCTGCAGAACAGTTTGACACAGGGTTGGGAGCAAGTCCCTGCGACCCGCCGCAGCCTCTTGAGGCCGCGCGGAAGACGCAGGGGAGCTGCTGGTCGCCGCGGTGGCGGTGGCGAGCGGCGCCAGGTCCTGAGCGACCGCGGAGCGTTGCGCCTGGCACACGGCTCCCCAGGCGGCCTGGAGAGGCGCGCCGGTCGCTGCTACGCGTCGGCCGGGCGGGCGCGGCCTGGCTGGCACGGGCCCCCAAGAGCCCGCCGGCGGTCGGCGGAGGAGGAGCTGGCCACGGCGAGCGCACGCCTGAAAGGCGAGGGTCCCGTGGGCCTGCATTGGCCCCAGGGATGGGGAGGGGGGAGGAGGGAAGGAGGGCTGTGCAAGGGGATTGGGTATCGGATAGGGGGGGGGATGGGGGATGGGGGATGGGGGATGGGGGATGGGGGATGGGGGATGAGATGGGGGATGGGGGATGGGCTGGGAAGCTTGTGAAGGGGGATGGGATAGGGATAGGGGAAGGGGGGAGCAGCGAGGGGCAAGACATCCGCCGACATCCTACAGGCAGAATTGATTGCACAGGACACGCGACAGGACACAAGGCACGTTCGACGGCGGCATGGCCTCCAAAACCTCGACAGGGTACTTGTCAAGGGTACCCTGTCGAGGCTGCGACCGTGGTTACTGCCGACTCGCAGCCCCGCGACGGGGGGCGCACGTCGGACAGGGCGCCAAGGGTATCCGACTCGCCGCGCCGCCCACCGCGTGAAAAGTATAGCATGGCGCCACAGCTGACATCCTGCCCCTCCCACCCCATCCCTTCCCCCCTGCGCTGCTTTCTTCTCCATCCGCCGACGCGTGTCATACCCTTGACCAGGGTAATAAGGATGCGCGGTGAGGATGCAAGGGCCTTGGAACGCCATGTAGACGTTTCCCGTGTGGAGCGCAGCGGAATGCCGAAGGATGCCGAATACCGGAGGGGCAAGGATGCAGGGGCAGCCTTGGAAGGTTGCCCCACCCTTGTCATGGTTGACTGTAGCCGACCTGGAGCTACAAGGAGGGGGCCCCACCGTGCCGTGCGCACTCGGACGAAGGGGAGCTGCGGCGTACACCGGAGGGGTCGGCGTCGGAAGAGCAGGAGGACGAGGAGGAGAACAGGGCAGGGCGAGGAAGGACGAGGGCGAAGGAGAGGGCGAGGAGGGACGAGGAGGACAACAGGGGAGGGCGAGGAAGGACGAGGGCGAGGACAAAGGGCAGCAGCGGGAGCTGGAGCAGAAGGAGCGGGAGGAGTGGGAGGACCACGGGAAGGCGGAGGAGGGAGAAAGGAGGGGGGCGACAACGATAAGGTAGGACTCGGATCCAGAACATAGTGGCCCGCGCCGGGGCGAGAGCGCCATCCGAGACGAGGGGAGCAACGCGCCGATCCTCAAACGAGAACGCTGCAGCGGCAGCACCATTCGGAGACGCTGAAAGCGCTCCGATCGTGGTAGACAATAGGAAAGACCAACTTTTGACATCTTGCGTGAAAGCAACAACTGCGGAAAGGGGGCGGGCGATTCCCCGGCCATCCTCTGGGGATAGAGAAGAGTGGTATTCATATTGAGAAATTGGTAGGGCGTGGAGGGACAAGCTACGTGCGCCCGCGCCACACCTCACGTCCTGCCCGCCCTGCCCCCACCCCGCGACTGTGCTGAGTACCTTTCAAGTCACTCAGTGGGGAACACACGTCCGACCTATACCCGTTCCCCGTCGCATACTGCACGAGGGAAGGGGAGGTTAGATGGGGCCAGACAGCGCGATAGGAGGTGGATCGAAAGAAGACGTGCACGATCTAGCAATTCACGCGGTGTGCGAAAACAGGCACGAGGAGGATGAAGAAGAGGAAAGATGAGCACGAGGAGGAGGAGGAGAAGGAGGAGGAGGAGGGATAAAGAGGGAGGAGGAGGAGGAAGAGGAGGAGGAGGAGAAGGAGGAGGGACGAGGAGAAAGAAGGAGGACGACGACGAAGAACGAGAAAGAGGATGATACGTAGGTAGGGGGAAGATCTGCTGCTTCCTTTGTCTCGCGAGCGGCCCCGTTCGACAAAAGAGGAGGTCGGGCCGCAGCCTGGAGGGCCGCGGTGTTCGGACAGCAGCTCGGCTCCTCTCGCTCCCTGCCGGGCGCCGTGGACGCCCAGCCGGCTCTCTCCCGACGGGCTGCGGCTGATTTCCTCCCTAGCTCGCAACAAGGACGAGGATGACGACAGGAAGGGAGGAGGAGGAGCAGGAGGAGGAAGAGGAGGAGGAAGACGGGGAGGAGGAAGAGGAGGAGGACGAGGAGGAGAAGAAGGAGCAGGAGGAGGAGGGTTAGGAGGAGGAGGAGGAGGAGGAGGAGGAGGAGGAGGAGGAGGGGGCAAACCAGCATACACAGCCACTGGTCCCAGCACTCATACGACATACCTTTCTACCGACTTGCACAATACATGCGCGATGGATTGTCGTTCGTACCAGGCGACACGGAAGAGCACGAGCTACGCCACCAATGCATCATTGCTCTTACATGGACACAACTTTCCGACGACATCGACAACGACAAACTACGACCTAAGCATCCTCAAGACGGTACAAAAATTATCCCGGCAGAGCAATCTAACAGCGATGTGTAGGAGCATATCTGGAAGCATTCCCCTTAAGATTCGGATGATAATCCAGTTGTAGAATTCTGCTGTTCTCGCAGTCGTAGTCGCATTCGCGATGACAGTCGCAGTGGCAACGGCAGTCGCAGTCAGCCTCAGCCTCAGCCTCAGCCTCAGCCTCAGCCTCAGCCTCAGCCTGCCTCAGCCTCAGCCTCAGCCTGCTTCAGCCTCAGCCTCAGTCTGCCTTCAGCCTCGGCCTCAGCCTCAGCCTGCCTCAGCCTCAGCCTGCATCAGCCTCAGCCTCAGCCTCAGCCTGCCTCAGCATCAGCCTGCCTCAGCCTCAGCCTCAGCCTGCCTCAGCCTCAGCCTCAGCCTGCTTCAGCCTCAGCCTCAGTCTGCCTTCAGCCTCGGCCTCAGCCTCAGCCTGCCTCAGCCTCAGCCTCAGCCTCAGCCTCAGCCTCAGCCTGCCTCAGCCTCAGCCTCAGCCTCAGCCTCAGCCTCAGCCTCAGCCTCAGCCTCAGCCTCAGCCTCAGCCTCAGGCCTCAGCCTCAGCCTCAGCCTCAGCCTCAGCCTCAGCCTCAGCCTCAGCCTCAGCCTCAGCCTCAGCCTGCATCAGCCTCAGCCTCAGCCTCAGCCTGCAGCCTCAGCCTCAGCCTCAGCCTTCAGCCTCAGCCTCAGCCTCAGCCTGCCTCAGCCTCAGCCTCAGCCTCAGCCTGCCTTCAGCCTCAGCCAGCCTGTCTCAGCATTCAAAATGTGGCCCGGGAATGGAATTCTGGGAATTCGAAGAACACGAAGTGGCCTACAGTTGGCTCCGGGCATTCAAAATCATGCCCAGGAATGGAGTTCTGGGAACTCGAAGACCACGAAGTGGCCTACAGTTGGCTCCGGGCATTCAAAATGTGGCCCGGGAATGGAGTTCTGGGAACTCGAAGAGCACGAAGTGGCCTACAGTTGGCTCCGGGCATCCAAAATGTGGCCCGGGAATGGAGTTCTGGGAAGTCGAAGAGCACGAAGTGGCCTACAGTTGGCTCCGGGCATCCAAAATGTGGCCCGGGAATGGAGTTCTGGGAACTCGAAGAGCACGAAGTGGCCTACAGTTGGCTCCGGGCATCCAAAATGTGGCCCGGGAATGGAGTTCTGGGAGGTCGAAAAGCACGAAGTGTGTGACTGTTGACTTAAAACGAGCCCGGCTCTGTTCCCGGCCCTCCTCCCCGGCACCCGCCCAGACCCCCCTGAGGAGTCATGATGCTCTCTTTTGACCCTGCTAGAAACCTATCAGCAAACGCTGTTAAGTAAAAAGACCCCAAAGAGACTTCTATCGCATCTACAACCAGCAGCACACCAAGCGATGCCAATTCGCATTGGACGATAACAACGGCATACATACCAACTACAAGACCACGGAGAGCAGCACGTTCGTTTGCTCCATGACCAACGGCGAATACAACATCTCGACAGGCTCGGAAGTACTATCACTTACCAACCTACTGGCGGACGTACTCCACACACCAGGAGCAGCCGCACTGCACCCGCCATGGGCCACACCAATCGTTGACAGGACCCACAGGCACACTACTCCACCACTCTCATACGAGCAACCACGCTACGTTGAACAAAAAGAGACACCAACTACATTACCGAGATGCTTAACGAATGGACTGGTATGGTGAGGCAGCCACCGCCAATACGCTCAACAGCACTTCCACCAACACACTACGAGCTATTGGCACCTACGCCTGGCACACCCAAATGGCCACCGGCAATCGGGGATCTCTCCCCTATACCAGTCGAGAAAGTATATCCATGGCTCCAAAAGAGATCAGTGATCACCTCTAGCCATACGATACAATCCACACCTACGATGCATATACCACACCCTATGGTTACGACGTTTGTCTTCAAACCTCCCACTAAAATTAGAAGCATCCCGGCAGACATCGACCGCGACCACATGAATTACGACTGGATACAACAGCAACTCGAGCAGCGACGGCAAACTGAGCAAACATAATACAATTTCCAAGACAAGCTACGCAAATTCGCCGGCCCAACGGGCCAGAGGCGTGCTAAGATCTCCGGTAACTGGTAAACAATATTTCTGGTTCTCGCGCGCGGGGCGGCCCCTGGAGGTCCCTGGATCAAAAGCACCCCGGGCGGAGCCCGGGACACGCCCGGGACACGCCCGGGATACTCCCCCAGATCCTCCAGGATCGCCCCAAGAGGGCCCCAAGAGGCCCCCAACACAATCCAAGAGAGGTCCGAGACGCCCGAAGATCGCCCCACGGCGTCCAAGATGGCCTCCAGACGGCCCAAGAGGTCTCCAAGATGACCCAACAAGCCTCCAAGATGCCCCAAGAGGCCTCCAGGAGCACTCCCAAGAGGGCCCCAAGAGGCAAACAAACAATGCTTCTTCTTAGGTTTTGGACAGACTTGGGCGTTTCAACCTTTTCGGTTCCACGACGCCCCTAAACGGCTCAAGAGGCCTCCAAGATCGCCCCAAGAGGGCTCAAGAGGCCCCCAAGAGGGCCCCAAGACGGCCCAAGACGGCTCCAAGACGGGCCCAGAGGCCTCCAGGACGGCCCAAGAGGGCCCCAAGAACGCCCCCAGAACGGTCCAAGAGAGGTCCGAGACGCCCGAAGATCGCTCCATGACGCCCAAGATGGCCTCCAGACGGCCCAAGACGTCTCCAAGATGACCCAACAAGCCTCCAAGATCCCCAGGAGGTCTCCAAGTGCATTCCCAAGAGGGCCCCAAGAGGCAAACAAACAATGCTTCTTCTTAGGTTTTGGACAGATTTGGGCGTTTCAACCTTTCGGTTCCCCGACGCCCCTAAACGGCTCAAGAGGCCTCCAAGATCGTCCCAAAAGGGCCCAAAAGGCCCCCAAGAGGGCTCCAAGATGGCCCAAGACGGCTCCAAGACGGCCCAAGAGGCCTCCAAGACGGCCCAAGAGGGCCCCAAGAACGCTTCAAGAACGCCCCAAGAGGGGATTCACGAAACAGAATTTCGAGCTCTCGGCCCTTAGAGGCCCCCAGAAGGCCCCAAGACGCCCTCAAAGGCCCCAAGAGGCCCCCAAGAGGCCCTCAAGAGGCCTCAAGAGGCCTCCAAAAGGCCCTCTGGAGGCCTCCCAAAAAACCCTCAGGAGGCCCCCAGGACGCCTCCAAGACTCCAGCCAGACGCGACTTGGGAAACGCGGGTCGGGGTGGTCCTCCTCCCCCGCGTTCGGCCTCCAGCCTCGAGCCTCGACCTTCCACGACGACGACGACGACGACGCCGGCGGGCGGCGGCGGCGGGCGGCGGCGGCGGCGACAACAACGACGACGACAAAGGCGCTCCTCATCGCTCCTCATCCCCCTCCTCCTTCCTCCTCCTCCTCCTCCTCCTCTTCCTCCTCCTCCTCCTCCTCGTCGTCGTCGTCCTCCTCCTCCGGTCCAATTAGAAAAGAGATGGTAAGAGAAACGCCACAAGAAAGTGTTCCTTCACGCCCGTGTCCGCAACGCCAGAGGACATCAGGACGATAACAGAGCCAATGTTAGCATTCAAAGCCCACCACCCTCCGACACGAGGGTTCCCCTATCGCATAAGATGTCTCTTCCCCCGGCTCGAACGGCCCCACAGCGGGATACCACGGGAAACACGCCCCCACGATGGCACCAAAGCCGTCAAAAAACTGCAAACACCTAGAAGCCCCATGAAAAAACATTAACAAATTTATCGACAACTACACAGCTCCCGACGCCGCAGCTCCACACTGCAAACGACCACTCGGACACGCGACCACGGTGCGACATTATGGGCCGGCGGAATGAGCGAAGCGATTAAATAATTCTCAAACACACACTCTGCCGCCACCTCCACACCAATTCATATCTCGTATCGACTTCAGACCAGCATCCACCCGAAAGTAACCGTGTGACCGACCACCAGCAGCACCAGCACATGAATCTACGACACCACTCAAGTCGAAGATGCCAACATCCGCCACAGTCACAACAGATAAACAACTGCAACCTGTGGTAACCAACTCTTGGGTTGAGTACGAAGCTACTGCAGCACAGCTAGCAGCTCAAGCGAAGCAACAGACTACTGGACAGCACTCAGACGATGACGACAGTGACCAGATAAGCAGTGGCGATGACTACAGTTACGCCTCCAAGCCCTTTACACTAAAATCATTGCCTCTCAGCCAAGGACATGACATGCAGTCCACCAGGCTGGAAAGCGTACAGAGCCGAGGACGACTACAGCGACGAAGACAGCGACGAGGACAGCTGGTACCACGCAGTCTACTACAGGGAGAGCGACAACACTTATACGTACCGCTTCCCGAACGACCTCCTAGTAGTGGTTGGATGGCATAGGTACGTTGACAAGTACACTCGCGAGAACTTCATCAACAACTCTTACCCGTACGTATTGCCGCACCCACCACTTAAATCAGATGCAAACGCTACGCCACTAATGTCCTTCCAACTTAGCATAGTATTCAAGGACGCCTGGCCGGCAGACACACACACACACACACACACACACACACACACACACGCACACACACACACACCTTCCACCAGCGCGACCACGTCTAGACGAAGCACCACAAAGTGAGCCAGGGCGAAGGATACAAGACTTCGCACAGCATTACAGGCAAAACGAATACTTCAGACTAACAGTCAACCCAACCAACAGAGGCGCTTCCACCCTATTCAACACACCTACGGCAACCATGAACACAGTGACCAAACAAGCCGCCGTCCGCCGTCATCACATGATCACAATTGCTCCACCCTTGTCACGACTGCGACGACGACATGCAAGATGATTGGTCACTCCGTATACACGACGCAACACGGCTCCTACAGCAAATCTGCAGTCAGAGTGATATGCACTGCAGAACAAAACACGACAAATACTGCAGGCCCCCATCATCCACATCGAAGTCCACCGACAACGACGACCAGCCAGGCAACACCCCACAACTTGCACCAACTGGCTACCGTGCTGCACGACCGACAGCTACGATCACGCCAATCCAACAATCAACAAGCACACACACCAACAGCACAGCATACCAATACCACCAGAGTGATACGAAGCCCGATACACCCACCCCCGCCAAGACTCAAGATCCCAGTGATCTGTCCACCCACCACCTAAAACAGCAGCAGCACAGCTCTGGCTCACCGATATATCAACAACATAGCTAACACCACAAACCTTTGCGACCCTCCAAATCTGATGTCGGCCAAAAGCACCACCTACCAAACTACAAGACGGACAGACGGGCTCAACATGTATACCCCTAACACGCTGGACACATTGAACCACTGCATGTAGAGGGCAGCAACGACCAACGATTCCTACAACACTTGGGAACAACTCGGAACCACCAGCAGCAGTACCAGCAATTGCTGGAAGAAGTGCGATAACGCAACATACACAACGGATAATCACAGCAGCGCCATGAAATTACGCAGCACTGGCAACACCGACCATGCCCAAGCCTACGTTCCCTACACCCAGCTGCAAAGCTCCACCTACACCTAAACCAAAGTTCCCTACCCGCCACGCAGACGGTGGAGACTACTGGGTGTAGAACATCGGTTTCCACGACACCATCACTTTCTACCAGTGCATCGGTGGCTTCAAATAGGATAGGTGTCCTACCTACTGCGCAGATGCGGCGGATACTTGGGCTAGTATACGACCTCACATGTTCCACATCAACGGCTTTCAGGACATCAGTTACGGAAGATCGAGGACTCCTGCTTTGCCACTTATCTCCTCATAAAGTTTGCTTGCACTCAGCTCTGTATCGGTTGGCATGTTCCCCCGCGGCCGTGATAGTCCACCTGTCTGCTTCACTCCATCCACTTGCTACACACGCGTCTGCTCAACTTCAAACTTTGGTATTCGAGCATGTTTTTCTACGATTGAGTTTTACGTACCCGCTGAGCAATGACTTGCCCAATGGCCCATCATGCTGTCGTTTGTCCCTCCTCTCTTCTCTCACCTTTCCGGCTCCGCTGGGCCGCTGGCCTCTCCTCCCCCCACGGGTGCCTTCCCCTGCTGGTGGCACGGGGGATGGAGAGGGGGCCCGGTGTCCGCGTGCGGATGCCAGGCACATACCCCTCGCTGTGGCGCTGGCTCGGTACGGCGCCTGCTCCTTCTTCCTCCTCCTGGATCGTTGCTGCTTGCTGGAGGGCCATGTGGGGGGTAGGAGATTCCACAGCGCCTTGCCCCCCCACGTATCATCACGCTGAGCACGTTTAGTCTACAATCGTTGACTGCTCCTTTACTGTCCGACGGAAGGGTGGAGATTGGCGGCTTGGTTGATCGGTGGAGGAGGAGGAGGACGCTGTTACCGTTTAGCCCCATACTTTAAGCCCGCAGTATTCGTTACCTCTATTTGCACTCCTGGACAGACCAGCCATTGTACATGCGCCAGCCCGGCGCCAGCCTCAAGCTCAGCTCACTAATATATACATCACGTTTACCATACACTCTCTTTCTTCAGCTCATCTTACTGCGTAAGCCTCGAATGCTGTAACCTCGCCAGCGCTTCGCCATATATATATACATATGTATATGTATATATGTGTGTGTCACACCAGCCACATAGGCCAGCCAAGCTACACTGCGCCAGCCTATGAATTGTTCGTGCTTAACCCGAAAACAATTGACGAAATCATGGGACCCTGGCGGTTCGGGGGGAACCGTAAAACCCTGAGTAGCAGCCGAGAAATTGCCGCCACGCTTGCACTCTCTTCACAGCTCATTTGCAGCTTCAGCCTCGATTGCCGGTACAAGTGACTTTCTTGTCTGATAGAGAGGGAATGGAGAGAGGTTATCTTCTGAGGTTATGGAGACAGGAGGTTCACTTCAAATTTTCAGGCCTTCCTGGGCTCCAGGGCGCGGCCCCGCTACTGCAATCTTTCAGGCTTCCCTCACGTACTTCTCCTGCCTCAAGCCTTTCAGGCCAGCCGTCACACTAGGTCTCAAATTTACCCACAACTGCAATCTACAGCAGCTTCCATACAGGCCATGACTACGCATCACAGGCCAGCCTACAGTGCAAGCCTAAAATTCACCTCAGCTTACAGTCGCCTGCTCAGTCAATGTTATTTCCTTCTGCGGCTCGCCTAGCTTGGGCTATATTCGCTTCTACTTGGGGGACTGGGCGGTGCTTATCATGGGTGGAAGATTGAAGATATTGAGGTTAGAGGACTACTGCAATCTTTCAGGTCCCC
This sequence comes from Prorocentrum cordatum, assembly GCA_963575745.1. Taxonomy (NCBI): domain Eukaryota; class Dinophyceae; order Prorocentrales; family Prorocentraceae; genus Prorocentrum; species Prorocentrum cordatum. The sequence goes on from CAUYUJ010000447.1 coordinate 1,387,682, forward strand.
CTGGAGACATGGCGTGGCCCCTTCCCCACAATATTTCAGGCCCCGCTTGCGCTACCTACAGCTCCCGACGGGAGGGGAAGCCGCTTCCCACTGTGGTCTGCAGCCCACTGTGGTCTCCAACTGGCCAGCTGTCATACTAGGTTTAAGCTCGCCCAGAGCTGTAATCTACAACTGCTTGCAGCACGGGCCACGGTTGAGCACCACAGGCCAGCCTACAGGGCCAGCCTAAACACCCACCTCACTCATATCTGCAGTCGCCTGCCCTGTTGCTGCTATTGTCTTGCAGCGTGTCTAGCCTAGGCTACGTTCGCTCTTCTTGGGGGACTGGGAGGTGGTTAAAGTGGAAGGGGACGAGCCTCACTCTACTCTGACTGTCTGGCAGCACCAGGGGAGTTCAGACCTCTAAGTCTGTTGCACGCGTACGTCGTTCACTCTGCACGGCATCCTCCTCTGGGTCTCAGGTTTTTGGATATCGGCTCTTGACCCCACTCCACATTGCGGCCTGGCGGGCGCATAGCCCTTTGGGGCCCTGTTACTTGTTTCGTTTCAATAGTTCTTGCCATCTCTGCTGCGCTCGCCAGGCTCAATGTGTCTGCTATCGGCCTACATCGGCTTCCAATACCTTTCTTGCACACCCAGGGCGCAACGATCCCAGATCCATTTCCGTGCAACGTCAACAAAAAGGAGGGAGGAGGAGAGACCTTCTGTCCCTCCCTGACCTCTGTGTCAGGCAACGGCGGGGTGAGAGGAGGGCGACGACGGTGCGCAAGCTTCGAGCCCGCCGTTTCCCCGCAAGCCTTCTTGTCGCCCGCGTCGAGATCGCCCGCTCGCGGGGCAGCTGGGGTCTGCTCTCCTCCTGCGGCTCCCGCCCGCTCGCGCCCCAAGGCTCATCCTCCTCAAACTCGAACCTCCTCCTCCTCCACGAGGAGATGGTCTGGCCCCAGAGCGGCACTGGCCCAGTCACGGTGACTGGAGTACTGAACCATGGCACTCGGCACAGACGCCTCGCGTGAGAAACACCGCGAAGTGGGCTCAGCATTCGTTTTCCCGCCCATCCTACAGTTGGGAATATTTGCTTAGCGTGTCGCTGCGGCGGCCCCAGCGATACGCCATCCGATGCGAGCGGATAACATGTCGCTTCGCTTCGGGGGGTGGGAGGTCGGTAAACTCTAGGGACGTCGAAGCCTGGGGGCTGGGAAATGGATATCATGTCGCGCCGAAGCGTGGTGGGCCAGAACTGGCGGAGCGACACGGTATCCAAAAGTTCCTGACCGTATTTTCACCAAGACTAGCACCTGGTGCCCCCGAGCGTGAAAACTCTCGTCGCTGTCGGGTTCCTTGTGCTCCGAAACGCAGGAATGTTTGTACTCCGACGCGGCTATCGGCAACGGCGGAACATCACCACCATCAAAGTTGACCTCGGATCTACTTAGCTTCGGCTGCACAGGCCACATGGTTCTCATGATCACAGAAAATGTCCAGGCCACTCTGTTTTATAAACACCAATCCGAAGTCATACTACTGATTATCCACATGTTCGTTGTCCTCCTCGTTGGTCGCCACTTTTTTGCAACCAAAGTTCCCGAATATAGAACTTCCGTCACTTTTCGCCCTCCCATTACAGGATACCACTTGATGTTTCTAATCTGGGGCGGCTTTCGGCAACGGCTAAACAAATCACACATGAAACACACTACGAAGTCTTTCTCACCAATCTCCTCCTTTGTCGTCTCTGTTTGGCCCCTAAGACTCCCAAACGTGGAACTGTCGTCACGGTGTAAAACATAAGCAGGTCTTAAACTCAACCTCCTTCGTGCTGCGCTGATGCGCTGGCCTGATCGCGGAGTGTGCCGCAGGAAGCAGGGAAACTATTCTTAGAGTATAGCGATGGCCAATCGCTTTGAGCCCTTGGGCGGACTTCGAACAGTGTAGAGCACATGACTCCAACTTGGGTCCAGATAGGCCAAGATGGACTGCAAGATCGTGCAATATGGACTAGTTGGGAAAACTCCTCAATTCGCTATCGGGCAAACATGGTTTTTGCATGATGCACGACACGTGCACTCTGCGCAAGCAACCCTAGACACTGGTTGCATCTGCAAGACATGGCCAACTAGGCGACAGCACTTACGGCCGTCAGTCAGACATCCTACATGTCTGGGCGTGCTGCTGAGAAATAGAGCGCTACTACGGCAACAACGATTGAACTGCGGGACTGCCCAACCGCCGCCCTCGCCGTGCGGCAAGAAACATGATACAACAAAAGAGGCTGCAGCGCACCGAATGGCAAGAGCCCGTTTGACCCTGCAGTCTCTACAGGGAGGGCACAAACATCGGCTTCTGGCCCGAAGGCAGCTTAGAGGAGATGAGGATGCGCAGGAGGACGAAGGCGATCAGGCAGAGAAGGGCGCTACAAACATACAGTCCCAACTCGCGACTTTCAGATGGACTCGCCCAGGAAGCCCCTGCCGACGTCCTGGAAGCCCTTCAGAATCGCGGCGATGCTCAGGTGCTCCTTGACGAAGCCCTTCCAACCATGGTCGCCACCGATGATGATCGGCGCCGGGTTGGCGGGGATCTGTGCCGGCGCGGTGATGTAGTAGTACATGAGCGGGAAAAAACGGTCCAGGAGGAGGTTCCTGGTGGGCATCCACTCGATGTCGAACTCCTTGCAGGTCTCCTTGACCGCGTCCTCACAAACGATGTTCGCGAAGCCGGACCGCTGGTAGGGGAGCACGTGGTGCACCCTGTGGCAACTCAGGCCTGCAGACAACCAAATGTCTACCCACCGGATGCCTGTGATGTACGTGTCGAGGGCGTGCGTCACCTGATGGATGCCCCAGTCCATGCCGCGGTGCTCGTCCTGCTCCCTCACAACCTCGAAGTCGTGGGACGCCACGATCTGGAACATGCTGCACCACACGCACAGCGTGAACTGCACGGCCCACCAGTGAAGGTATCCTGTGCGGTAGGCGTAGTAGAGCTCGCCGAGCATGTAGAAACGGGCGAATCTGATCTGAAGCTCCTTCTGGATGCACTTCTCGGCGTCCTCGTAGCAGGGCAGCATGAGGCCGATGCGGAACAGGTGTCCGCTGAAGAACTCGCCAAACTTCTGGGCAGTGAAGAGCGGCAGCCGCCACAGGCGCGGGAGCGTCAGCATGAAATTGAACACCGTGCGCTTGACATCGGCGGGCGTCTCCGTGTACAGGTGGTGCAGCATGACGTGGCCGTCCGTGAGGATCACGCTGGCGCCGATGTACTGCAGATCGAAGAGGGCGTCGCCCCAGTCGAGGATGCCGTTTTTCGCGCGGTGGCAGTGGTAGTGCCCGAGGCCGGCGACAGCCTGGCGGAGGACGATCTGCAGAAGGACCCAGAGCCAGCATGGCAGCATGCCGTAGGCGAGCACCGGGAAGGAGACGAGAATGTGAAGGGCGAAGAGGGCGGCCCCGACGACGTCGAAGCAGAAGTCCGCGCGCCGCACCCGCTTCTTCATCTCGGGGGTGGTGATCTTTTTCCGGAGCGACTTCATGAAGCCCTTGCCCTCCCAGTCGTAGATGGGCACGTGCTTCACGGCGTCGAAGTCCGGTGGGAGGATAAAGGTCGGAACGCCCAGATCCTTCACCAAGATGTCCCGCGGCTCCTTGCCCTCGGGGAGCTTCACCTCGTACTTGTCCAGGATGGGCCTGAGCCTCTCCGGGTTCTCGTGGTACGCGTGCACCGCCGCAGAGATGTCACGCTGGCTCGCAGGGGCGAAGAAGAGGTCGCCGCCAGGATGGATGAGCTTCCACTCGGCGAAGTTGTAAATCTTGCCGTCCACGTAGTAGTGGTCCGCGTAGGGGCCCTTCCCCTTCCCTTTCCCCTTCTTTTCCTTGTCCTTGCCCTTGCCCTTGCCGTCCTTGCCCTTGCCCTTACCCTTGCCTAGCAGCATGGAGATGCCGTCCATAATCCGCCGAGTGGGGTCTCGAGGCGTGTGCGATTACTCACCCCCTGCATCTCCCCACCGGAACCAAAATTGCAGATTTGAAGGGGGAGCTAGCCTGGCACGACCGTTTCCTTGCCCGCCCCCTCCTTCGGGGGTCTTTGAAGTCCCGCGACGGCCCACGGCGGCTCCAAGACGGGCCAAGAGGGCTACGAGACAGCTCCAGAATGCCCCGAAGACGGCCCAATACGGCCCCAAGATGTCCCCAAGAGGCTCCCAAAGACGGCCCAAGAGGGCATCAAGAGTACCCCCAAGAGGGACTCAAGAGATTTTGATGCTCCCTAGGTTTTCGAAGGCGTTTCAATGTTTGGCCTGTGCGGAAATCTGAAAACCGATGGCGGGCCAATACTCCCCCCAAGTCCAGCCCAAATGGCAAACAAATTCTCCAAGGCAGCCCAAGAGGATTCAAAGACGGCATCGGAGGTCTTCAGCACGGCTCAAGCTGCCCCAAAGAAGGCCCCAATCATGGCCCTCAACAACCGAGGTTGGCGGACGGGGCGTGGACTCAAGAACTATGTCCATGGGATATTGGGCCCAAAGGAGGGGTCAATTCCAATCTGGGAAACCAAAAGGTACGGATATCGCAATTCCCCAGACCTCTCCAGGGTGCGTTCTGCCGAGAATTCCGTGGCGAATCCAACGGTGGCGACGAGGGCTTCCCAGGAGACCCAACAAGGGGAAAACGAGGCGGGGGTAGCGTGTGGGTACCTTTTCCTCCTCTGACAACTAGGCCCAACGGAAACGAGCCTCAACAACGGAGGTTGGTGGATGGGGCGTGGATTCGAGACCCGCCTCCATGGAGCTCCAGTGGAAACGGAGGAGCCCGTCGGAAGGACCCTGGGGCTCTCGGGGGAGGGGGGGACATGTCCACCGGGGCCCAGTGGAAACGGGCCCCCGGGGCCCAGAGATCCCCCTGGGGCTTAGCTGCCCCGACAAGGGAAACACGCAGCACGTAGCGTGTTGACACGGAGTGCAACACGTCCACTGAAAACGTACGGTTGGCACGACACGTTCGCCAAAACGTGGACAAACACGTGCCGAGCCAATACGCAACGTGTTAACACGTACGTTTCGAACACTGTAAGTGTTGCGTTTCAACACGGGCGAATCAGGAAAGCTAAGCCATGGGGCCCTCTTGCCAAAGACGGCCAACGCCGGTCCAGGATGGAGGCCAAAACTCCTCCCAGACACGGCCCAAAACCCCTAGAAGTTGCTTCCCAAACGACGGTCAAGACGGACTGGCCCAAGATGGACTCGTGGCAGCCCAAGACAGCCTCACGACGGCCTAAGATGGTACCAAGACGGCCCAAAACGGCCCCAAGAGGCCCCCCCTGCACACACCCAAGGGTGGCCCAAATCGGCCCAAGATGGCTGAAGACGCCTCAAGGAGCCCCCAGAGGACACCAAAAAGGGCCTCCGACAGACTTTCATGGCCATGCCAACACGGCAGAACCAGTATTACGGCGCACCACTGAGGCCTCCGAGAGGCGACCACAAAGCCACGCAACGCCCAGACTTCACACGCTCCAGACGCGCACCCCGCGAAGCGAGAGGAATCATCATGGTGGCGCAACGGTTGAGGGTGGCCGCCACCCGTCGGGGAACGATCGCGTGTAGAAAAAACGGGGGGCGCGAGCTGGACGCCTGAAGCTGTACGGCTTCAGCCCGAACGGCTTCAGTTGCACGGTTATCGGGAACAAAATGCGCCGATGCGGGGATGACTGAAAGGAAGAGAGAACGGGGGGGAGGGGGGGAGAGGGCGGAGGGGGGGAAGGGGGCGAGGCACACACACGATGAGATGCCGAGTGGGCGAAAATGTGGGCTGAGAGAGCGAGAGCATGAACCGCGTGGTGATCAATGGCAATCCTGGCAGTCAAATGGAAATGCTGGATAAGCAGTACCGGGTGCCCATGGAACGAACGATCGACAATCGCACTCATGGCCAGAGGAGCAGCCACGTCCCAGACGGCCGCGTCATGTATGCCAAGGGTGGCGACACTTCACCACGCCCTCCACGCCGCCACCTGTAGAAACTCGCCGTCCCGAACCAATTCGCATGAGAACGCCTCCGCCGTCACTCTCTCATCTCGCTCGGAGCGAGCAGGTTCCCCGCAGCCCCATCAGCGCCTGGAGACATGCGGCACCTCCGGAGCCCCGCGGCTAGGATGAGGGCGAGGGCGATCGTGCGAGCGCGATTGGCGGTGAGGTCACTGGGGTCACTAAGGCCAAACACAGCTTCGCCTCAATGTGAATGAACATGTGGACTGCCTTTAGAGGCTTGTGTGCCTTCAGTGCTTGCCTTCAGTGGCGGCGAGGGTGGGGGTGGGGATGGGGATCGATGTGAGCGGCGGCCTTCGAGACTTCATCACGCTCTACATCGCGGGTGTGGGGGGGAAGAGGACGTGACGGGACTGGGCCTAGGACTCCCATGTCTTGCGAGGGTATCACTGCACGCCTGACGCCACTCTCTACACCCTGACGCTTTGCTGAGCCTGTTAAGCGCATTGCAAGCGCCTTTCGATACTTACGGGGGTCGCGCGGACGGGTACGGACGCGCTGTGGCCCAGCAGGCGCAAAGGTGAGGAGGAGGAGGGGGAGAAGGAGGAGGAGGAGGAGGAGGGCAAGGGTGAGGGCATGGAAAGCTGTAAGGAACAAAGAGCGGGTGTCGACGAGGAAAGTTCGAGGATGCGGGCGAGGAGGCCGCTTAACATGTTCGTGAGCCTCGCTTCCTGCTCGGCAAATAGCTATGGGTCCCCGACGAATCGGGTTCAACCTGCGACTGCAGTTGTCCAAGTCTCTGCGTCGTCAACCGTCAACACGAATAACAAGGCTGCAGCTCAAAGTGCGCGTGAGGCGCCCCGTGACCGTTCCCGCGGAACCCCGATCATACTAAACAGACACACACAGACACGCACGCACACAGGTCAGGCCGATCAGCCTCGCACTCCATGCGGCGCTTCTTGGTCCTCGGGCGGAAGTCCTCCTGCAGCTTCTTGCGGGCCTCGCGCCGCATCTCGAGCTCGTCCGCCGCGGGCTTGAGCACGCTCTCCACCTGATTGGAGAAGTCCGCCTTGAACCTCTCGAGGGTGGCGTCCCAGTCCGCTTGCCCCTTCGGGGCGAGGGTAATGGCGTCGAGGTCGAAGGCGGACCTGAGCTCGAAGCAGAGGCCCCTCGCGGCCCTCCAGCACCGAGGAGAGGTTGACCGAGACTGGAGCTGTGGCCGGCTGGTCCCAGTTCTCCAAGCAGCCCATGGCGTGCGCGATGGCGCGCGTCTGCTCCTCGAGGGCCGCGGCGTACTCGACGGCGAGCTCGTCCTCGCGCTCCTGGCACTGGTCGGGCCACACGCGGGCTGCCTCAGTGGCGTCCATGGCCTCGCTGCGGGCCCTGGTTGCCCGTCTGGCGGCACCCCAAGCGCGCTGCACGGCCTCGTCGGGCAGCTCGGGCTTGGGCACGGCGGGGGCGGGCTGCAGCGCCGCGGCCAGTCCCTCAAGGGCCTTGGTGGCGGCCTCTGGGAGCTCCTCCTTGCGGCGCTGGAGGGTGTCCAGCAGCGTCTCCTCCCGCGCGAGTTTGACGACGGCCTTGCCCCCCTTGCCGCCGTCGCCACACCCCTTGGTTTCGCGCCACGGCGGGCGGCTGCACGATCTGCTCCCGCGCCCGCTGGAGGCGCCAGGTCCCGCGGGCCCCTTGTCGGCGCACACGCCCTCGGCCGCCCTCGCGGGCGAGGCGGATGGGGCCAGGCAGTGGCCGCCGTTGAAGCAGCTCGAGCGGGTCTTCTACGTCCATCTGCACTGACACTTCGAGCACTTGGTGAACCCGTCCTGCCCTCCAAGTCAACCATTGCCTCCCATGCCAATGCGCGGCTGCCGAGACGGAACATTGTGCGCCGCTGGAACGAGAAAACCTTGAAAGGCTTGGCAGCTCGAGCAGGCTGTGCAATTGGCAACTGATGCCAGGAACTCGGGGCATTCGAGCCGGCCCGTTGGCTGCACACAAGCACGAACCACCAGGGCCAGTGGTTCGTACTTGAGCCAACATGGCTACGGACGATGATTGTGATGCTGCTGCTGCTGATGATGGTAATACTGTTTGTGATGATACGGATGATGACGGTGATGACGATGATGATGATGATGATGATGGTGATGATGATGATGATGATGATGATGATGATGAGGATGATGACGATGATGATGATGAAGATGAGGAGGAGGAGGATGATGATGATGGTAATAATGATGTTAATGATGATGGTGATGATGACGTTGCTGTTGCTGCTGATGTTGATGATGATGCTGATGATGATACTGAGGCTAATGCTGAGGACGATACTGATAATGAGGATGATGCTGATGATGCTGATGCGGAGGAGGAGAAGAAACAGGAGAAGGAGAAGGAGGAGGAGAGAAGTAGAAGAGAGAAGGAGAAGGAGAAGGAGAAGAAGGATAAAGAGGACAGAAGTAGCAGAGAGGACGAGGAGGAGGAGAAGGATGAGGAAGAGGAGCAGGAGAAGGAAACAAGTAGAAGAGAGGAGGAGGAGGAGGAGGAGAAGGAGGAGGAGGAGAAGGAGGAGAAACGGGAGGAGGAGGGGGAGAAGGAGGACGAGGAGGAGGAGAAAAGAAGATAAGTGGAAGAGCAGGAAAAGGAGGAGGAGGAGGAGGAGGCGAAGTAGAAGAGAGGATTGTGATGATAATGCTGATGATGCGAATGATGATGCTTATGACGGTGATGATGACGATGATGATGATGCCAATACTGATGATAATAACGATGATGGTTATCATAATAATAACGATGCTGAGGATCATGATACTGATGTTGATGATGATACTGGTGATGCATATTAATACGATGATGGTGATGCTGCTATGTATGACACTGCTGCTGATGGTGATGATGCTGATGTTGATGCTCATGATGGTGATGCTGATGTCGATGCTGATGGTGGGGATGATGATGCTGGTGGTGGTGATGATGACGGTGACGAAGATGATGGCGATGATGACGATGATGATGATGACGATGATGATGATGATGATGACGATACTGATGATGGTAATGGTGATGGTAATGATACTGGTGATGCTGAAGAAGATGATTGTGATGACAACGGTGATGACGACGCTGTTGGTGATGATGCTGATGATGACGGTGTTGACGATTATGATGATGATGTTGACGATGACGATCATGGTGATGCTGATGATGCTGGTGATGATGGTGCTGCTGATGATGATGGCCATGATAACGAAGAGGATGAGGTTGATGATGTTGATGATGGTGATGATGATGATGATTAGTATGATGGTGGTGGTGGTGATGATTGTGATGCTCATGCTGATGATGGTGATGATGATGATGCTGATGATGCTGATTCTGATGATGATGAAGAGAATGAGGAGGACGATGAGGATGAGGAAGAGGAACAACAGGAGGAAGAGGAGTGGGGGGAGGAGGAGGAGAGAAGTATAAGAGAAGAGGGGGAGGAGGATGAAGAGGAGGAGGAGAACGAGGAGGAGGAGGAGGGGCAGGAGGAGAAATATGAATACAATAAGGACATACATAGAACAGAGGAGACGGATGAGGAGGAGGAGGAGGAAGAGACGGAGCAGGAGGAGAAGGAGGAGGAGGAGAAGAGAGAGAGGTAGAAGAGAGGAGAAGGAGGAGGCGGAGGAGGAGGAGATAAGTAGACGAGGCGAAGATGAGGAGGAGGGGGAGGAGGAGGACAAGGAGGAGGAGGAGGAGAAGGAGGAGGAGCAGAAACAGGAGGAGGAGCAGGAGGAGGAAGAGAGGAGGAGGAGGAGACGTAGAAGAGGGGAGGAGGTTGAGGTTGAGGTTGAGGGCGCTCCGAGGACGCGCGCGTCGAGGCGCGCGCGACTCGGTTGCGGCTCCGAGGCCGCGGGGCCGCGGCCGAGGCGGCGGAGGGCCAGCGGCCTCAGAGCAGCACAGCGGCCCGCTCCGCCTCGGGCCCGCTGGCCACGGCGTCGGCCCGCGGCCGCTTGGCGGGTGGAGCTCCGTCGGCGGCTCCCTCCGCGGCGAGGCGGGGGCGGGCCAAGGCGGCCGCAGGGTGGCCCAGCCGCCTGCGCTTCCCAGCGCAGCTGTCTCCAGTGGCCCGAGGAGTGATCTCGACTCGGGCCTCGGTCACGTCCAGGTCGGAGCTGAGGCGCTTGCCGCGGGCCGCGTCGAGCAGCCAGCGGACCTTCTCGTCGAACGCCTTCAACTTCTTGACTGGGGCCCCTGCCAAGGGAGGTCCAGCTCGAGAGACACCGTCGCCACGGTGAAGAAGTTCAGCACGATCCCCAGCAGGACAGGGAGAGTGGGAGCCCGATGCAGGCTCCCCACTCGTGGCGGTCTCCGCCGCATCATTCTCGTGTCTGCCGCAATTTATCACAGGCTGCGGCCAACGGTCAGTGGAAGTCGTTGGACCCGAGGAGGCCGCTCCCAGCGGGACTGGCCTCCTCGGGTCTGCCGTGCCGCAGTCGAGCGCGAGGGAGTCGCCGACGTCGGAGGGGGCAGGAGCAGCACCCAGGGCCGCCAGCTCCCTCGGCAAGGGCTGGACCGCCTGCCCCGAGGCGGCTGCAGCACGAACAGCGCCAGCACGCGCGGCACGGCGGCGGGCGGCCTGCTTCTTGGGGCCGAGCAGGATGCCCTCCCCAGCGCGGGCAAACCGGCGTCGCCCAGCGGCCTTCGGCCAAAGGCCGCGGGCGATCCGCTGGAGGTAGTCTCGCCCAGTCCTCGAGGGGTTCAAAGGACAGCTCGAGCGGAGACCTCGCCCCAGCAGGCGGCCAGCGGCCGCCGTGAAGAACCCGCACCTCAGGCAGAACCAAACGTCGAGGCTCTGGTGCAGCCGCATCACATGCGAGGAGTGCGGGCGGCCGCCGCCGATGTGCACGTCGTCATCGGCCAGCTTGAGCGCGTGGGCCCCGTCGCGCTGCAAACCAGGGCACCGCGCCTCCAGCCACTGCGATCGGGCTGACCGTGACGATGAGCACCTGCACCTCGTGCAGCTGCCGTGGCTGTCCAGCACATGGGACGTGCTGTAGGCAGCGACCAGGCGAGCTGCAGGGGGAGCACGCCTCCGCCTCCTGGCTCGCCGCACTGAAGGATCCAGGCCGTTCTCCGCTTCGATGGCGTCGAGGGTGGCTCGCAGCAACCTCCTCCTGACCAGCGTGGCCACGTGCTCCGTCTGGTGGACACGAGCGCGCTCAGGGCCAGCGACGCGAACTGCATCCGCCGCTGCGCCAGCCAAGGCGTCGGCAACCGCGTTGCCGACGACCAGCCAGGGGGGGATCCGCATCCTGAAAGCCTCGGCCATCTCCAGGTGCGAGTACACGTGCTCCACGACGAAATCCGATCTGGGCCCGCTCCTGATGCTGAAGGTCTGCGCGAGGAGGCCCCACAGGTCGCTGTCGTCGCCGTGCGGCTGCAGGTCACGACGCCTCCACCAGCCCTCGCAGACGGCCAGATTGTCCGAGATGTAAACCGTGTGGCCGAGGGAGCCTTGCGCGGCGAGCACGAGCGCCCGCAGCTCTCCTCGATGGACGGTCTGCGTGCTGCCGCTGAGGCCGCCCCACGCTGCCTGCTCGAGACCTCCGTCGACCAGGTGGACTCGAGCAACTGCCAGGCCCACGCGACGGAGATGAGGGTCCTGCCCCTCTGGCCCTCCGCTGGCGTCGCCGAAGAGGACGAGCGGGGCTTCCTCGGTGCCCTCCCTGCCCCAAAGCACCAGGGGCCAGAGCGACGGCCGGCTGGCCGTCCAAGAGCGCCCAGAGGTCGTGGTCGCGAGGGGCGGCGACCTCAGTCCAGCTGCGTGGGATGATGCCGCGGAGCCAGAAGGCCGCGTGCGCCTCCTGGTCCGCGGCAGCGCGGGGCAGGAGCTCGCTGCTGTCGTCGTAGGCCTTGCTGCCGACGTTGCAGGGACAACTCCAGAACCGATGGAAGGGTGTCTCCTCTTCGCCACCGCATCGTGGGCAGCTGGCGCACTCCATGTCGCCGAAGGTCTCCTTCTTGCGCGACCTCGGCCAGGCTCCACCCACCGCGATGGTGGCGAGTAGCTCCTCGAGCGCAGGTCCTCCAGGAAGACGCCTGAGCCGCTGCAGGTGGGCCTGAAGGGACCGAAGGTCGGCACCTTCCTCCAGGCCCGCGCGGCACCAGCGCGTGGCAACTCTCTGCCACAAGTCCTCCTGGATGGAGTCGTCGAGCGCGTCGAGGACGGCCTTGCAGGAGCCGTCCGTGATGCTGGCCACGTCGGGGAAGGCCCACCGCTCTCGAGAGCCGTCCTGCAGGCCGCGCTCCCAGCCCATCGGGCCGACGGGCACCCAGCCGTGCTGCAGGAGGAGGGCATGGAGGGCGGAAACAAGGCCTCGCACCAGTCTCGACCTGCGCTCGGGCTCCGCCTCGCGGAGCCGACTGTGGATCGGGATCCAGGCCCGCGCCACTCGCCTCCTCAACTCCTGGCTGCCCCTCCAGACCTCGAACCAGCACTTGACCAGGGCGCGAGGCAGGCGCCTGGCAGGGTCGAGGGGGCCAGCGCGGAGGGTCAACTGCGTGGTGAGGCAGCGTCCTCGCCTAGAAGCACCTGAGACTGAAGCAAGCCTTCGGCGGAGCTCCGCAAGCCTGCTGCCGAAGACGCCGAAGATCTCGTGCCCGTAAGTTGCCGCCGCTTGCAGCCCGACCCTCTCGACGAACCCGCACTTCTGGTACTGCCGAGAGGCGCGGGCCATGCCTCACAGACGGCCGTTCGCGATGCGAGACTTGCCCATGCGCTTGTTGAACGTGCGGCGAGCTGGGCGACGGCCCGCTGCAAGGTCGACGCCGAGGCAGGCGCCGTGGCTCGCCGCCTGGACGGCGAGGCCGCGCTGCTTGACGACCTGGGCAATGCGCCGTGCGTCCTCCAGCTGCGAGCAGACGGCGACGCTCTTGGGGGAAATCTGCAAGCCAGCCTTCTGCATGCCCGAGCCGAAGTCGATGATGCCCTTCGGGACGGCGTCGACGACGGGCTGGCGCGTGCCAACGGAGGACACCGAAAGGTCGTCTACCCAGATTCGCGAGGGCAAAAGCTGGGGCGACCCTATGGCTATGGCCATCTGCTGCAGCGTATGGTACGTCATGCATCGACCGAACCTCGTGCCCGACCTGACGCCCTGCACCGCCGACTGGGACGGGACCACGAGGCGGGAGGCCATGCCGTCCTGCAAGAGCACCCTGCCCGCCATGCACTGCTGCAGCTCCAACGCCAGTACCGCGGGCGGAAACCCGCAACGGAGCGCCGCCTGAGCGAGCCCCGTCCATGGCATGCTGTCGTAGAACTTCTGAACGTCGATCAGGCCGTGGCCGTGCAAGGCGCCCATGGCGGCGAAGGCCTCTTCGCTCACGGCGCGAGCGAAGGCTTCGCGGAGCGCCGAGTTGCCCGCGACGGCGGCGTCCCAGGCTGGGGCCGTGCGCCTCGCCCAGTCACGCATGCTCTCCTCGCGGATCATGCTCCAGCAGCGCGTGGCCATGCTGAGGACCCCGATGATGCGCTCGCCGCCGCCCTTCTTCTCGAGGACGTGGCCCAGCACCAAGAGGAGCTGCTTGGGCCAGCAAGCGGCCCGCTCTGCAGAGGTGAAGAGGTCAGCCAACTCCTGCAGCGCAGGGTCGGGCAGCCTCGCCAAGTCCAGCACCGTGAACTGGTCCACGCCCTTGCCAGTCTGGGGCCGCATGCGCTGGAGGGCGTTGCGGATGTCGGCCACCGCAACGCGGTCCAGCTCCTCGTACTGCACCTGCTCGCGGAGGCCCTCGAACAAGTCAAGAACCTCCTCGCGCCTGACGGGATGGGGCGACCACAGCTTCTCCCATAAGGTCGCCTTGTGGTCGAGGATCGCGCTGGGGTGCACCAGGATGCTGCTGCCCACCAGGACCTCGTCTGCTGCCAAGTGCCGCTCCCGCAGGGAGCGGAAGACCAACGGCGTGGCCTCCTCCGTGCTGATCCACTGCCGAAGCTGCCGCAGGGACTCGTGGACCGCCGACTGCCTGGCACGCGCTGCAGCTGCAAGGGCCGCCTCCTCGAAGGCCGCCAAGCTGCTGTCCGAGATGGCGTGCACGTCACCCAAGCTCGCAACCAACGCCTTGAAACTCCTCTGCTCGCCCCCGCTCTCGCCTCCAGGGGGTGACACGGTTTCGCCGTCCTCTCCAGGTGGGCGACGTCCGCTGAGGTGCACGGGCGAAGGGGGGCGAGCTGAAGCCTGCTGCTGGGACTGCCGCGGCGCAGGTCGCCGCTGCTGCTGCCGCTGGGGCCGAGCCCCTCGGCGCGTGCCAGCACGGCCAGCCAGGAAACAGCGACGGGCTTTGGCAATGACGCGATCGCGAAGCTCCCGTCCAGCCTCAGCAAGTAGCCGCCGATCATCAGTGGCCTGCTTGCTGCGGCGCCGAAGTTTGCCGACCCTGGAGAGCAGAGCAGCCACCGAGGACCACCAGCGCACTGCCGCTCCGCGAATGGGCTCCAGCCTGGTCGTCGCGCTCGGCGTGTACTTGCACTCGATCAGCCGCGCCTCTGAACTGCGCGACATGCGCCCCACTGCACTGCATCCGTGATGTGTGTAGATGGCCCTCTCCGCGTGCTCGGCCCACTTCCCGTACTGGGTGCTGAGCTGGGGCATCAGGGCTCCACCGACTAGAAAGGCGGCTGACTCAGCCGCGCTGCACTCCAGCGGCTCCACGACGGGCCTGGGAGCGGCCGCGGTGCCGTGCCACGTCGCGTCGTCGATAGCGAAGCCAGGCAGGCTCGCACTGGCCTATCGGCTGGTCACGGGGCCGGCCCTGGGCGGGGAAGCCGAGGCCTGACCTCGCGGGCCTCCCTGCAAGCCCACGGCCGCAGGCGCTGCGGACGCGGCGGGACCCTCACCCTCATCTGCTCCAGGCGGCGCAGCCCCAATGACTGCCTGCACGTCGCTAACCTCCAGCACGTGGTCCGCGTCGAGCTCGGCGTCGAGGCACTCGAAGGGGTCCACATCGCTGTCGTCAAACCGTGCCGCTGCCTGCGGGGGCAAGCCCGCCGCTGCTGCAGGGGGCTCCCAGGCGTCCTCCGAGTCCTCATCGCTGCTGTCGCCGCCCTCGGAGCCCGAGCAGGTGGACATGCCATCGAAGGTGCGGTTCTGGGTATGGTCGCCGTAGAGCTGGGAATGGAGCTCCAGCTCTTTCTGCCTGGCGAGGGCTCGTCGCTCGTCGTCACCTCGCTGCTTGGCGCGGCGGCCGCGGGGGGCCTCGGCACGCGGCCGCTTCGCCACCTGAGGCAGGCCCTTCGCCATCACCAGCTGCCGACCCAGGAGGGCGGCTTGGCTGGAGCGAAACTGCACCACGAGGCCGCAGTGCGTCTTCCAAGGGACTGCAGCGGTGGCCCAGATGCCTGCCAGCAGCGGGGCGCAGGCAGCGGAGCACAAACCGTAGTCGACGTGCGAGCCGTGCTGGCCCGCGTCGCAGGTGGTCGTCACGTCCGCCTGCACCGCCTGCGCGCCGATGCGGCGCAAGAAACCAGCCTGCTGCAAGGTCTGGTGCGGCAGGTTGAAGTCACCGATGACGAGCCAAGGCGCCTTGACGGCGCGGAGCAGGGCGCCGAGCTTGCCGAAGCGCCGCAGGTTGCTGCCGCGCCAGCCGACCCCGCTCACGCCGTAGAAAGTGACCACGACCACCTGCCTGTTGCCCTTGAGGTGGAGAACGCTGGCTTGGAAGCCGTCGGCGGACTCGGCACCAGGGGCGGCCAGCGCGCGGTCACCGCTGCCCTCCAGCGTGTGCAAGTGGAGGCCGCGCCTAAACAGCAGCCGCTCTCCTCCCTCGGTGCCGCTGTCGACGCCAGTGCCTTCCAGCAGACCACGCCTGGAGGGCCGCGCGTGATTGGCCATGATATTCAGGTCGAGCTTCTTGGCTTCCCGTCGCCACTTCTCGAAGTGGCCAGCGTGCACGTGGGTCTCGACGAAGCTGAACGTGCCGAAGCGATTCAGCGATTCCCCTACGAATCCCCATGCCTGCGGTCCCATCTCCGTGACATTCGCAAAGAATAATCGATGGCCACCGCCTCCACAAAACTCGAAGTCGGCAGCCCCTGCTGCAACCTCATTCCCCTCAGCCTGCTGCGCCTCCTCGTCACCTGGAACGGCGGACGCGGAGGAGGCGTTCAGGCCTGCGCGGGTCGGGCTCCCAGGGGCCCGCGTCAAGCATGCCCGACCCGCGGCTGCCTGTCAGGCCACGGCAGGGGGGGCAGGGGCCTCCGCGGCCGACGGGGAGGCGGGGCCGCCTCCAGCAGGAGGGGCGTCTCCTGCCTCCTGGCTCGCTGCACTCGGCGGGAAGGCGGGAGGGCCCGCCGAGGCGGCCACGCCAGCTGCCGCTGCTGCGCGTGCCGCACGCGAGGCTGCGAACTTGGCGGCATTGAGCACATTGGCCGCCGCCGCCAGCTCGGAGTCGCCGCCGTCGCCGCCAGGCTGCGGGCTGCTGTCGCTGCCGACGTCGGCCATCTCCTCGTCCTCAGCGCCACCTCCCTCCTCGCGCAGAGCCGAGGGGGGGGCCCGTGCGGCGCTTCCTGCTGCTGCCGCGCGAGAGAGCCAGCGCTGCCCTGGAAGCGGCGAGCTTGTCGCGGACCTGCTTGGCCTTGGCGGCCAGCTCCACCTTGGCCGCGACGAGGGACTTCTCCAGGTTCTGCAGCTCGCCCTGCTCCGTGGGCGAGAGGCTCTCCATGTTGGTGAACACGTCGGGGCCCCAGGAGAAGTGGAAGAGATCGTCCGAGACACCCGTCGCCCTCGCCACCTCCGCTGCTTGGCGGGCCATGGCCGCAGCAGCGACGGCCTTGGCACGATCGGCCTCCGCCAGGGGGGGCGCGAGCTCGCCCTCCTTGACGCGGGCTGCGCGCAGCTGTTCCTCAAGGCGCAGCACCGCGTCGACCGAGCCCTGGTGACGGCGGGCCGCTTCCTTGTGGAGGCCCGACGCCTTGCGGAAGACCTCGTCGGGGGGCTTCTCAGCCTCCGCAGGGGCCGCGGGAGGCGGTGGCTCCGCCAGCTGCTGGACTAGCAGGATGGCCGCCTTCGCCTCGTCCGCCTGCGGGGACGTGCTGGCCTT
>CAUYUJ010000447.1:1409740-1419740 GCA_963575745.1 Prorocentrum cordatum
CCGCCGGCACTGGCCCCGCTGGCGGCGGCGACGCCTCGGCCTCGGCGGCGCTGGCGGCGGCGGACACAAGCGACTGCCCCGCGCAGCAATCGCCGCTGGGCGCTGCAGCACCGCTGGCGCCAGCTGGCGCCTGCCCCGCGGGCACCGGCGCGGGCGCCGGCGACGCCTCGACCTCTGCCCGCGGCGGTGCGGCGAGCGGCCGCCCCGCGCGGCGGACAACGGCGGAGGCTGCGGCACCGCGGCCGCCCGTGGGCGCCAGCGCCGGCGGCGCCTTGGATTCGCCGCCTGCTGGGAGCGGGGGGGGCTCGGGCTCGGGTTCGGGCTGCGGCTCGTGCTCTGACCCGTGCTCGGGCCCGTGCCCGTGCTTGGACTGGGGCCCGGGCTCGGGCTCGGGCTGGGGCTGCGCCTCGGGCTGGGGCTGCGGCTCGGGCTGGGGCTCGGGCTGGGGCTAGGGCTGGGGCTGGGGTTCGGGCTGGGGTTCGGGCTGGGGCTGGGGCTGGGGCTCGGGCTGGGGCTCGGACTGGGGCTGGGGCTGGGGCCTGGACTGCGGCTCGGGCTCGGGCTGGGGTGCGGGCTCGGGCTGGGGCTCGGGCTCGAGCTCGGGCTCCGGCTCTGGCTCTTGCTCCAGCTCCTCCGGCTCCAGTTCGGGGTGGGGGGGCGGAAGCGCCGGGAGCTGCTGGGACCAGGGCCCCGTGAACGGGGACAGCGGTAAGCCAGGAAATGGGCGCACACGGGAAAGGCTGCAGCGGTGGGTCGCCATGTTCTGCATTCTTAGTTCTCTCCAAGTGGGGTTTGAAAGTCCCGATTCGCAGTGACCTGGTTGACGTGGGGGGGGGCCTGGGGAGACAGCGGGGCGCTGACGCCGGGAGCGCTGGGAGCTGCGGGGTGCCGAAGGCAGCGCAGCACAGGTGTGCAGTGCAGAAGAAGCTGTGAATCGGATCATGGGTCACTTGCTGTGTTTGGCGCTTTGGGCACCGCGCCCTCCCAGGGCACCGCCCCTCCCCCCATCCCGGAACCTCCCTAAACCTCAGTAGGATCACGCGCGGAATTCCAAGCTCAAGCTGAAGCAGCCAGACGCAGCGAGCAAGCAAGTTCATGCACAACAAAGAAGATGCAAGCATTAAGCATTGCAAAACACATCCGCATTGCAAACAACTGTGCTTCTGATTACGGGTCACTGTGATTGGCGCTTTGGGTACTGAGTCCCCCAGGAACCTCCCCGAACCTCTCCCGCCTCCCACGCGGAATCCTAGGCTCAAGCTGAAGCAGCCAAACGCAGCAGAAAAGTGCGCAGCCCCCCCCCAAAGGAACAAAACATATGAATGATAGCAGAAGGGCAATGCACAAAAACCTGCAATGCAAAAAAAGGTGTATTCCTGATCACGGATCACTGTGGTTGGCGCTTTGGTCACCGCACCCGCCCTACTAACCAAACCGCTCCCATCTCATACACGTCAGCAGACAAACGCTAAATCAAGCTGACGGGGCTGCCTTTAATCTTCAAGTTCTGAAGATTCAGCTAAAGCCGCTTGCATTTTAATTGCTCGGCGTCCCGCCGTGCGCTATACGGCCAAGAGCTTTTTCTTCGCGCCCCTGTGGGTGACTTGCGGCGGCGGCGGCGGCATCGACGCCGACGACGACGCCGGCGACGAAGACGACAGCGGCTCACATGGCCGACTCCAGAAACCCGAATCGAAAAAACATGTGCGTCCCACGCTTGCTTCACGCCACCTTCCGCCAGCCGTCGGCCGGCCTCCTCCTGTGCAAGCAACCGCGGACACAGGGTCGGTGCAAGACCGCTTAGCCCCTCATTCTGGCCAAAAACGCTTCCCCCAAAATGACTACAAGACTTTCAAGCCACTCTGTGGGGGATGCTGCCTCTACCCACTGGGCCCGCCGTCGTTCTACCTCCGTTGGCCGCCGCCGACTGGGGAGACGCGCCGAAGGCCCGGCCCTTACGGAAGCGCCCCCACGTGCAGTCCTCGGGGGGAACGAAGGGGGGGGACAGCAAAGGGCAGGGCAGAGAATCAGCTCACGTAGCTGATTTTCCCAGCGCCTCCCGGCGCTGGGAGGCGCCCATGTATCGAGGAATGGGCCCGGCGGCGGGGCCGAAACCAGCTGCATGCAGCAGACTTCGTACCCCCCCCCCCTTTCCCTACCCGCCCCCCCTTTCGTTCGGCCCGATCTTCGCTCCTCAGTCAGTGGCTGACGGACGAGGAGGCTGTTCCGGCCACGGCGAGCCTCGGCCACGAAGAAGCTCCTCGACCCAGAGCAGATCTCGGCCGGGAAGCCAGGACGACTGGATCTAGATCCAGGCCTGGGCTCAGGAGGGGTTCTGGTTCCTGGGCCGTTCCCTGGATCACCTGGGGACTGGCCCGAAGGCCAGAGTCCCTCCTGAATCCAAACCCGGACCCCCGACGTCATGATTTTTCACAATGTGGGCCCCGAGGTCTGGACCACCTCCCGAAGACCAGCCTTTCGCCCCGAGTTTGTTTTTTGACGGTCCTGGGGCCCAGCGAGGACTCTCGGAGCCCAAAAATATGTAAAAACCCTCCGGCGCGATTTTTCCCAACCCTTCCTTGGTAAGGTTCTCATTTTGAATAAAGCAGTGGGGTCTCCACCTTCTCCTCCTCCTCCTCCTCGTCCTCGTCGTCCTCCTCCTCCTCCTCCTCCTCCTCCTCCTCCTCCTCTTCCTCCTCCTCCCCCTCGCTCTCATTTCGGCTCCCTCCTCTCGCATCCCATGGGGGGTTGCGAAGCGTGAAACTGCCGCCACTTTCGAGGGCTGCTGGTTGAGCCCGCACAGTGGGGCCACGCGCGGATCCAAACGGGACCTCGCCATCCCTGGGGGGCTGCGAAGTGTGAAACTGCCGCCACTTTCGAAGGCTGCTGGGGGGACCAACACGGTGGGGTCCCACGCAGATCCAAACGGGACCTCGCCATCCTGAGAGGGGGGAGTTGCGAAGAGTGAATCTTTCGCCACTTTCGAGGGCTGCTGGGGGGGCCAGGGGAACTCGCCATCCCTGGGGGGGGGTGCGAAGTGTGAAACCGTCGCCGCTTTCGAGGGCTTCCGGGGGGGCAGCACAGTGGGGCCCCACGCAGACCTCGAGGACCTCGCCATCCCTGAGGGGGGGGCTGTGAAGTGTGAGACTCTCGCAACTTTTGAGGGCTGCTGAGGTGCGCAACACAGCGGGGTCCCACGCAGATTCAGTGGAGGAGGAGGGGTTGGGGAGGAGGAGACGGGGGAGGAGGATGAGAAGGAGGCGGAGGAAAAGGTGGATGAGGACAACGAGCAAGAGGAGAGGGATGAGGAGGACGAGGATGAGGATGAGGAGAAGGACGAGGAGGAGCAGGGGCAGGAGAAGCAGGAGAAGCAGGGTATGCAAAAGGAGGAGGAGGAGGAGGAGGAGGACGGAAGAGCAGGAATGGGAGCAGGAGCAGGAGCAGGAGGAGGAGGAGGAGGAGGAGGACGACGAGGAGGAGGAGGAGGAGGAGGAGGACGAGTAGGAGGAGGAGCAGCAGGAACAGGAGGATGGCGAGGAGGAGGAGGAGGAGGCACCACCATGGCATGTCAGGTGCGCCGAGACAGGAAAAAGGCAGGCGCAGAAAAGTAGGGCGAGACGAGCGAGCGCAGCACGAAGCCAAGAAGAGAGAGGCAAAACACGAAGCAAAAGCCAGGCGAATTACCGAAGACGAAGCCAAAAGCAAGCGTCATCAGAAGACTGGAGAGGGCGAGGCTCGCCCCTCCATTCCCCCGAGATCGGGTCCTTACCCGCCTCGAGGGCTCTAAGATATGTAGTGTCCTTGCTGGATGCAAGACCCGAGCAGACTCCCCAAAGACGGGACCGCGGGGCCGACGGCTGGGCCCTGGCCCCACAACGGCGGCAGAATGCAAGGGTAGACCCGGCAAGGACGATGGCATGACCTTTAGCGCTAGCTGGCCCGACAGGGCCGTGAGCGGGGAGGGGGAGGTCGGGAGGGACGGCATCCCGAGCGACCCAAGACTCCACTTGCCGCTGGCCTCCAGAGGCCTTGTCCCTCTTGGGGGGGGATCCACCCTGGGACTCCCAGGCCTCTTGGAAGGCCTGGGCGGGGCGGCAGGGGCACCAACCCGCGGCGCCTTCAGGCGCGGGCCCCCTGAGGCCCCACTGCCGTCAACCCTACTCTCCCCCTCACCCCTGGCCCGAGCCTTGCTCGGAGGGGAGGGTGGACGTTTGGGCTCCACGGAGTCGTGCACCCGCGCGGCCTCTGCAGAGGGCCAGCACACGTCCGCGAGGTCGAGATCCTCTCTGCTCGGCCTCGCTGCGGAACCTCACCCGTTTCAACGCCGGGAGCCGCTCGGGGCCCTCCAGAACCGAGGCCGGCGGCTCTGCATCAGGCTCGGGCTCCTGAGAACCCTCGACCACGGCCGCGGGGGGGCCGTCACCAGCGAACGGGGAAGGGGTCGAGGCTCCGCCGGGCGCCGCAGGGCCATCGTCGGGCCCCGCGCAAGCCACAGCCCGCGGCGAAAATCCTTGGCCCCACAGGGCCGCCGCCTCGGCCACAGGACAGGTCAAACATTTGAGTTTGCGCGCTCCCGCCTTGGAGGCGGCAAACGCAGGGCATCGCTCACACTGCCAACGATTCCGTTTTCCACGAATAAGGAGGCGGAGGGTGAGGGAAAAGAGGCGGCGCAGGCACCGCGGGCGGCGCGCAGGGGCCGTCAGTTCCAGCTCCTTCTGCGGCGGCAGGCGGCGGCGCCTCGGCCGCTGGCCGCCCGCGCTGCTCCCTCCACCGCCGGCGGAGCTCCGCGGGGCGGCGCCTCGCGACCTCGACCCTGTCGGCGGCGACGGCGCCCGTCCACTGCAGCTTGGACGCGCTGGCGATCCATGCAGCGGTCTGGCGCACGCGGTCCAGCGCGCGGCCGTGGTGCTGCACCACGCGGCACGGCAGGTCGTGGAGCCTGCGCCCACGTTTGGCCGCCTGGTCGGCGAGGTCGTTGCACCTGCGCTCCCACGTGTCCTCCTTCTGGTGGCCACGCACGCGGGTGAAGGTGAGGGGCGCGGGGCCCCTGTCGCCGTCAGCCTCCGTGCCACCGTGCTCCTCGATGTAGTGCCACAGCCGCTTCCATATATCGGCATTGTCGCGAGCAGCCGCCGTGCACCACCTCTTGCCTCGAGCGAGGCCGTCAATGAAGGGGAGGTAGTCCGTGTAGATGCGAAGCGGGGCCACACCTGCAACCAGCACCTGCAGCATTTCGTGCAGCTCCGCTCTGGCCGACGTCTGCCGTGGCCCAGGCAAAGGGCCGAACACGGCACCGCGATAGCTTCTGTCGCCCACGAGGGCGAAGCCCCAGCCCGCGCGCGCCGCGATGTCCCAGCATAGGAGCTTGCCGCACGACCCGTCAGTGAACACCTGGCCTGTGACCACTAGCTGTTCAGCCCGAGCTCCACGATCATAGTGCCAGGCTCCCGAATCATCCCGAGCAGGCAGGGCTGGTAAAGAGGAGTTCGGGTACGAGGGCCCTCGTGTAGAGCAAGTCCCCAGGTGGTGCAGCCGCCGCCGCCACCAACGTCGCGTCGTCCACGGCCTGCTCGCGATACTCGTCCAAAGCCGGGCAGCACCAGTAGCGATGATGGCAAGTACCAGGTACACCTGCGCACCGCTGGCAGTCCTGACTGGAGGCGTAGGAGTACTGGTACAGGCGCTGCTGGGAGAAGTGGCCGCCAATAGCGGCAGTTCGAAGAGCAGCACGCGCAATGGGGTCAAGGACCCACTTCTTGGCCTTAGCACCTGCCGTCAGCAGCGCACGAAGAGGAGCAAGCCAGACACCAGCAGGATCATTGTGGGACGGCCCAGGCACTTCAGGCATGACGCCGTCGCGCTGCGCCCAGTTGGCCCACTCCACCGCCTCGTAGTCCTGAAGAGCGAGCCACTTCACGACGGACGGCGAGGCATCCCGCAGGTCCAGGATCTCGCCCGAGCGCGTGCGCACTGCAAAGGCCGAGGAGCCAATCCACCCAAGGTGCTGCATAGAGCGCGCGAGCGCCCGCTGGCCCAATCACCTGTGACCAGTTGCGGCGGCCAGCCGCCGTGACCTTGAGAAACTGCGTCTGCCAGGCTCGCTGCATTACATGATGGGGCACTTCACCAGCGTGGGCCATGCAGGCCCAATTGTGGATAGGTCCAACCACAGCAACACAAGCGGGATGACTGGCAGGGTTGACGTCCAGCTGCGAGGCGATCCAGTGGGGGCCGCCTCGTGGTATGGA
Organism: Prorocentrum cordatum; assembly: GCA_963575745.1. Taxonomy (NCBI): domain Eukaryota; class Dinophyceae; order Prorocentrales; family Prorocentraceae; genus Prorocentrum; species Prorocentrum cordatum. The sequence goes on from CAUYUJ010000447.1 coordinate 1,415,989, forward strand.
GGCCCAGCCGTGCTTCACCAGTGAAGTCATCTTGGCGAACGTGCGGGGCGGCGCCCAGAATCCCAAGGCCGTAGGTGATGGCTGGCCCGATCGCAGCACGATCCACCTTCCTGAACTTCAGGCCCAGGTTCGCAAACCTCCGGAAATGCCGCCCTCGTTTGGCCACCTTGCGCGCACGCCGCCGCAGCACAGAGGACTGAGCAGGCTTGCCCGTGGCGACCTCGAGGCCCAAGACCTCCAGCCACGACTGCGCCTGGAAGCCGTGCCCACGAAGTCGATGTGCAATACGCTGGCACGGGACGCCGTCGGACGCCGTGAGCCAGGCCTTTGACTTGGCCACAGGTAGGCCAAGGTCCTGCAATGTATCGCACAGCATCTTGATGGTCTCCACGGAGAGCTGCTGCAGGGCCTTGAGCTGGCAGGCCACCTGCAGCGTAAGGTCATCGGCAAAACTGTCCAAAGAGAAACGGAAGCTCAAGCTGGCCTCTAAGGTCCGCTGCTCCGTGTGCTATACGAAGGCGTCCATGGATGTGATCATGAGGAGCTGCACGAAGGCCATGGCGAACTTGCAGCCAGGAAGCACTCCTCGATCCACCACCACCGAATACGAAGTGGCCTGCAACCATACCAGCCGTCGCGGAGCCCGATACATGGCCAAAACGCAAGCGAGCAGTGGCCGCTTCGACGCTTCGACGAGACGTCTCCAACAAACTCGGTCACAGCACTTCTCGATGTCCACGATGGCAGTGACGACTCCAGCGCCGTCGGCCAAGGCCGCCTCGGCGTGCACGAGCGCGCGCGAGGCGACGTCCAGCGTGGTCTTGCCAGCAGCCAGCGCGAAGTAGGGCCTCTGGTGCTCCAGAAGCCAGGCCCGCAGCTGGTCGCCTCGAACCTGCGACCACACACGGTGGGCCGCCTGGAGAAGCGCGATCGGCCTGAAGCCTCCCTTCGGCTTGGCCAGCAGCACGATGTGGACAGCCATGAGCTGGGTCGGCCACCTCTCCCAGTGCTCGGCCAGCCACATGATGTAGACGAGTAGCGAAACCGTGGCATCACTGAGGAGGCTCAGCGATCTCGGCGCCAACTTGTCGGCTCCCTGCCCAGTGTACCACTTGAAGCTCTTGGCAGCCTTGCGCACCTCAGCGATGCGCGGGATTGGCAGGGCCGCCGTCGGCAGGGAGGCGATCGCGCTGGCAGCGTCCTCCGTCTCGCCAAAGTCACTCAAGTGCCGCAGCCCAAAGCCGTGCTCGCCCTCGCCTGCTCCTGCAACCTGCGCGGCCAGCGGAACAGTGGAGACGGGCAAGGCCTTCCAGATGTTGGCCCAGCCGTCCATCTGGTCGTCGGCCACGTGCTGCGCAGCAGTGGTGCGGTGCCCATGCCGAAGGACCTGCGAGTGCGGGGCACCAGGCGGCTTCGTGAAGGAGAACAGCGGCTTGATCCTGCCCTCCTCGCACGTCTTGGCCCAGTCGGCGAAAGACTTTCGCCGAGCTCGCATGGCCTCCAACTCCAGCTGCTGGGCAAAGTTGTTCAGCCAGGCCACGACGACGTGCGCGGCCTCGCTGCTCGCCGCCTGAATGTCGGACGGGTCCACGCCAGGCGCACAGTCAGGATGATATCCATGTGGCTGCGATCGATGCCTGGACGACGAAGGGGTTCCCACAGCTTGCGTCGATGCTAGCGACGGCGAAGGGTTTCCCACAGCTTGCGTCGGTGCTTGCGACGACAAGGGGGTTCCCACAGCTTGCGTCGATGCTTGCGACGACGCAGGGGTTCCCACAGCTTGCGTCGATGCTTGCGACGGCGAAGGGGTTCCCACAGCTTGCGTCGCTTGACGACGACGGGGTTCCCACAGCTTGCGTCGATGCTTGCAACGGCGAAGGGGTTCCCACAGCTTGCGTCGATGCTGAGGTCCCCGCGGGCGACCCCTCGCCCCTAGGCAGGACGCCTGGCCGCCCTGGGACGCCAGAGCCGTCGTTCACGAACTCAACGCTCGGCGAAGAGCTCGACCCCACACGGAGGTGGGCGCCCCTTTCACCAGGCGGGCCGACCTGCTGCCAAGGGATGCCAAACCCGTCGTTCAAGAACTCAACGCTGGCCGAAGAGCACGGCCCCACACGGTGGTGGACGCCCCTTTCACCAGGCGGGCCGACCTGCTGCCAAAGGATGCCGAACCCGTCGTTCAAGAACACAACGCTGGCCGAAGAGCACGGCCCCACACTGAGGTGGGCGCCCCTTTCACCAGGCGGGCCGACCTGCTGCCGAGGGATGCCGAACCCGTCGTTCACGAACTCAACACTGGCCGAAGAGCTCGACCCCACGCGGAGGTGGGCGCCCCTTGCACCAGGCGGGCCGACCTGCTGCCAAGGGATGCCAAACCCGTCGTTCACGAAATCAACACTGGCCGAAGAGCTCGACCCCACCCGAAGATGGGCGCCACTTTTACCAGGTGGGCCGACCTGCTGCCATGGGATGCCGAAGCCGCTGTCGTCGCAGAGGCCGCCCCCGTCCATGTCCGGGTCGTCCAGGAAGGCATCCACCATGGGGTCGAGCTCGCCCTCCATGGTGGTAGCACGCCTCTGTGCCAGCCCTTGGCGAAGAGGGGTCGCCTGAGGGGCAGCAGGCGCAACGCTGAAGCCCATGTCGTAATCGCCGCCGTCTAGCTCTTGCATGGGGCCCAGGTCGCAGTCCATAGTGTTGGTGCGGGGGCAGGCCCGGCGCACCCGGCGCCCGGCACCGCCCAGAGGCCCGGCGCACTCGGCACCCGGCACCACCAAGATCGTCTCACGCCCAAGCTGGCCGTCCTCCTGCGCTGCCGACGTTGCTGTGGCCGAAGACGCGCACCATTTCTGAAAAGCGGCCTGGTCGGCATCCAGGAAACGGCGCACGACAGGGAACAGCTGTCTCAGCAGGCCGACCACGGTGCGGCACAGGTCCAAGGTGCAGCGTCGCTCCGCGCCCGCTGTCACCAGCCTCTCGAGGCGAACGAGATCATGACGCCGAAGAGGTCCTGCTTGGAGTACGTCAGCAGCGGCTTGGGCCAACCTGCGGGCTCGGCGCGCATCAGGCGCTGCAGCGGGGTGCGGGCCAGAGGGGGGGCCGCCTGCCTGCTTCCACGCGTGCCTGACTTTGGCCGAGCGGCCGCAGTGCCTGGACCGATCAGCGGCAACGCCGTACAGGTCCACGAGCTCCGTCTCCGCCGCCGCGATGAACGTGCCATACAAGCCGTCCAGCCTGCACTGCGCCTGGGCAGCGGACGCGTGGCCCCCCAGCTCCACGTCGGTCTGGATCACGTCGACACGGTCGTGCACGGTGGCTGTGGCGGCGCCCTCGTCGGGGGCCTGCTTCGGGAAGCTGGCGGGCCCAGACAGCATGAGGAACTTTGTGGCCTTAGCGCGGGCGTCGAGCCACACCTCCACGGGGAAGTGAGGGGCAGCGGGCCAGCCTGGCACTGGCCGCGGCTCGGACATAGCGCCGGCGATCGAGAGACTGGTCAACCGGTAGTCGATGTTGCTGTAATTTCCCTTGGCGCTGCGACAAGTTCCAACGTTCCCCCCACGGGGCCGAGCAACGGGCCGGGCAGGGATGTAGTCCAAGAAGCCGTGGTCCTGGAGCGCCTCGGGGGCACAGTTCCAGTCGGCGGCCATGGCGAAGGGCCTGTTCCAGCCGCGCAGCGCCAGTGCAATGTCGAACAGCCTGTAGGCGTTCACGTCCACCCACTTGTCAACCTCGAAGTAGGCAGAGACGAGGATCAG
>CAUYUJ010000447.1:1424740-1439740 GCA_963575745.1 Prorocentrum cordatum
CATGGGAGCATCGACGACGCCGTGAACAGCTTCCCGCCCGGCGAAAACGTGTTCCAGCATACCTTCGCTGCGGTGTTTCACCGGGGCGCAGGCAGGCCCGCGGCCGCGAGTTACGCGTGCGCAGACGAGAACGTCAAGTACAGGGCGGACCTGAGGGGCGCCCTGCCCGCGGAGCGCGCGGTCCCTTCCTGCGCGCTGGCGCGCGCTCGTCTCGCCCAGGTCGACCCCGGCGACGCGGGCGAGACGCGGGCGCAAGGGCCCGCCACCTCGATGGCCGCAGGTTCGCAGGAGAAGGAGGCCGCGGAAGGCGTGGACGCTGCGGCGCGGGTGAAGAACCTCTCTGTCCTGGAAGACGACGCTGCCGATGCCGCGGAGCTCTGCGGCATTCATCACCTGATGCCGCCTGTTCGATAACGCGGTCGCTCTCGGAGGTCGCGCGTTGGCCAATGAGACGTTCGCCAGAGTGGAAGAGGGCAAATTCGAAGCACTGGATGAAGTCGGAAGGGGCAGAATGCTCAACACAAGCCCGCAATGTCCACGCGTTGTGCCGGAAGATGTCCGCGGAGGAGGAAGCTCGGCAGTTGCTTGCCGCGGCGAGTTCAGCAAATCGAACGCGGCCTCTCGCAGCGGGGCGCTGGCGCGGCGGACGCAGCGGCAGGCGACGCAGCGCATCTCGACGGCGCGGTCTCGCGCGGAGAGGTTTTGCCGCGGCAGCGGCGGACGCGCCGAAGCGCGCGCGCGCCGACGCGGCTGCAGCCAGTCACAGCCGGGCGACGCCAGAGGGAGCGCGCCGCGGGACGCAGAGGCGCACGTTGCCCAGGTCGCTGCCGCGAGAGCGAACGCAGCGAGCGCCAGGCAGCTGAGGCGCGCGCAGCTGCAAGTTCCCACTAAAACCAAACCGTACAGCTGGTGGGACCCGACGTACTGGTCTATTGCGAGGCCCACCGATTTCTGCCACGGCGACTGCGCGTGGGGCCTCGAAGACCGGCCCCACCAGTTGTCCATTACCGGATGGATCACCGCGCTGTCGCGGGAGGAGCTCGGGTGCACTCTGACTGGCGAGGAGCAGCCGAACGAGGCGGCCAATGACAAGCGCTTCCGACACTCATGGCAGACGCGGCATATGGTGCGTTCGCTCGGGCGGGTGAGTGAGACCATAAAAAGCGTGCACGCGGGCATGAAGGCGCCTGGATCGCATGCGCTTGCAAGGCAAATCCAGAACCTCACCCCAGAAGATATCCAGAACGTAATTCTCAAAATGAACGAGGCGGGCAAGAGGGTTACGCTGAAGGGCTCGATGAGCGACAAGGACGTCCCCAAGATGCTGCTGACCGCGCTGGCCTCCATGCAACGCTGCACCTCCGGCATCCTCGGATCCAACGGCCACCGCAAGCCAGTCGACAACGAGGGCATTGCATGCACGCTGCGCTTCGGCCCGCTGCTGGTGTTTCTGACCCACAACCTGGCCGACACGCAGCAGCCGTTGCTGCTGGCGGCGCAGGGGGGGGAGTTTCACTTCGGGGAGCACGATGCGGATCCAAGCCCCCGTCGGACAGACGCTGGTGTTCGAACTGGTGATACGTCTCGTCTTCGTCCACGTTCTGGGAATCCGCCCCGGCGTGGTGGGCTGGCGTCGCCGCGCGGCGCGCAAGAGCTCGGGGCCGCGCTGCTTCGACAGCTGCGCGGCAGAAGGACGACATCGCGGGGCCCGTGGCTGCAGCCTTCGGCGCCATCTAGCTCGTGCTCATCATGCAAGAGTTGCTGATTACTCCGATGAGAAACAGAGCAACCTTCAAGCAGCGCGGAGGCGACAGCTCGCTCGCGCGGCGGCGTCCGCGCAGGAATCGGCGGGCTCTGAGTTCCCGGGCTTCTTGCGAGGCGGCATTGCAAGCCCGATGCCGCCCGAGGTGGAGGTCGGCGAACTCCCTGTGGGCCCGAGAGAGCGAGGGCAATTTGGCGCCACGGGGGGGGCGGGAGACCGCCCCAGCGGATCGCCTGAACACGGGCGAGAGCAGGGGCGAGCAGCCTCTGCGCAGCTGCTGCCCAGACAAGGAGGAAAAACATCAGTGGCAGGAAGCGGCGCGGCCGAAGCTGGACCTTCGCGACGACGTCGGCAAGGTCGTGGACAAGGACACCCTGTCGGCGTAGCAGGCGGAGAAGAAAAAGAGATTGTGGTCTACACCGCAGAGCGGTTTTGCCTCCGGGAAGCTGCCGCCCTTTCGCCTCGGGCGCAGCGCGCAGAGCACCATGCACGAGCTCCGACAGGCCATGCCGTCCGACGACTTCATCGGGAAGCTGGCCAGAGACGCCGAGGACCTCGCGGATCGGCAGCGCCGCGCACGTCTGCAGCCCGTCGCGCTGCAAGCACCACTCGAAGGGCCCCTCTCTGCCGCCGCAGCTACTCCCACTCGGTGAACCTGCGTGGCCCGGGGCCCGACCAGGAGGTGCGCGTCCGGCGGCGCGGCAAGGCTCTGCGCGGACGCATCGGCATCTTCCGCGAGGCGAGGCACCGCATGGCTGGAAGGATCACCACCCTCCAGAAGCACCCGGGCGAGTGCGCCACGAACCACGCGGACCTGGTTGCCATCCGCTCGAACTGGCCTCCCCGCGCCGAGTCCGTGACCTCAGCATCGGTGAGCAGGAGGGCGGGGGCTGGATACAACACCTGGGGAACACAGAGCATCGTCGGCATGCCCTCGTGGCGTTCACCGACTGGCAGGAAACATAGGAAAACCTGGGGGAATTGCCGCCAGACTGGACTGGCTGCCAGTCGGGCCCAGATCAATCTCAGGACAGACAGGAGGGCGCCACGCCCGCGGCCCAGGGCGCTGATGGAGGCGACGTTGAGTGCGAGGACGCAGGCCAGGGCGACAAGCTCTACGAGGCCAGGAAAAAGTGCGCCGCGACAAACAATTTTCGCGGATGCACACAATGCAAGGCTTTAGATCATCTCGAACACGACGAAGGTGAATCCGACGATGGACGACGTGCTCGATTGCTCGCCGGCACGCGTCGCTTGACCGGCGACTGGCGCGAGGCCGACGCGGCGCCGCCCGCGGAAAGCGAGAATGCCGCTGCCACGCGCAGACAGCGGGAGTGGATGCGCACCGCCCATCTCCTCTCGCGCATGGAGCCGCGCCTCCGCCGAACCTCCTGGAAGAGCGGGGCCGAGAGGACGTTCCCCATGCTCTTCGAGCACGCGGCGTTCGTCGCGCGCCGCTGCTGGAACATGTCCACGCGCGAAGCCATCTGGCTGGCGGGCTCGGACTGGCGAGCTCTCTACGGACGTTGGAGACGCGGGAGAAAGAGATGGCGATCGCTGCCAGCCCACCTACGCCTGTTCGGATGGGACCGAGGTCACTCGGCCACAAGGTTGGCAGCGCGCGGCGCTGGGCGGCTGGCACTTGCGCGCCAGCCCCGACGGCGGAGAGCACGATTCTCTGGATTTTCTCGAAAATACGCTCAATTCGCAAGTGCGCTCATCACTCCCGGCACACTCTTGCATTGCCGATTGCGCAAGAAAGACACCGCCCCTCTTGAAAATAGCTACGACATCTCGGTTTAACCGGCACCCCACCGCTTACGACACTTTGACAACGGCCAGAACTCGATTGACTGACCGCGCGGTCTATTTCGACCAAAAGCTCAAAACAATGAACAAACCGAACAGTTAAGATCAACCAAACGTAGATGAAGAAACAGATTTATTCTGAAATCGTGAAAATACCTTTGCGATGCAGGCGCCATTTGTTCAAGAGCAATCACAAACGTGGTCTGGAAACTAACATTTCGCGTTCAGATCCGCTTTGCTTTAGTTTCACCGCCCGCGAACATTAATGGTTTCAAACGCGCTCCCTTCGCGCAACCGCCGTCGTCGTGTAACCGCCGCGCAAAATTTGACAGCGCTGGGCTGCCCTGAAGGGTTAAGCGGTGCCCGCCAGCAAAAATCGACAACGAAATCTTGGATCCGACGGTCACCCCAATCCAGCAGCGCCTGCCAGGACTGATGTGCACTCGGGGCAGGCAAGCACCAACCCCGGCGCGGCCATCCGAGCGGTCGACAAATTGACCACAGAAGTTGAACGAGGGCGCCGTCGAGGACGACTTCGCAGTCGCCGATCCTGCAGGCGGCAATGGTGCCCCCAGCGCGGATGCCGCTCGGAACAAGCCCACCACTTTTGTCATGGGCCAGCTGGGCGACTGGCTCCGTCGCGACACGGGCCCCATCGTGCGCGACGTGAACCTGTGCGCGTACAGCATGTGGGTGCACCGCGTCGAGAGGAACCTCACCGCGCGGGAGAAATCTTCTGGCCGCCCGCCTTCGACGCGGCGCGCGGGCGCGGAGTTCGACGAGAGTTGCCCGTTTCGGGGCACTGTCGAGCAGCGACTTGCGTTGGAGCCGCGCGCCACGGCGCCCGAGGGCACGCAGTCCAGCTCCAGGGCGGATGCGGAGGCGCACTGCGCGACGAAGGCCATTCTCTTCCGCCCCGCGCAACCCGGGTCACGATCGGCCAGACTTGGCCGGGGCAGCGCGCCCGCGGCAGGCCCGCTCGGCGTCGCGCGCGGCGCCGCCCAGGGAGGGTCGGTGGCTCGCGCGGAACCTCGGGCCGGATAGCTCAGGGCCGCTCCAGCGCGACTGGGCGGCCTTCCACGCAGAGCAGGAGAAAGAAGCGTTCGAGGCACGGCGCAAGAACCGCCTTGCGGCCGAAGTGCCCGACCTCTGGCAGGAGGTGCGCGGGCGACTGTTCCAGATCGATACCGCGGGAAGGAGCCGCGAGGAGACTGACGATGCGCTTCCGTCGAGGGAGATAGCGTTGCGGCCCCCTGTGCGAGAATACATCGCGGTCGCCACGTCGGAGACTTCCTTAAATTTTTCCTTAAATGTCGGACGCGTTGCCCGGGCGCGCACGTAGCCGAGGCAGAAGAGAGAGAGAGAGAGAGAGAGAGAGAGAGAGAGAGAGAGAGAGAAAAAAAAAAAAAAAAGAAAGAGAGAGAGAGAGAGAGAGAGAGAGAGAGAGAGAGAGAGAGAGAGAGAGGAGAGAGAGAGAGAGAGAGAGAGAGAGAGAGAGAAAGAGAGAGAGAGAGAGAGAGAGAGAGAGAAAAAAAAAAAGAAAGAAAGTAAGAAAGAAAGAAAGAGAGAGAAAGAGAGAGAGAAAGAAAGAGAAAGAGAGAGAAAGAGAGAGAAAGAGGAAAGAGAGTGAAAGAGGAAAGAGAGAGAGAGAGAGAGACATATATATATATATAGAGAGAGAGAGAGAGAGAGAGAGAGAGAGAGAGAGAGAGAGAGAGAGAGAGAGAGAGGCGGACGATGCCGCGGCTGCGCCCGCGACGGCGAGGGGGGCGGCCAGCGCCCGGGTTCCGAACCGCAGGCGTGCTTCGCGCCCAGCAACGCCCGGCGCAGCCCGAGTACGCGGCGCATCTCGCGCAGAAGTTCGAGGATGGGCCTCTCGACTCGATCGCCAACAAACGAGCTCCGCGCACGCTGAAGCGGAATCAGGCGCTGTTCCTGGCAACGCCTTTGCAAGCCTGCACTGCCGCGCGGGGGGGGCGAGCAGGAAGGCGAACCCTGGGGGCGCCGGCAGACCTTCCAGTTGCTGTCGATGGGTCAGGGCGGCTCTGGCAAGACGGCGATCGCGCAGGATATCGCGCTGCCTGCCATGGACTTCCTCTTCGGGCAGGAAGCCGCCGAGATTGCCCGCGCCAAGTGGCCCCAGACCGAGAACATCTCCACCGAACAACGCAAGGCGACCACGTGCCACAGGGCCGCGCAGATGGACATCGGGGAGCCCCGCAACGATGCGATGCTGCCCGCTGCCGAGGTCCGGACCCGACTGGCGAAGATCTGAAGCACGCGCGGCTGTTCGTCATCGAGGAGGTCAGCATGGCGTCGCCGAGCCTCTTGAACGCGCTCGCCTACCGCGCCTCCCACGCCAGGCAAATTCAATGTAGCCTGCAGGAGACGAGTCACCTGAAGCCCTCCCGTGACTTCGGTCGCGTGCCCATCGCGGTCTACCTCGGGGACTTCCTTCAGCTGAGGCTTCCGGGCTCGGGCATGTCATTGCTCTCCGACCTGCAGATGTTGGCTGCTGCAGGCAGTCGCAAGGGGGGGCCGTCCATCGAGCACCAGAAGGCCACGAAGATGTTATGCGACACTAGCCTGCGCTTTGAGCTCCAGGCCGCAAGCCGCTTCAAGGAACCCCGACCTCGCCGACCTCATGAACTTCATGCGGAACCTGGAGAAGGGTAAGATCCCTCGCAAGATCGCGGAGACTTGGCAGCACATCCACATGAAGCCCAACGACAAGCGGCTGAGCGAGGAACGGTTCCAGACGGGACACATGATCGCCTGGTTCTGGGACGCCGTAGTTCGGTGGATGGTGATGCGCGCGTGGAAAGATGCCGCGTCTCTTGGGCAGGTGCTGTACATCGCCCAAGCTGCCGGCTCGTCAACGCCTCAGTTAGAGACAGGGACACTGTGCGCCTTGAGCCTTTTGGACACTTGCCACGGCGCCACTCCCATCCCGTACCGCGTCAACGTTGCCCCCCCCATCCTTCCCCTCCCGCTGTCAGCAGGATCCAGGGACCCCCCCCCCCCTGCCAGCGAGATTCCAGGGCTCCAGGTGTGGCGGCCCCCCTAAGGCGCCAACGTTGTCAACATTGCTAACGTTGGCTCCCCCCCCTCCTGCCAGCGATGACCCAGGGCCCCAGGCGGGGCGGCCCCATCGAAGCGCCAACGTTGTGAAAGTTGTCAACGCTGGGCCTCCCCCCCCCCCTGCCAGCGAGAACCCAAGGCTCCAGGTGGAGCGACACCCAAGGCGTCAGCGTTGTCAACGTTGTCAACGTTGGGCCTCCCCTCCTCCGTTCCTGCCAAGGAGGGCCCAGGGCTCCAGGTGGGGCGGCCCCATCGAAGCGCCAACGTTGTGAACGTTGGGCCTCCCCCCCCTCTGCCAGCGAGATCCCGAGGCTCCAAGCGGGGCGGCCCCCCAAGGCGCCAACGTTGTCAACGTTCAACGCTGGGCCTCCCCTCCCCCCTGCCAGCGAGAACCCAAGGCTCCAGGGGGAGCGACCCCCCAAGGCGTCAACGTTGTCAACGTTGTCAACATTGGGCCCCCCCTCCTCCGTTCCTGCCAGCGAGGGCCCAGGGCTCCAGGCGGGGCGGCTCCCCGAGGCGCCAACTTTGTCAACGTTGTTTACGTTGGGCCTCCTCTCGCAGGACGCAGGGCTCAAGGGGCGCCGTGCGCTTTGAGTCTTTTGGGCACTCGCCACGGCGCCACTCCCATGCCGTAACGCGTCAACGTTGTCAACGTTGTCAACGTTGCCCCCCCTCCTGCCCCTCCCGCTGCCAGCGAGGACCCAGGGTTCCAGGTGGGGCGGCCCCCCAAGGCGCCAACGTTGCTCCAGGTGGGGCGGCCCCCCAAGGCGCCAACTTTGTCAACATTGCCAACGTTGTCAACGTTGGCTCCCCTCCCCCCTCTCCTGCCAGCGAGGACCCAGGGCTCCAGGTGGGGCGGCCCCCCAGGGCGCCAACGTTGTCAACGTTGTCAACGCTGGGCTTCCATCCCTCTGCCAGCGTGTACCTGGGGCCCCGGGTGAGGCGCCCCCCAAGGCGCCAACGTTGTCAACGTTGGGCCTCCCTTCCTTCACACCCCCTGCCAGCGAGATCCCAGAGCTCCAGGAGAAGCGGCCCCCAAGGCGCCAACGTTGTCAACGTTGGGCCGCCCTTCCACCCCCTTCGCCAGCGAGGGCCCAAGGCTCCAGGTGGGGCGGCCCCCCAAGGCGCCAGCGTTGTCAACGTTGTCAACGTTAGGCCTCCTCCCTCACCCTCCCTGTGCCAGGGTTCCCAGTGAGACTGAGCGGTCTGACGCAAGCAAACCTCAATCCCTCAACAGACGAAGCCGTGACGGCGAACGCAAGCAAGCCTCAGTCCCGATGCGTGCGGCTGAACAACACATTGACGCAAGCAAGCCTCAGACCCTGAAAGGGAGGAGAGTAGAAAGGAGAAGAACGGAGCCTCGCCGACGTCGACACCGCTGGCAACGTTTACAACGTGAACGCTTTTGATGGTTACCGGGCCCAGAGCATGGGGCCCATGAGCGCAGTGGAACCCCTAACGTCGACAACGTTAACAACGTCGGGGGACCGAGGCCTGCTTGCGTCAAGCTGTCGCTCGGCCACACGTATCGGGAGTGAGGCTTGCTGGCGTTCGCCGTCACAGCGTCGTCTGTTGAGGGACTCAGGCTTGCTTGCGTTGGACTGCTCGGCCGCACTGGGAGCCCTGGGTCCTCGCTGGCAGAGGGAGGGAGCGAGAGGAAACCCAACGTTGACAACGTTGACAACGTTGACGCCGTGGGGGGCCGCCTCATGTGGGGTGCTGGATCCACGCGAGCAGAGGGAGGGAGGCCCAACGTCGACAACGTTGACAACGTTGACGCCTTGGGGGCCGCTTCACCTGGAGCTCTGGGATCTCGCTGGCAGGTGGGGTGGAGGGAGGGAGGCCCAACGTTGACAACTTTGACAACGTTGACAACGTTGGCGCCTTGGGGGGTCTCACCTGGGGCCATAGGTACACGCTGGCAGAGGGAGGGAGTCCCAACGTTGACAACGTTGACAACGTTGGCGCCTTGGGGGCCACCCCACCTGGAGCCCTGGGTCCTCGCTGGCAGGAAGGGGGGAGGGAAGCCAACCTTGACAACGTTGACAACGTTGGCGCCTTGGGGGGCCGCCCCACCTGGAGCCTTGGGTTCTCGATGGCAGGGGGGGAGGCCCAAGCGTTGACAAGGTTGACAACGTTGGCGCCTTGGGGGGCCGCCCCACCTGGAGCTCTTCGGTCAGGCAGCCCAGAGACATCCCTAGCCTCTTCTCTTCTCTCTTCTCTTCTCTTGCCTCTCTCTCTCTCTCTTCTCTCTCTCTCTCTCTCTCAGGTCGGTTTTGAGCCGTGCTTTCAGCCTGCTGTCAGTTGCTCGAGTTGACCTCATGCTGTGTCTGTGTCTGAGGAGGACGAGGAGGAGGAGGCGGAGGAGAAGGAGGAGGAAGAGGAGGAGGAGGAGGAGGGGGAGGGGAGAGGCCCAACGTTGACAACGTTGACAACGTGGACGCCCTGGGGGGCCGCCTCACCTGGAGCTCTGGGTCCTCGCTGGCAGGGTAGGGGGAGGAGGGGGGGCAACGTTGACAACGTTGGCGACTTGGGGGGGCCGCCTCACCTCGGGTTTGGGTACACGCTGGAAGAGGAAGGGAGGCCCATCGTTGACAACGTCGACGCCCTGGGGGGCCGCCCCACCTGGAGCCCCGGGTCCTCGCTGGCAACGGGAAGGGGAGGAAGGGAAACCCAACGTTGACAACATTGAAATCGTTGGCAACGTTGGCGGCTTGATGGGCCGCCTCACCTGGAGCTCAGGGTCTTCGCTGGCAGAGGGAGGGGGAGAGAAGAGGCCCAACGTTCAGACAACGTTGACAACATTGACGCCTTGGGGGGCCGCCTACGTGGTGTCGGTCGTGGGTATACGCCGGCAGGGGGAGGGGGTGGGGAGAAGGCCAAGCGTTGGCAATTTTGACAACGTTGACGCCTTGGGGGTCCGCCTCACCTGGAGCTCTGGGTCCTCGCTGGCAGAGGGAGGGAGACCCATCGTTGACAACGTTGACGCCCTGGGGGGCGCCTCACATCGGGCCTTGGATCCACGCGGGCAGAAGGAACGGGCAACGTTGACAACGTTGACGCCCTGGGGGGCGCCTCACCTGGAGGCCCTGGGGGGCTGCCTCACCTGGGGTACTGGATCCATGCGGGCAGAGGGAGTGGGAGAGGGAGGCGGAGGGGGAGGAGGAGGAGGAGAAAACATAGGAGGGGGAGGAGGAGGAGGAGGAGGAGGAGGAGGAGGAGGAGGAGGAGGAGGAGGAGGAGGAGGTAGAGGAGGAGGAAGAGGAGGAGAAGAACTTGAAGGAGGATGGGGACACATCAGGTGAAGGCGACCACTCAAGAAAGCGAACGTCTCTGGATTTCGTTACCGGACCCCGACCTCTGGAAACGTAAGGGGCCTGTTCCGTATCCAGAGGTCCCGTCAGGTTTCCAGAGTTCGTTGTCGCATCAACAAAAAACAGCAAACACGACAACGAAATCGACCACGACAACGGCAACAACAACACCACCACCACCAACAATAACAACAACTACCACAACGGCACCAACACGACCAACTGCAACGACAACAACAACAACACCACCAACAACAACCACAACAACAACGACAACAGCACCATCAGCAAACACAACAGCAACAACAGAAACACCATCAGCAACAACAACACAACAATGATAGTATCAACATCACCAGCAGCATCCTGATGGTCACCATCATGATGATGATTATCATCATCATCAGCATCATCAGCGTCATCATTATCATCATCGTCATGATCATCATCATCACCATGATCATCATCATCATGACTACCACCGCCGTCATCATCATCAGCAGCATCAGCATCAGCATCGTCATGATATTACAAATCGTCAGCGTCGTCAGCACCCCAACAGGCATCATGCTAATCATCATTGCCATCATCATCGTCATCTTGGGCACCATCATCACAATCATGATTATAAGCATCAGTATCGGCATCATCGTCATCAGCATTCCCATCATCAGCTCCACCATCGCCATCGCGGGCATGATGATGATGATCATCATCATTATCATTAGCATCATCATCATCATCATCCTCGTCGTCGTCGTCGCCGTCGTCGTCGTCGTCGACGCCACCATCGTCGTCAGTACCGACATTAACATCATCATCAGCAGCATCATGTCGTCATCATCAGCATCATCACCACCACTATCACGATCGTTATCACCATCCGCAGCATCATCTTCGACATCATACTCATGAACACCAATACCATCATTATCACCACTACCACCGTCAGCACCAGCATTGTCAGTATCATCACCATCATCATCATCACCCTGAGCATCATCATCACCCTGAGCATCATCATCATTACCATCACCATCACCATCACCATCACCATCACTATCACCATCACCATCACCATCACCATCATCATCATCATCATCATCATCATCATCATCATCATCATCATCATCGTCATCGTCATCGTCATCGTCGTCGTCGTCAGCAGCAGCAGCATCTATCACCCTCCTCATACCCCATCCTCTAGTAATTCCCCTCCTCCTCCGACTCCTCCTTCTTCTGGTCCTTCCCATCCATCTCTTCGTTCCGCTCCTCATTACGTCCTGTTGCACCTCCTTCGCACACTTTCCTCCTCCTCCTCCTCTTCCTCCTCCTGCTCTTCTTCCTCTTCATCATCATCATCCTACGCCCCCCTCTTTCTCCTCCTCCTCTTCCTCTTCTTCCGCCGCCTCCTCCTCCAAACTCATTACTGTCAACATCCTCATCATCATCAGCATCAGCATCAGCATCGCAATCATCAAACTATCAGCATCATCGTCATCATCATCATCACCACCATCATCATCATCACCATCATCAGCATCAGCATCAGCATCATCGTCATCATGGTCAGTAGTATCATGATGATGATGATCACCATCATCATCATCATCATCATCATTATCATCATCATTCTCCGGTCTCATCATCTTCATGAGCATCAACATCATCACCATCATCGCCATTAGCAGCATCATCAACATCATCACCATTCTCCTCATCATCGCCAACACCATCACTCTCACCATCACTAGCATCATCACCATCACTACCGTGATCACTATCATCATAAGCAACATTACCATCATTACTGTCATCTGTCATCCTGTGCATGCTCCCCCTTCTCTTATTTAACTAGCTCTTCAGTCTCCTCTTCCTCTTCCCCCCAAACCTCTTCAATTTCCTCCTCATCACCATCCTCCTTATCTTCCTCGTCCTCGCCCTCGTCATCCTCTTCGTCCTCCGTCTTTGCCTTCTCCTCCAGACGTCGTCATCCTCCACATTCCCACATCCTCCTCCCACTCCTCGACATCCTCCGCCTCCTCCTCCTCCTCCTCTTTCTTCTCATGCCCCCCATCATCATCACATTCCTCCACCTCCTTTTCCTTCTCCTTCTCTTCCTACGCCACCTCCTAATTTGTCATCCTCCGCCTCCTCATCCATCTCCTCACCGTCCGCATCATCGCCATCACAATCATCCTCATCCTCATAACTAAACCCCGCATCGTCATGATTATCATCAACAGCAGCAGCGAAATCCGCACCATGATAATCAGTGTAGCCAGCATCTGCAAATTCATCATAATACTTCTGATCGTCATCAGTCCACCTACGATCGCCACCACCCTCATCATCATCACCATCATCATCATCATCATCATCATCATCATCATCATCATCATCATCATCCACATCATCCACATCATCATCAGTACCGTAGTCACCACCATCATCGTCAACGCATCAATCTGCACCATACTTTGCATCCAGAAGCATCATCGGCATCACCATAATCCGCCGACCCCTTGAGGGTCTCTAGGCGTGTGAAGTTGTTCCACCCCCATAAACCGCCCTCCGGGACCCCAAACAGGCAATTTGACCCCCCCCCCTTCCCTCGTCGGAGCCGACCCACCCCCGAACTCATCAGGGGCGGTCCGGGCCCGGCAGGCTCCGCCTGGAGCTCCAAGACAACTCGTCAAGCCTCCCAAGACACCCCCAAATCGCCGAATGATCGATCCAAGACGCCCAAGAAGCCGCGAAGACTCCCCAAGAGGCCTCCACGAGGCTTCCCAGGAAGCCCCCAAGAAACCGAAATCGTCGAATTCTTATGGGGACCGCACACGTTTCGCACGCACGCCTCGTCTGCCATCCCGGCGTGGGCGAACACCCGCGAGGCACACAAAACCGCTCCAAGACGGCCCAAAACTTTCCCAAGATTCCCTGAATACGGCCCAAGAAAGCTCTAAGACGGCCCCGGGGGCGCCCAAAACGGCACTCAAGCGCTCCAAGACGGCCTCAGGAAAGGCCACAAGTGGCTCCCAGGAAGCCCAGAAGCCTCCAAAAGGCACACGAAAGGCCCCAAAGGTCTCCAAGAGGCTGAAAAGAAGCTCTGAAACGGCGCCCAGGAGCCTTCAAAACTGACGCCCAGAGGCTCGCGGGAACCCTCCCCGCGAGATTCCTAAGGACATTCCCGATGCTTCATACTCGCAACCCAGGCACGGCGGCGGGATGGGCCGAAGGCTGCGAGACACTGTCATGGAGCTCGACCGCGCCGATAATGTCATGCCCGGCATTTCGACTCACCGCCTGTATACCGCCTGCGTAATATTTGCCCTCCCTTGGCCTCCAAACCGAAACGTCGACAAACTCCCTTCCTTTGCATTGCCCCCTCCTCTTCCTGTTCCTCCTGACGGCGCCGCGCGCTCGCGCGCTGCCACAAGCGCTGCCGCGGACCTCGCGCGCAGGCTTTGCACTTCAGCGCGAGGTTTTGGTGGGCGCGCGCGAAATGCGGCCCACCCGTGAACTGAGATTTCGGGAGCTTTCTCTTGCAAGCGCCGAAGCACTCGCACGCTCGCGAATTCCGAACCGCGAAGCCGACGACAATGCACTCCGCGCGTACATTTTTAGTGTTCCTCGGAAAGTGATCGCTCTCTTGCCCGTCGCGAATGTGCTGCCGCCGAGCGAACTGCTTCGCGCACGCTGCGCACGTCAACAGCCTCTTCAACCGCTTCGCCGCATTGGCAACTCCCTTCGCGCTGCCGTCCTTCTGGCGACACTGCGCGCACACCACCCTTTCTTTTTTCGTCGCCCGGTGGTTTTTCACTTGATTCCTACTCAAATGGCCGACCTCCCAGAAAGATACCCCTCAACCGGGCGCGCGGCGCGTCAGCGGCTCCACTTCCGCCCCTGCTTTCCGTTTTCGATTCTCTGCTTCGTAATTCCTCCGCAGCACCGCATTCTCTCGATCCTCTGCGCACTTCCGACACAACCTCTGCCCCGCTGCTTTGTGTTTCTTCTGTGTTTCCGACATCTCCGCCTGTTCGTCGTGCGGCGACAAGCACTTATCGTTCGTGCATCGCAGAGTGCCCGCGCTCTCGTTCCACTACGCGTTGCCGCTCCTCGACTTCTGCTGGGCTTTGACATGGCTGCACTTCGCGCAGCACATTGTTCGAACCCTTGTCGTCTCCCTGTCGTCGACCGCGCCGTCCGCGCTCCGACCGCTACGATTTCGAGTGCTTCGCGAACGCCTCTACAAGCAACCTCCGCCAGCAGCGCGCGCACTGGTCTCGCGGCATCAGTTCCGCGTCCCATGCGTCCCAATCTACGCTCTCCCCTCGTAGCACCTGCGCTAATTTTTGCGCGCCCGCCATCTCACCTGCGTTGTACGATGTCCTATCAAAAAGGCCGGAAAATCAGCAGTTTCTCTCGCTTGCGCACGCGGGTGATGGCAACGTAACTTGACATCCAACTCACGCCGCGCCCTCTTTCAAGGTCCGCTATCACTGCCCCCATGGTCCAGCCCTGCGCAGAGCGCGCCGTCACTGCCAAAGCCGGGGTTATCATAAACTGGGTGCGTTTCGCACTCAACACTGGATGCTTCCTATACCCGTCCAAGAACCAATTCCGACCCTTCGATGGGAAGATCGGATACAGACCCGGCTCCCATCCTGGCAGGCGCCACTCCTTCGCGTGGAAGTCAAGAAACGCGAACCGAACATTCCAAGAGTCCAGCCCAAGAGAGCTCGAAGAGGCCGCACTGACAACCCGACAGAGACCCGAGTGCCCGGGAGAGCGACCCAAAATAGTGAGTCTCCAGTGCCCGAAAGAGTGTCCCGACATCCCCTACGAGATTCTGGGTTGGCACCCATACCGAATCAAGGGGTCGGCGGATGTGGCGTAAGCCTGAATGATCGTCATCATCATCGTCCTCATCCCAATCATCGTCATCATCGTCATCCGCATCCACATCCGCATCTTCCTCTTATTCCTCAGCCTCATCCTCACCATCATCATCATCATCATCATCATCTTCAG
>CAUYUJ010000447.1:1447240-1484740 GCA_963575745.1 Prorocentrum cordatum
TCTGGATTGAGCTGGTCTTGAGCGAGTACTAGAGAGCGATACAGTGGCTTCCAGTCGGGAAGCGTGACAGAGGCCGTGCGCCGCGCTGAGGCCACTGAAAGCGTGATCAGTGAATTGGCGGAGGACGATTGCGACCACGTGCGAGCACCAAGGAGGTCGACGAGGCGCCAAGAGTTGGGGGGAGCCCTGAGAATCTTATGCAGGGTGCCACGTTCGTGCCGCAGGAACGCGACTGGAAATGGCAAATACTGCGTGCGGTACGAGAGGACAGTGATAACACATGCGTTATACAGTTTGAGCGCCACTGCGGGGCCACGAGCGCTCGCCGCTAACTGTACCACGCTCAACCAGTATTCATCACATGCGGCTTCTCATTGAATGTGTAAAGTTACTGCTGGGCCTATGAGCACGCCTAGATAGCGAGCGTATTCTGCAATCTGAACGTGAGCAGGAGGAGGAGGAGGAGCGCCAGTACCATAAGAACGTTTGTCCACAGCACCCGACCGCGCTGAACCTCAGTTGCAGTTGTTGAGGCGGCCCAGCGCCGCTCGGTGGCAGCCCCTGTGGAGGGCAAGGGAACTTGCGGACGACGCCGTAGGTTTGACCTAAGTAAAGGTAATAGAGCAACACGAGGTTGCGCATCGCCGTGAACCTGGAGCGTTCGTGCTTTGGGTCGTCGCGGCAAGCCGCATCTCCGGCAAGCCCGAGCCGATGAAGAAGATCGCCATGAAGGAACTTTCGAGGGCGAGGCAGCCAATGGAGGGCACGGCGGCATTTCAGATAGTGGCTGATCTCGTCTCGCCCGTCTTCGCATCCGAATGCGCGGGCGTGTCGCGCATCAAGAACATGCATGCGGTAGCTGGTGCGCCACCCGCCCGCAAGGGTCCTCAAGACTATCCACCACCATGCTGGAGGCAGCGTGGTGAGGAATACCCTCACCTGCCGCCACCTCTGTCGTAGGTCATGTGGGATCAGCTCGGGCTCGATCCACATTGCGAGCCTCTTCTTCACTGTCTTGTCGAAGGTGTCCGGGTAGGTCGCCGCCTGGAGGGACTTCACGAATGCCCTCTGCGGGCGAGGGCGCACGCCAGCATTCACGGACAACTGCATAGCATGTTTGGCTACCTCCGCTGCTTGCCGGCACAGGGGGGGCGCGCGGGCGGAGGCCTCCATGGGGCGGCCCCTGGCTGCTTGTACAATAGCAGCGCCCATGCTCCAGAAGGGAGGCGACAACTGCCCAGCCGCCAGTCGCGGAAGCCCAATTATGCGAGACGCCACAGCCTCCAGCCGCTGCACGGTCATGGGCCAGGTCGCAATCGTGCACTCCGCAGTGCGCCACAACGTCCCGGCCGCCAGCGCTTGCATCGACCTGGCCGCTGTGGTCGGGAACCAGGCGTCGAAAGACAGTATGTCGGTCAAACGGAAGGCGGAAGGAGGGAGCCGCAGCGCATTGTGGAGTGCGTGGAATTCCTTGCGCACGAGGTTGCGCGGCAGACCGACGCACTGGGCGAGGTAGGCGAGGACGGTCAGACACGACGTGCCATAGAGGCGCACGCTTGAGTCGATAGGAGCGCCAGCCTGACTCGTGAGCACCACCCGTCGCCACCATCTGTCGCAGGCCCGGCCCCACTGGTCGTCGTCCGTGGCGCCGGGTCCCATGACGGCGCCGAGGTGCTTCCCTTTGTCCTCGATGCGGACGTCGCTCCACTTGGGGGCCAGGTGGGTTACGACGCGCCTGACATGCTCGATCACATCCTCGGTCAATAGCGCCAAGAGCGGAATCGGATAGCTCTTCTTGGGCTGGAGGTGAAGATTGTCGGGCTCGGCCGCAGAGTCGAAGATGTTGGCAATGGCGGGCAACTGGCGCACGCCGCGATTGACGGCGCCAACGTCGTCGGCGCAGGCCGCAGCAAGACCGCCACGATGTAGGTCTTACGTGTCAGAGCTTTCCGGCCCCGGCCGCCCTGAGGAGCTCCGAACGTGACCCGCATGCGAAGGGGCTGGAGGTCTGAGGAAGATCCGGAATTAGCGATGTCCCCGGGAGCACTTGGGCAAGAGCTCGTAAAATCGTGCCCATTGCGATAGCCCACGCACTGCCTGATAACGGGCAGCCCTGCGCCACCCCACCGGCCAGCGCACAGAGGTGACGATGTACCCCGCCCAAGAGAACGAAACCCTCCGAGTCGTCATATAGAGCCCAGACGGCGTTCAAGAGGCACTGGGGGGTGCCGAGAAGCGGCGGAGGGCACGCGATGGGAAGGCGGCGGCGATGTCGAAGAGCACGAGCATGGGCATAGAATCCTCCCCATTTGGAAGCAGGCCGGCCAGGCGCGCCTCGGCATCGATGGCAACGATGTTGCCGCAGAAGGTACGTCCTCTGATGAAGCCCTGCTGGATGGGGTGCGCGTGCGCCGCGACGTGCAGCGCCAGCTGGGCGTTCGTGGCGGACGCGATTATCTTCGCATCAGTGTTATTCCTGATGATGGGTCAAAGGTTGCCCGCGTCGCGAATGCAATTGACCGAGTCCCCCTCCTCGGAGCCCTTGGGGATGATGGAGAACAGCGAGTGGTTGAAGCCCAGCGGAGCTACTCCAAACTCAAACATGTCGAAGGCCACGTCCTCCAACAAGTCGAAAGAGCCCTGAGTCCGGGCCCAGGCCGCATACGGGAGCTGATCAGGGCCAGGTGCAGAATTGTGGGCCCGAGACGCGGCACGCCGGAGACTCGCCGCAGAGGGGGGCGCCATGCTGGCTGCAGGGATGTCCGGAGAGACGCGCCGGCCCAGGGAATTGTCGAGTTTCGCCGCGTCGACGGTGGCGCCTGCAAAGATGGGCCCCCAGTGGCCCCGCAGCGCATTCAACATGCCTTCGGGATCCTTGTGGATGGCGCGCCCGCGCGACACGCGAACCCCTTGTAACTGCAGACGGGCCGCAAAGGGAGCCCACAGCCTACTGCGTCGTTGAAGATGGCTTTGCTGCTGCTGGTGATGCTCTGCGTCCTGAGTGCGACGCAGGCGCGTGGCGAGCGCGGCGTCCTGCTGAGCACGAAGCTGCAGGGCTCGAAGATGAGCGCGATGAGCTTCGACAGCAGCAGCGGCGAACTGGTTCTCGTTAGTGAGGACAACCTCCGAGCCAGCGATGACCAGGTGGGTTCGCCTGTCCTCCTTGCGCTCGATGAGGTTGGCCGCGAGGGCCACGTCGTGGCGACGCGCCGCTCGGAAGATTGACCGCGTCGTGATACTGCGGACAGCGGCGGCCGTTTGGCTTTGGGCACCTCCAGGGAGGCTCGCGAGGAGGTTCCGAGTGAGTCTCGAGGCATTGGTCATGTTCGACTTCATGACGCGCAGCAGTTGCGTTGCTGAGCGCCCCACCGCATTCGACATGGCATGGAGGAGGTCGCAGTGTTCCTGGAACTGGGGCGCGTCGAGCATGAAGAAAGGGCTGCTCTGATGCACCTCCCCCGTCTGGACGTGAAGCCGGAGGCGTGAGGAGAGGACGCCGTGGGCGCTCACCCCCTGGTCGCTGAGCTCCAGCGCGTCCTGGTCTAGGTGTAACATCATGTCGATGTTCGGAACCGCATGCGGCGGCAGGCTGATGAAGGCTCTGTCGATGCGCGTGGCCGCGCAGGTGTGGCGGTCGAAACGAGTGGGCTTGCTGTTCTCGAACTCCAGCATGCCCCCCAAGAGCCGTCGCCAAAAGGCCTGCTGATGTTGGTCGCCAGCGGGCGATGCGAAGGACGGCGCCTGGGATTGGACGTAGGAGGATGGCGGTTCGTCGTGGATGGTGAAGTCCCCGATGGCGATGAAGAGCCTCTCCCAGGGCGATTGCTTAGCCCGCGCGTTGAGTCGAGCCCACTCGTGACCAATGCGTGCCCACGAAAAACTCCGCCCAAAGACTATAGGACGATGTTGGATCCGTGTCCCAGGCGTTGCCGTGCGACCAACCGCGCAAAGAGTGTCAAGGACAGGGGGCCAATCTTCGTGACCCCCCGACACGGGTAGAACATCGGCGGGCCCGTCACTGCACCCGCTGGCTCCCGAGCGCGGCAAAGAGGAGGAAGAAGAGGTCGCCGACCGCGAACTGGTATTGGACGAGCGTGAACGCTCCGAAGATGAGCTTGAAGAGGTTGCACCTGCTGTCGAGGTTGTGTCGGAGGCCGCGCCCTCTCCCTCCGCCGCATGCTGCGGCAGCGTCCCGTGACGTGCATCTTGGGCCTGGCTGGGCACGAAGAACGCGACCCCGCCCATGGGTTCGGACTGGCAGCCTGAGAAATAGCACTGGTACGGGCACGGGCTGGGGTCCAGGAGCCGACGAAGACGAGGAGCTGCCCCATGAACCTCTTGTACGGCAACGATGGCTCCTTGCCGCAAGTAGGCTATGAGGGTGCGGAGTTTGCGCCTACGCTTGCTTTGGCTGTAGCAATGCAATCCTCTTGCATTCCACGTGACCACGTGGAGACCTCGGCTGAAGGGCGCCACCGATGCCCATGGAGTCGCGGTGGGGTCGCCCCCACGACACTCCGCGATCCTCTGAGAAGATGACTTCCAACTCCATGACCAGCCCATGCTACTCAGCCGCTCTTTGTTGCGCAGGCCTAGTGTTTCTTGGAGGCGGCGAGGGGGTCTGAACTGGAATGCCCATGAGAAAATCTGCCAGGAAGGTGGGGGGAATAGGAAAAGGAGGAGGAGGAGGAGGCCGGATTGCACAGATGCCTCGGCTTATCTGATTCGATATACTTTGATCCCCACGAGTCGATTGGAGAGGAGCTGTCAAGCCCTCACGGGCTGCCCTGAGGACAGGCGGGCGCGAGCCCTCGCTTCTTCTCTCGGCGCGCGGGCGCGCGGAGCTACGTGCAGAGTCTTCGTGCGCTAGCTGGCGAGTCTGGCGCGGCTGCGCCCGATGTGTTTCGTTACTGCGTTGATTGCTTCCAATGTGTTGCATGAGCCCGCTTGTGCACCCTGTGCTTTGAGGGCGACGAGGGAGCGGGGGAGAGGAGGAAGATGAAGCCGATGGGGGAAGCAATGAGGATGTCCGCGCCCGATGGGGGAAGACTTGTTGCATCGCCAGCCCAGGACACGGCCCCGAGAGAAGCGGCATTTCACCTCTTGGCGTCGAGAGGCGTGAAAGGCCCTCACTCGGGCCAGCTGGGACGCACCCGCTGTCGCTCCTTCCCCCCCCTCCCCGCCCGCCCGCAACGCGACGAACGACCCTTCCTGATCCCTCAGAAAAGAAAAAGCTCCACCTGGGTTGAGTTGAGCAGGCATGCGAATTGCCGCTCGCGCGCCGCCCCCAGGTCAGAAATCCGGTGAGAGAGCGAGAGCGCCCATGGACAACGCTCCAACAGCGCGGCTCTCCGCGGCGAAGGAAAACTCTCACTCGATCTGAAGGCAACGTCTGAAAAACGCGCGGGACAAGTGGGTCCAGTCGCCCGCCAAGCCTTGGGTCGCCGAGGACATGCCCGCCGTGGAGGCGGAGCGGAGGCCGTGCCCCTGAAGGAAAGGCCAGAAGGGCAAAAAGTCCGGGAGCGGCCCGATGTCCCCCGCCAGCGCAACAGGCCAGGGCACCGAGCTGGATGAGCTGGTGGAGATACGCGAAGCGACAAAACTAATGCACGGAAATGGTTGGAAACGTGTTGCCAAGCCACATATATCGAACATCTCGCATGCATTCCCCGCCAGAGGACATCGAATTACCTCATATACCCGCCTTCGGATTGTAGGAAGAACTGCTGTGATGTGGCCGCATGCAGAATCTCAGGCAGGAGGGCCTTGCAATATCCCAGAGATTGGGCTCGACCAGCCCCACCACCACCCTGGAAAACTGGAGCACTAAATAGTGACGTCACCAATGCCCGAATCAAAAGCTGTTGAACAATTTCCACGGACTCGCGGGCGAATTCGTGGACTTGGTGGACCCTGCTCGCCCGACCGTGGCATCTCTCGTGCGGCTGCAGATCTGGATGGCGCGCGCGCGGAGTATTTGCACCATGCCAATGTAGTTCACGAGCGCGGCGACCTCGTTGAAGTGGCGTCTCAGAACGCGTGCATGCACGACGCGCCTCTGCAATATCCCAGAGATTGGGCTCGACCACCCCCACCGCCACCCTGGAACGTTGAAACGCTAAATCGCGACGTTGCCAACGTCCGAATCGGACGAGCTGTGGAACAACTTCCGTGAACTCGCGGGCGCGCCCGTGGACTTCGAAGGTGCTGCAAATCTGACCGTGGCATCTCTCGTGCGGCTGCAGATCTGGATAGCGCGCGTGCGGAGCATTTGCCCCGTATCGGCGTAGTTCACGAGCGTGGCGACCTCATAGAAGAGGCGGCTCAGAGCGCGTGCATACACGACGCGCGGCGCGGCGCTCTCCGCAGCCTGCGGCACGGAGAGTACCCGGAACTGTGTTCGGATATGAGCAGCGAGCGCGAGTGCGGCGCGCTTGCCAGCGCGTCGAGCGCGGCTGGAGTCGGGAAGCGAACATCTGGCGAAGCCACCGCGGGCAGGCAGACGACGCCGAGGTGATCGGCCTTCACCACCGCCGATGCGACGTCAGCGGACCAGAGGCAGTCCTCGGCGCAGACGACGACGACGACGGTGGCGACGCCGTCGGGGACGGACGCCCCTAGGCGAGCACAAAGGGAATCTGCATTGTGTCCTTCGGCGCCTGTCCCCGCAGCAGGAAATCCACGATCAAGGCGGCGAATGCGGCCTCGGAGTCCCCCAGGTCCGCCGCGATCGCCAGCTCCGAGCCCTCCGCGGGCGCGGCATCCTCGCTGACAGCAACCGCCGCGCCCTCTCGGGCGACGATGGAGCCGACCAGGCGCGCGATCGCCGCGCTGTTATGGCGGTGGCCATGGAGATCTGGGGATACTTTCCCAAAGCGCTCACGGTTTCGAAGACCATCGCGCCGTCGATGCAGTGCTCCACCAGGAATGCGGCCTCCGGTGCGAGGTCCGAATGGGAGGCCGCGACCTCGTCGCCCACGACTTCAAAATTCTTGAAACGTACCAAAACTATGTCAGCCCCCGACTGGTACGCCGCGACGATTTCTCCCATGCACCAAGGCCGCGAGAGGAGCTGACTGGTGCAGATGGCCACTCCGTTTCCGCGCGGTCCTCCACTGCGCCGAACAGGGTCGCGAGGTCCGAGAGGGTCGCAATCGAGGAACACTTCTCTCTTCACGGCGGGACTTGCTGCAATGTGCACCTGCAGCGACCTGGCGAAATAGCCGGCTCCCCCAGAAGTGATGGCATAGGAAATACTAAAGGCGGCGCCGCCCCCTGTGCGCAAACATCAGGCCTAGCTTTGCGAGCGAGGTGGGAGGGGTGAGCAGCAGGCAAAAAAATCAGCACACGGCGGCGAGCTCGCCCGCGAAGCTCAGGTCGGGGCTGGGGACGAAGACAGGCACCGAACCCAGGATGAGCATGGCCGGGGCATTGACGAGCACGTCGAGCACGTTCACCTTCCACGACTTCCAGAGCTCGAAGACGCACAGGGCGCCCGCAAAGAGCATCGCGATCATCTGCGCGCGAGATTTGCAGAACTGGATGCGGCAGGAAGAAGCTCCGGAGAAGGATGGCCAGGGCGAACCAAGAGCACTTGGCCTCAAAGCGCAGGCACAGGAAAGACCAGGACTGGAAGAAGGCCAGATCGCCACTGGCGACGCGAGCTGGTAGCTTCCACGTCGCATAAGCGCAGAACATTAAAAAGCCGACGGGCAACGCCATGAAGACGAACGTCACGATCAAGAGCGCCTGCCGCCACCGACTCGTGCTCCCGCGGCGTCGACGCACCGGCAGACTGATCGATGCATTGGAACCCACTGGACATCACGGCCATGCAGGCGGTGCAGCTCATGGACACCAGCACCCCGAGGGCGTTCCTCACGCCGCCGACAAGGCGGGCAGGAGAGAGGACGTTGAAGCGAGTCATGAGCATAGCAAAGGCGCGGTAGCCACAGGCGATGAGCAAGGCCACCAGGAGAGACACTGCGAGCACGACAAATTTGCAGAGGGCAGCCGCGGAGACAACGCAGCTCGGCCCCAGAACGTCAACGTCGAGGGCGAACGCCCAAGGGAAGCCCAGCAGCTCGTCGGCGGGCGAACCGCGCTCGAACGGCAGTGTCTGCGTGACAGACAGCGACTGCAGCGCCGTCGCAAGCGCGCTCGCAGCCAAGAGCATGAAGAGCGCATCGAGGTTCCTGGAGACGATATTCGCGCGGACCGAGTCGCGGTAAAGCAGGGCACCCCACAAGAAAACAAACAGTATTGCGATCGTGAAAGGAACGCCGCTGAAGTCCCCACACCCCTCGCAAGTGACGTCGCCTGCGTCGGTCAATCCGCTCATGCGCCCCGAGCAGCTCAAGCCCCCCCCCCGACGGCGCGCATGTCCACGGGCCCCCCTGGGCAGCGCCTCGCGTCGCCGATGCACTGGGGGGCCGCGAGGGCCCGACCTCCGGCGCGCCCGCTGGGGCACGCGCCGCGCGCGCCCTGTTCAGCGGGGCCCAGGCGCGTGCCCTCGCTGCAGAGGAAGCAGCAGACCTGGGCGGGGCTCAGAGCCGAGCCCCCCTCGCACTCGGCCTCGGCGTAGAACGTCTTGGGGCATGTAAGCAGGCGGCGGCCGAGCACCATGGTGCTCTCGGTCGGAAGCCCGCGGTGCTCTCCATGGGCTGCCCGTTCTTGGACGAGCAGCTCAGGCGCAGCTCCTGGGCGTTGCCGCGCCCTTCCTTGAAGGCGCTGGCGGGGCACGGCTCGCAGATGCCCGCCTCTGGCTGGCGATCAGGCCCGCCCTGGGCTGCGACTCGAGCGGGGAATCCATCGCGCCGGTCTCCCTCGGGCGGTGGGCGCGGTCCAGAGCGGTCGCTAACTTGGCGAGAGGGGCGTCAATGATCGGGGGCGTCGCTGCCGTCGCGAGGCCGCGGGCCATCGGGCCAGCGCAGACGGCGGCAACATGTGCCATGCCTCTCGGCTCTCGGCATGGCTCTTGTCGCCCCCCTGGGGCACTGCCTCCCCGAGCTTGCTGAGCTGCTGGTGCTCCTTCCACCGCGCGTCGCTTCCCGCCGCGCCGATCGGCATGGCCCCCATGGACCGTGGGAAACCACAGCGTGCACTCATACCTGTTCTGGCACGTGCCCGCGACTTCCAGCAGGGCCTGCGGGCCCGACGCGCAGTGCGCGTCGGGCCCCGGGGCCCAATCAATAGTGGGAAGGTCCAGGCCCTCCAGCGCGCCGCGAGCAACCAAAGCCAAGTACTGCTTCCTCATCGTGGCCATGATGGCCCTGCCTGTGGCCGCGGCATCATTGAACGTCGCCACTTTCTGCGCGCTGGGCTTGACGGACTTGGGCGTCTGGAGCACCGACAAACAGTTCTGGGCCTCGAAATTGACCGTGATGTTCACAGGGCGGGTCTTCTTGCATAGGCTCAAGCAACTTTCACTATCGGGCCCAAGGCTCGTCTCGCACGCCGCACATACCGCAGCCACATCGGCGCCATCCTCGATGAAGAATGCACCACTGGCGAACGAACCATTCGCGTAGTATTCTAAGCAATAGTCGTTGCACATGCGCTTGTTATACGCATAGACGCCAGTCCCGACATACTGTGCCTGCGAACATGGGGGGTAGGATGGTCTGGGCCCGTATTCCTGGGGTTCGAAACGCTCCGAAACCAAATGCTGCATCGCTCCTCCGTACAATAAACGACGTCGGCGCTCCAGCGCGTGATGTACTCCTTGGGGTAGTTTACATGTACTCTATGTCCTCGACTGTCTTGAAGTACTACTTCGTGAACCAGTACACTCCCCAGACCTGCGGGGGGGGTCGCCCAGGCATCCTAAGCCCTACTCCATGCACTCAAGGTTGTTGCCGGCCGCCTTCAGGCCGACAATGAAGGCGTCGTTCTCCAGGGTCGTGTGTGCATAACCGTAGCCATAGGAGTGGACTTCGAGAACCTTGGGTTGGGAGGGGCCCGTCGCCAGACAGGGCGTTTGCGAAAGGTATCATACGGCCTGCCAATATGAACGTGCGTCGTGCTGCATGAACGTGCGTCGTGCGTCGTGCGACGTATGTAGACAATCTCTGGCACGTTGATGGAAAACGTCGGCATCGTGAACTTCGAACGACTCGAACCCCACATCGGTGCCGTCAGCCGCCGCCAGAAGGCCACTGCACTGCTCTCCCGCGCCGCCGCGGTGCACCGCCATGCCGAACGCCCCCCCGAAGGACACCACATCCCAAAGCATCATCGTGCGCCTCTGGTCTGGCTCCCCGCCGACGGCAGCGAGCACGTCGGCGGCGGCGACGCCCGCTGTGGGCGACGGACGGCAAGATCAAAAACGTGTCGGAGCCAGAAACCGCCGCGATGTCGCCGACGCCGCCGAACGGGGCCACCCAGACGGCCCCCCCCCCCGCAGAACTGCTGGCGCTGGGTCGCCGTGAGGTTGGCGAGGCGTTCCCCCAGAGTCGCGGCCATGGGGCTGCCGTCGCTCAGGAGGATGGACTGCGCCTGGCATCAGCGTGCCAGCAACCTCGAGCACGCGCGCGGCGCTCGGCTGGAGCCCGTTCGTTTATTCGGGCCGGTCACGCGCGTGACCGGGGGGAGGACGGGGGGGGTTTACGCCGTGCCGGTCACGCCACGGCGGGGGTGCGCCCGGGGTGCCGCAACATGCCCGTAAGCACCGCAGTGCGCCTGCGAAAAACAATCGCCTGCGACCCGACAGTCACGACGTCTTTCCAGTGGAAGCGCAGGCACGACTCCCTCCCGTACCCGCCGCCATCAAGGTACGCCACCTGCACGCACCGCACGTGCCACGCGGGCCGCGCTTCGGGGGGCAGCTCACCCACGATGCCATCGACGCAGCTCGCAGCGCCGCCGAACGGGAGCACGGCCGTTGGCCGGATCAGCTCGAGGTGCCTGCGGACGAAGGGCTTCACGTGCTGCTGAGAGGCCGCGCCCTCGAAGAGGTCGCCGTCCCCCATCTCCAAAAAGAGCACGGTGACCTCGAGGATGGAGCCCTGCAACAACTTGTTGTTGGACCTATCGATCCCGCGGCTGACGCCGTGAAGTGTTTCGATCTCCGATCGGTCGCCGGCGCTACCCTCGAGCACGACCAATATGTCCACGCCCTGGAGTCCCGTAGCATTGGTTGTGGCCGCAGCGAAGGATATCGCGCCGACAGCAAAATGGACAGCGAAGAGAATCGTCTTCATCGTAGCAACGCGTCGACAAAGTCACGGACAAAAACCACGCTGCGCTGAAGCGAAAATGGTCTGAGCCAAGGTGGCTTGAGCCAAAATAGCTACGGACCGTCTCCGAGGGAGGAAGACGAGGCCGAGGAGGAAGACAAGGCCGAGGTTCTTGGATGCTTGTGTTTCTTTGGCCTCCAGGCTGGCCAAAGGGTCATAGAAGACTTCCAGAGATTTCCAGGGATCTGCAAAGACCCTCGGGCACCTCCGCGGCGGGAGACGGCCCGGGGTGATAAGAGAACGCCCGGCTAGGCAGCGGCAACCGCCATCCATCGCGGACACGGGGACGGGCGTCGCCCAGATCCCCAGCGGAGGCTACCTCGACCCCGACAGGGCGCGTGCACGCATGGCTGACCTCAGAGACCAGGTAACGCCAGCGTTGACCTTCCCTAGGGGTCAACGTTTACTTCCGCCGCCTTCCACCGAGCTCCCACTGGCTTCCGCCAAGGGAACATTTCACTCTCGCCAACTTCCGCTGACCTTCTAGCAGCTCCCGCCAGGGGCGGGATGTTCCCTGCTAGATTCCTCGAAGATGGGCGCTTTTCGGAAAGCCCTGGACTCGCCAGTCCAACGGGCCAGAGGCGTACTAAAATCTCCGGTGACAAGTTTCGGTTCTTCTAGCTGGCGCGCGCTCGGCGGCCCCTCGGTCCCAGCACGACAAGAACCCTCGGCGGTCCGCGGTCGGTCCCCGGGCAAGTCCCGGGCATGTGCTGGGCGGTCGGTGTCACAGATTCCGGAATTGCGGGGGGCGGTCTTCAGGGCCCCCAAGGGCGCCCCAGCAGCGCCCCAAGAGCCCCAAGGGAGCTGCAAGAGCTCATTCGAATCGGGACCCATGGGTGGCAGGCTCCACGATGGCGTCTATACACTCCCAAAAGGCTTCAAGATAGGCTCCAAATGGTCAAATCCGCCTCCAAGAGGCGCCCAAGATGCCAGAATTGATTGATTGTACCACCCAAGACGGCCCACTGAAGCCGCAAGATTGCCACAACTCAAACCCAGAGGCCCCTAAGACGGCAACGAGAGGACCCAAGAGAGCCCCAAGACGGCCCCAATGGCCTCCGAACTGAAATGTTCGAACTCTGTCCCGACAGATGGCGCCACACCTCGCCAGAAAGCCCCCAGGAGGGCTCCAAGAGACCTCCAAGAAGCCCCCGGGAGGCCCCAAACCTCCCCAAGAGGTCCCTCAGAGGCCCCCAAGATGCCCCCGAGAGGCCCCACGAGGCTCCAAAAAGGCCCCCACGAGCACGCAGGCAAGTGCCAACGATGCTAGAATGAGCCCCCAAGAAGCTCCCAAGACGGCCTAAGAGGGCTTCAAGGAGAGCCCAAAAGGAACCCAAGAAGGGAGATACGGACCGCCATTTCCAGCCCTCTGCCCCGAGACGCCCATGATTGCTCACGCAGCACTTCAAGGAAACGACCACCGCCCATCAGCGCCGCAATGGCAACGAACGGAATAGTCTGGGCAAGCAGACTGCGCAAAACGATGCAAACAAGCGGCCTTGATCAAGCTAAGACAGGCACGCTGGACGATAAGCACCACGGCCCAGGGCTGTCGTGTCGGGCGGTCGGATGCGCGCATGTGCGCGCGAGCAGGCAAGGAGTTTCCGAATATACGGACACGCACGTGCATATGTTATCCAAACGGTGCTTGCACTTAGGGGTTCTTGCCTCTTTCCTAAGGAACTGGGCCCGACGGTCGGTCCAGCGGCTATGTGGTCGCCGTCGCGGCCCCGACGCCGCCTCGACGGCAACACCGCACACGCTGTGAAGTCTGGGGCTGCTTCTGGAGCGGGGCTGCCCCATACACGGATGGGCACTTCGAGTGTGAACACCAGCGCGGCCTCCACTCGGGACCGTGACTATCCAGCGCATGGGAGCCAGGTGCCCGCACGGCGCGAGGAGACTCATGATGATCAGGCTCATGCCGTCCGTGCATCCAAGACTGTGCCGCCGTGCCCCAGTACTCGAGTGAGGTAGTGTCGGCCAAGTCCCATCGCCCCCCAGCATCGTGATCAAACACGACACCAACAGCCGCATCTGGTGGATAGTGCTCAGGGTTCCAGAACTTGTGCAAGAACAAATTCAACCCGCACAGAGCAATCGCATTGATGAACCTACTGGACGTCCACTCGGAGAGCCGCTCACTCTTTGAAGCCAAGCCATAAAACCAGCCTCGAGACCTGGGCTTACGACCTTCAATGTCCAGCGGACAAGCCCCTCCTCATACCGCACACATCTCCATGTGCGGAAGCACCACAGGGAGCCTGCCATGGGGGCGCCGATCAAGCATGCCCAAAGAATGCACACTTGGGTGATGTGTCACCCTTCGGGTCACTACTGGTTGAACAACGCACGACGACGACATCGACGACTGCGGCGGTGAGCACGAAGATGCCACCGACGCCGACGACGCTGGCTGCGACGTCTCGGAGGACCAGAAGACTGAAACACCTTTGTTGAGCCCACCAATTCGTGCTCTCTCCCTCCACTCATCTCCACCCTCCATCCCTCCCACGCGCCCACCATCCCACCTCTTTCCCCGTATCCCACCTGAGAAAATCAGTGACTATCGCTGCTGCTCTTGCCACACACTGCAAGAAAGACGGACGCTCTGGAGGTGGCTCTCTCTCTCCGTTCTCCCTGGACCGTGGAGGGGAGGTGGACGCGGGGGGCCGGCTCCGCAGGGGGAAACATCGTCCTGGAAGCGACAACACATCGCCCCTGGAACGGCGACTGGCCCCTGAAAACTGCACATTCACGGGCGGTGGGGCATCCAGGCCCCGATCGGCGATGAATGGGCGATCGGGCGTTGATGTCCCCCGCCCCCCATGACCCAATTCCCTCTTTCCACCTAAGACGAAGCCAGGACGAAGACAACATCGGATGAAGATAAATCGAGATCTCTGAGATCCGGCGGCTCTGGAAGATGTCTCGGGCGCCGCGGCCTTATCAGAGCGTTCTGGAACCCTCTGAAAGCATTCCGGAAAGCTCTGGAACGGATTTATCCTCGTCCTAGCCCCGTCCGACCCCTTTCCATCGCCCCTGATCTTCCGTCACGTCCCCCAAGAGGCCTGATCCGGTGAAGGGTCATGGCGTTCGCGCTGTCCGGGCCAGCCTCGGCGCGGGGTCTGCGCGGACAAAGAGCAGGCACGCAAGAGCGGCACGAGAGAGGAGTGGTAGAAGCGTTCCTCGAAACGACTTCGCTCGTGGAGGCGTGTCCGGCTAAATGCCCATGGCTCGTCTTGACTCTCTCTACGCCCGTCCAGGTGCACGATGTCCGCGTAGCGATCGAGACCGTCGGACGCCTGACTTTCTGACCTCAACGGTGCTACAAAGCTCCTCCCTCATCCTCCTCCCCCGCCTCCTACTCCGTCTCCTCCTTCTCGCCTCCTCCTCCTCCTCCTCCTCCTCTTCGTCCTCCTCCTCCTTTTCCTCCTCCTCCTCGTCCTCCTCCTCCTCCTCTTCCTCCTCCCCCTCTTCCTCGCCCTCATCCTCGTCGTGATACGTCACATCCTCGTCATCATTAGTATTATTACAATCACCACAAGCATCACCATCGTCGCCATCGAAATCGGAATCGGAACGAAGGGTCTAGCCGAGCAGAACACGCCAGTGTGCACGCAGCTCAAAGTCGACCTGAGAGAGGGAGAGAGGAGAGAGAGAGAGAGAGAGACAGGCTGTGGATGCCTCTGGGCTGCCTGACCGAAGTTGCGGTCGGCAGCAGGCCAGGCAAAGGCGGGACGGGGTCCTCCGCAATCCCGCCCCCGTCCTGAGACCTCCGCCTCCCCCGCCGCCAGGGTGGGAAACTGCTAAAAAGTGATTGGGCAGGTGCTGAGCTTGGTGCAGCTCACTCTGCACCTTGGCTGTAGGGAGGCCGGCCCTAAACAGCGGAAAAACCAAACAACAAAATATAATGCGGAAGTTTAATGGAGGACCCAAGCTTCGCTGTCTAGGGAAAGAAAGCGACAACCTCGCTCCCTAAGTTGCTTGGAAGCACACGTGGCCTAAAATAGCCCACTCCGTTGCAACAAAATGCGGCGGATGCTTCCCAGGTGTGCGCAGCAGCTGCGGAAGACGTGGGGGGATCTTCCTTCTCCTCCTCCGATAAGACACGCGCAGCCCAACACGCAACGCACACAGACAATAATACTCGACCCCTCCTCTCCCCCTCCTCCCCCAGAGATGGCTGGCAAGAAACAACAGAAGCTCTGAGGGATAGGGGTGAAGAAGAATAGATAGGACATGGAGGGATAAGGGGCCGAGGGAAACTCGGGAGGCATCTGCTGGGCAGTGGCCCGAAGTCATAGACAGAGCTGGCTTCATGCCTCGCCCAACCAGCTTTCGAGGAGTCTGCTGCGAGCCACTGCAGTCATATTCTCATTCGCCTTAGCCCTCTTGAACTGCACGCGAAGAAGGACACGACGCATATATCGCGTGCCCATGTGTTACAGCTCTGGCAAAGGACGGCCCCCTTGAACTTGGCACGTGTATCTCCACAGCTGGAACACTTCGCTTTGCCAGATGGGCTCGAGGGAACCAAGAATGATGCGCGCTCAAATACTCCCGCATACCGCCTGCACGGGTGGCCTTCGGCAGAACTGTTTGATAAATTGCCACTGCTGCACAAACGTTGAACTCCCGTCAGCCTCGTCCGCTGTTTTATTTCCACCGGCGCCGGCTGTCTCGGGATCTCCCTTCTGGCATACCGAGGCGGTACGCACGCTGAAATCCCGAAGTGCGACAGGATGGAGCGCGCGACCTTTAACCAAGTACTCCTCCAACTCACTGCAATCGCTGGCCCAACCGTGGCCATCGTGCCCACTGCTGTGCGTAATCATGTATGGTTCCACAAGTAAGGAGCGTGCCATGGCCCTTTCATACAAATAATCGAAATCTGAAGCTGCTAATGTAGAGCGGCCAATGCGGCGTTCGCCGTAGTGTTCAGAAACCCAATTTCGCCCCTGATGAAGCTTGATACCGGTCTGGCTCTCAATGTCCACGCTGGCCTTTGTGGGAGAAGATTCGCCTCGTCGTGATACGTCACATCCTCGTCATCATTAGTATGATTACAATCACCACAAGCATCGCCATCGTCGCCATCGAAATCGGAATCGGAACGAAGGGTCTAGCCGAGCAGAACACGCCAGTGTGCACGCAGCTCAAAGTCGACCTGAGAGAGGGAGAGAGGAGAGAGAGAGAGAGAGAGAGACAGGCTGTGGATGCCTCTGGGCTGCCTGACCGAAATTGCGGTCGGCAGCAGGCCAGGCAAAGGCGGGACGGGGTCCTCCGCAATCCCGCCCCCGTCCTGAGACCTCCGCCTCCCCCGCCGCCAGGGTGGGAAACTGCTAAAAAGTGATTGGGCAGGTGCTGAGCTTGGTGCAGCTCACTCTGCGCCCTGGCTGTAGGGAGGCCGGCCCTAAACAGCGGAAAAACCAAACAACAAAATGTAATGCGGAAGTTTAAATGGAGGACCAAAGCTTCGCTGTCTAGGGAAAGGAAGCGACAACCTCGCTCCCTAAGTTGCTTGGAAGCACACGTGGCCTAAAATAGCCCACTCCGTTGCAACAAAATGCGGCGGATGCTTCCCAAGTGTGTGCAGCAGCTGCGGAAGACGTGGGGGGATCCTCCTTCTCCTCCTCCGATAAGACACGCGCAGCCCAACACGCAACGCACACAAACAATAATACACGACCCTTCCTCTCCCCCTCCTCCCCCAGAGATGGCTGGCAAGAGGCAACAGAAGCTCTGAGGGATAGGGGTGAAGAAGAATAGATAGGACATGGAGGGATAAGGGGCCGAGGGAAACTCGGGAGGCATCTGCTGGGCAGTGGCCCAAAGTCATAGACAGAGCTGGCTTCATGCCTTGCCCAACCAGCTTTCGAGGAGTCTGCTGCGAGCCACTGCAGTCATATTCTCATTCGCCTTAGCCCTCTTGGGTTGCACGCGAAGAAGGACACGGCGCATATATCGCGTGCCCATGTGTTACAGCTCTGGCAAAGGACGGCCCCCTTGAACTTGGCACGTGTATCTCCACAGCTGGAACACTTCGCTTTGCCAGACGGGCTCGAGGGAACCAAGAATGATGCGCGCTCAAATACTCCCACATACCGCCTGCACGGGTGGCCTTCGGCAGAACTGTTTGATAAATTGCCACTGCTGCACAAACGTTGAACTCCCGTCAGCCTCGTCCGCTGTTTTATGTCCACCGGCGCCGGCTGTCTCGGGATCTCCCTTCTGGCATACCGAGGCGGTACGCACGCTGAAATCCCGAAGTGCGACAGGATGGAGCGCGCGACCTTTAACCAAGTACTCCTCCAACTCACTGCAATCGCTGGCCCAACCGTGGCCATCGCGCCCACTGCTGTGCGTAACCATGTATGGCTCCACAAGTAAGGAGTGCGCCATGGCCCTTTTCATGCAAATAATCGAGATCTGAAGCTGCTAATGTAGAGCGGCCAATGCGGCGTTCGCCGTAGTGTTCAGAAACCCAATTTCGCCCCTGATGAAGCTTGATACCGGTCTGGCTCTCAATGTCCACGCTGGCCTTTGTGGGAGAAGACTCGCCGCGTGAAGTCTGCGTTGCCTTTACGTGAAGGACATCGGCTCTGGTTGTGATTGCGATATCTTTGAGGTCGTCCAACTTCTCGCAAACGATTGAAACCTGATGATTCCACATCTTTCTGTTGCGAGATGGCCCCTGATATTCGCCACTGAACCGACGAGATGAGCGAGCTCAACTGCGGGGCCGCTCGCGGACACAATTCGAACTGCAGAACTCTGCACCGCATCCCTACCAACATTTCAGGGGTGCGCGGGCGGGAGCTTGAGACCAACGGTGGCGGCATGCACTGCAGAGGCGAGGCCTCTGCGCAGACGCGACAGGCCGAGGCTGGAAGGGCATTCACGTGCCCCCCACAAATCCACTCTTTTTGCACCTCGGCGGAGAGCAACATTATGTTGCGAGACGGGTCCTGGGATTCGCCACTGAATCGATGAGATGAGCGAACTCAGCAACGGGGCCGCTCGCGGACACAATTCGAATTGGAGAAATCTGCAACATATCCCAAACCTTTAGGACCCAGGTCGAAGTTCACAGCCACGGGGGGCGGATGGCCGAGAGGCACGCGCATTATAACGAAAAAGGCGAGGGCGAATTAGATCGAATGCCGTTCGGCCCAGATCGGTGACAACAGCGCCCCAGCAAGACAGCGAGCCAACTTTGGGGGGCATGCCGCCGCTTCGCGGGCGCTCTGCCCCTCCAAAATTGCATGCGTCTTACCCGAGAAAAGGGCAGTCGCCGCGACACCCCGCGCAGGCAGCAGCCCCTGGACGGCCCAAAAGGCCCAGGTCGAGGTCAGCCCCGCCGAAGACAAGTCGGGGGGCCTTTCGGCGGGGCGCCCCGAAAGCGCAGTGGTTCGCGACCACAGTGCGACAGGCGGCTCGCTCTAGCACAGATAACGAAACTGGATCATGCCACATGCAACTGCCGCGGGGATGTCCAAGACAAAACGGGATACGCATTCCTAGGCACATCCGAACTGCGCGGAAACATAAACCTAAACAGGCGTTCCCTAGACGCACCTTATCACGCTGGATATCGGGCAAACCTCGGAGGCTCTAGGGAACTGCTTACTCCTCAAGGGCACATTCACCTTTTTATATGATCGAGAAGGAGGTGCAGGGCGGAGCCATCATGATGCCTAAGACCTGCCAGCTTCGCACACTCTGGCGCAACTCCACCTGCGCGCGTGGTCTCAGGAGGTCCCCTACGGACCCTGCCTTTACGGCCCACTCTCGCGACACGTAACCGGCCCGCCGCGCAGCAGCCGCCGCGCGACCTGCGCCGCTGAACAGCTCGGCAGAGAAAGGCGTCATGGCCGCGTCGCTGGGGCCGGCAGTCGGCGCCGACGCGCGAGGCACTCCTCGAGCTGGCGCCCGCAGTCGAGGGCACGCGCCTGCTGGGCGGCCGCCAGATTCCTTCTGGCGTCGTTCAGCCGCCCCGCCTTCTCGCACCTGGCCACGCCCATGGCCGCTTCTCAGCGGCCCCGTTTCATGCGCTCGTCCAGTCTTCTCTCGCGATGAGCTCGATCGATGGAGATGCCACTGCGTCGGCCATTGTGGGGCACCATCTTGAAGTTCAGCGCCGCCGCGGCCTGCGCGAACATCTGGTAGAACTGGCTGTGCTCCCCAGAAAACAAGCGCTCGTCCCTGGGCCCCTGAGCCAGGCCGTCCGCGGTGAGTCCATCGCCGCCGCGTCGTCGGCCTCGCCCGTCTTGCTTCGTATCGCGCTGCTGCTGCTCGGGAACAACATGAGGCTCCACCTGGTTACCCCGCCTGCGGCTGGCGGCAGCAGTGGACGGCGCCTCAGCGACAGCAGCTCTGACGGACGGGGGTGCGCCTCCACTGTCACCAGCACCGCGATCGCCGCCAGCCCGCGGCCATGACGAACCAGCTGCAGGGCCGCCCACATGGGCCAGGGGAGGGGCATTCGGCTCATCGGCAGGCTGAACAGTCGCCATCCACGCAGGTGCCGAAAAGCCCGCGGCAGCCGTCGCCCTCCGTTGCGACTGAACCCTGGGAACATGAACATCACCGCGGCCAGCATGCTCGCCGCGCCAGGTCCGACGACCCGGACTGAACTCCGCGTTCATCCACTTGACGACGCAGTCGTCGACCTCGGCATACTCGACGAGCGGCGCGCCGTGCTGGTCCGCGAGGCGGATCAGCTCGCCCACGTATGTCCACGTGCATCTGATAGCGCGCTCTAGTCGCCGCCTTCATTCTGTGGGCCTCCGAAGACTTCTGCCCAGGCGATTGGGTCTTTGGCCATGTGCCGCGCCCGCGCCGCCGCGCGGCGGGCGTCGGCGCGGTTGGGCCCGCGGCCTGGCAGCTCCTCCCCCCGGCTGCTCTCGCTGTCGTCCTCGGCGGCAGCGGCGGTCGCGGCGGCGGCCTTGGCGCCGGCGAGCAGGGTCGAAGCGGCCCGCCCCCGCTCCGTCGAGGCGGCCTGCTCGAGCCCCGCCGGCGGCGCCGCCGCGCCCTCGCTCGCCCGGCGATCCAGCCCGCCGCAGGCCGTCCTGCTCAGCGCGCGCGTCCTCCGCGGGCTCCAGCTGGCTGAGGCGGCCCGCGGCAGGCTGGCCGCGGCCCGCGGCGCCGCCAGGGGCCGCGCCAGCACCCGCGCCTGGGCGGCCCGCCCCCGCGGGGGCACGCAGCGGGGCCGCGCCCGCCAGACCGGGGGCGCCGCCGTCCAGAGGGCACGCCGCCGCCGCCGTCGAGGCGTCGCCCTCCTCCTCGAGCCGAGGTGGCCCTGGAGGATGGCGTGCTGGGGCGGCCCCTCGGTCGTCTGGGTCGGGCCCAGGAGGGCCCGGTCGCGTCTGTCTTGCGTGGCTCCTCCTCGAGGCAACAGATGGGCAACGCACATATCTGCTTCGTGCTCCCTTGCGAGTTTTCTGCTTCCCTCGTCGCTGCTGTTGAACTCCGAAGGAATCCACCTGCAACTGAACCTGAGCCCGCGCCCGAGCCAGCGCGCCGCCGCCTGCCGAATCATCTCCAGCAGCTTGAAGCCCCGCGCTTGCGAGCGCGAGAAGGCGAGGATCACCGCCGCGTTGTCGCCCAGGAGGAAAGCCCGACCGTCGTGGCCAGCACGCGAGCTCGCCACTCTCTCCGCCGCCTCGATCAGCGCGCGGCCCTCGAGGGAGGGCGCCCTCCCCGAAAGCCGACTGGTCGGCCCAGGCCGTCCGCCAGAGGTCGGCGCGCAGCAGCTCCGCCGGCACCTCCTCGAACGCGGGGCCCCGGCCCCAGCGCGCGACCTCCCCCTCGGGGATCTCGGGCGCGAGGGCCTCGGACGCGACGACGCCGCTGTCCGCCGGCATCTTCAGGCAAGCGGCCCCCCTAGCGGGCCGTCGCGCAAACCCCGCGCCGAGGCGATGGCGGCGCCGCTCGCGCACTCGGCCAACGCGGCCGACGTCGCGAGGATCCCGCTGTGAGTGGGCCAGGCCGAAACCAGCGAGCGACGCGTCGGACTGCCGCGCGCCCGGCATCCACCTCGCATCGCAATCGGCACGCAGGAAAATCATCGGGCGCAGCGAAGGCCCGATACCCCTGCTCCACGCTGCTCCGCAGCGCGACCCTCTCGAAGCAGCGCCGCTTGATGCAGCGGTAGACGCAGCGGAAGCAGCTCAGACCCTCCCGTCGCACCAGGCCCAGGAAGGCGCGGCGGCCGATGACGATCTCCAGCTCGAGCCCGCTCACCACGCGGCGCCGCAGCAGCGCCCGCGCGGCGCCTCGGACTCGCCAAAACCTGGATGGCGCGCGCCGCGCGTAACCTCCGTGACCGTCGAGCTGCGCGCCCAAGGCCTCGCCGCCAGCGTCGGTCAGGCGGTCTCGTGCACCTTGAGGCCCGTCCCGCCGAAGGAAGTCATCGCCGCCTCCAGCGCGGCGCTCGCTTGGCCCTTGGGCGCCACGAACGCCCCGACGTTGCCCGCGTAGGCGCAGCGGCCCAGGGCCTGCGGGCCGCCCAGGATGAGAGGGGGGCCCCGGTCCGTCATCGGCAGGGCGACGCCCAGCTCGCGCAGCAGCTTCATGCGGCGCGAGTTGGACGCCCGTTGTGCGAAGCACAGCGACCAGGCCCAGCCCATGGGCAGCGCGCGCGCCAGAGGGTATACCAGCGTGCGGCCGCCCGGCTTCGCCCCGTCCAGCTGCGTCAGGCCCAACTCCGCGGCCCGCAGCGCTGGGCGCCCGAAGTGCCCCTGCAGGCCCAGCCCGTCGTCCAAGAAGGGGAACCCTTCGCGTCGCTCACCCCCGTCAGCCAGGTGTTCAGGCCGGCCATGGCGTCGCCCAGCTCCTCGCCCAGCTAGGGGCCGCGCGGCGTTGACCGCTCGTTGCGGCTCAGGCCGTCACTGCTGACACGGTCGACCCCGGGCGGACTCCTGAACGGGCGATTCGCCGGGCGGCGGTCCAGGATCAGCCGCTGGCGGTCGCCCTTTTTCTTCACGAAGAAGATGTCCACCTGGCAGCGGCGGGCAGTCGACAGCCGCGCGAGGCCCAGCTTCAGCAGCCGCTTGACCAGGCCGATGTAGGCGGGGCGCTTGCGGCGTAAAACAGGATCCATGCAGGGCCGAACTGGGCCGCACCTTGCGTTAATTTCGTCCGCCTCCTGAGGCGAACGCATCGTGTGGCTCTCGAAATCTTTCAACTGAATCTGCTCCACCTCTGGCAGCAAGTCCACGACCCGCGGCGAGCCTGCCGGGTCGTCCGGGACGGACAGCCGGGCGTTGGGGAAGGGGGCCAGCGTCGCGTGGACCAGCTGGGCGTAGCCGCCGCGGCCCCGCAACAGTCGCGCCAGACGTTGCTGCGAATCCTCCGCGCAGGCAGGCCCGCCCCAGCTCGCCGCCAGAAGCTGCGCCCGCCGCTGCGTCTCGCACTGCAGCTCCGAGACGCGGCGCCGCGCGGCCCGGCTGGGCGGCCCAGAAGGAGGCCGTCGTTCAGCGCCAGGCAACCACTTCAAGCTAGCCAGACGGCCGTTTGCCAACCGCCTCACCCGAGCCCGATCTCGTCGACCAAGCGGGGCTGCGATGTCGGCACCCAGCTCGCGCAGCTGCGGCAGGGGATAGATCTGCCCGCCGCGCGCGACCTCTGCATCCGGGCCGGGGGGCGGCCTCGCCCCCGGCCCCGTGCCCGTCATTTCGGCGGGGCGGCGGCCGCCGCGTCGCCGGGCTTCGTCTTGCCCCCGCGACCTCGGCCGCCACCGCCGCCTCTGCCCCCGCCATCATCAGCCCCAGCTCGAGAGAGGCCTCCAATCTCCAGCGCCGCCGCCACGTCCTCGATGACGCCAGCCACGCGGCCGCTTGCCGCTAGCGTCCGCCCGCGGCCCGGCGCGGCCAGGCTGTCGGCCTCTTCGCGGGCAGCTCGGTTCGCGAACGCGCGCGGCTCGGGCGACGCCACGTCGAAGGGGTCGCTCGCCCCCGCCAGGAAGCGACCCGCCCCCTGCGCCGCGGGCTGCCCAGGGGCGACCCTGCGCGCCTCGGCGATCTGCGCCACTCGGCGGGCCGCCACTTCGAGACATGCCGGGCCGCCGAGGTTCACCGCGTCGAATGTCCCGGCTAGCCAGAAGATGGTGACCAGACAATTCAGCTCGTGATAAGTCCGATCCCGCTGACTGATGCCATACTCCCGGCAGAAGGTGGACATCCACGTCTTGGGAACCCCGCCGTGCTGAGTGAACCGCTGGTACAGGTGGAGAGCCGCCCCCGCGCCTCGCAGCTCGCGGCCGCCCTGCGCCTCCTCGCTGCTCTCGCCAACGGCCCGACGCCACTCCTTGAAGCGGGCGCCCTGCTCATTCCACTCCACGGCGAGCGTCCTGCGCTGGCCGCCGCGCCGCCCTCTCCGGGCGCGTCGGCGCCCGTCGCCTCGCTATATACGGGGAGCCTCGCGCAGGACAGCACGGATATCAGCGTGGCCACGATCATCTGCAGGGAGCGGGGCGGCCGGCTCGTCCGCCGACGCAGCCAGGCGGCCAGCGTTGGCGCGAGCCTGGGCTCGCCGCTCCTCCACAGCCGCGAGGCCCACGCGGTCGCATAGCACGGTGCGGCCGTCCGACCGACGGCCGATCACCTTCGGGCCCGCGGCGGCGTCTGCGTCCCCAGGCGCGACCTCATCGCCCAGCTCCAGCCCGCCGCCTGCGCGCAGCTCCGCCACCAACAGCACCGTCTCCGCGTCCTCGAGGGGGGGGGGGGGGGAGCGCACAGGGCGGGCCGCGCGGCCACCTCGTCGCCGGCCGCCTCGGGCTCGCGCGCGCCGGCCGTCAGCGGACGCTTGCCGCGCAGCCGTCGCCTCGCAGACTCCAGCACGCCGACGTCCAGCCCGCGCTCGTCGCCCTGCCAATCCACCATCGACCGCGGCTCCACGCCCAGGTGCGCGCCGAGGTCCCGTGGCAGCCGGCGGCGTCGGCGCTCATCCCAGGCCAGGTCGCAGCCCTCTAGCACCATCTGTCGCAGAGCCTCTCGCCCCAGCTCAGACTGGAAGCGCACCACATTGCCGCGGAAGCCCTCTGGCCAGCCATTCAGCAGCGAGACGTGCTAGCGCCAGTCAGCTTTGCGCTCCACATAGCGGTCGCCATCTGGGGTCTCGATCACCCAGCGCTCGTGTCGTCGATCTCGGTGGACTGGCCACAGCAAGATTCTCTCATGAGTCCACTCATCGCCGTCGAACCTCACCAGCAGTCGCGACCCCGGCCGACGTTCCTCGTAGGTTGACATGCTCTCGCGACGCGGCCACCCTCGGGGCCGCCTCTGACGAGGCG
Source organism: Prorocentrum cordatum (assembly GCA_963575745.1). Classification (NCBI taxonomy): domain Eukaryota; class Dinophyceae; order Prorocentrales; family Prorocentraceae; genus Prorocentrum; species Prorocentrum cordatum. The sequence goes on from CAUYUJ010000447.1 coordinate 1,471,775, forward strand.
CTTCAGCGGCCCAGCAAGAAACTCGTCAGGGCGACCAGCAACCAGAGCGACCAAACTGGCCCCGCCGCCAGTGGCTCGGCCGCCGCAAGGGCCCAGGGAACGCCGGCCGCGGCGCAATCCCTCGCCGGGCAAGGCGGGGGCGGCGGGCACCCCGAGCAGGCCGGGCAGGCGGCGGGGCGACAGTCGGGGCACGGCGCGCACGACTGCGCCCCCGCGAACGCCACCCGCGCCGCCTCGGCCACTGCCCCGCGCGCCAGCTCTCGCAGCATGCCGGGCCAAGCCGCCCCCAAGGCCGCGCAGAGGCCCGCCACCATCTGAGGTGGCACGGGGCCTCGGCGCTCTGAAGCTTGAGACCAAAAGAGGCGGTATATACTGCAGAGGCGAGGCCCCTGCGCAGACACGACAGGCCGAGGCTGGAAGAGCATTCGCGTGGTCCCCACAAACATGTGGTAAGAGGCCACGCCTCTTGCAACACACTCGATGCCTGATGGAGCCCTTCGAAATGCATCTTAGCAGCATATGGGGATGCCCTCGATACACTGTTGCGCAAAGAAATGAGACTGAGAAACGGGTCCATCTGCATAGACACACAGGGAGCAGTACAATACACAGAAAAGGGAGGACTGTAGCGTCACTGCCGCGCGTGAGCCACAATAGCTACGGAGCATCGTCGCCATCATTATCCTCCTCCTCCTCCTTCCCGGTTGTTCCTGCTCCTCCTCTTTCTCATCATCATCATCATCTGCAGCATCATCATCACCCACATCATCATCAGCATCATCATTATCATCATCATATCATCATAATCATCACACGCGTCCTCATCTTCATCATCATCCTTGTCAGTATCATCACCATCGTGATAATCATCATCATCATCATCATCATCATCATCATCATCATCATCATCATCATCATCATCATCATCATCATCATCATCATCATTAACCTCATCCTGGTCCTCGCCCTCGTCCTCGACCTCAGCATCATCCTCATCCTCACCCTAATCCTCATATGCATGCTCCTCATCCTGATCATCCTCCTCCTTCTCATTATCATCACCATCATCACCATCACACCACCATCGTCAGCAATATCATTATCACACCACCATCATCATCACCATCACCACCATAATCATCATCGTCATCATCATCGTCATCGACATCATCATACCGTCCTCACTCGTTCCTCGTCTTCCTCATCCTGCTCCTCCTTCTCCTCCTCCTGCTCCTCCTCCCCCACGTCCTCCTCCTTCTCCTCCTTATCGCATATTCCTCCTCCTTCTCCTCCTCCTCCTACTCCTCCTCCTCCTTCTCCTTCTCACTCTTCTTCCTCACTCTCATCCTCATCCACACCAGCATCGTCATCAGCATCATGAGCACCATAATTATCATCATCAGCAGCAGCAGCATCCTCATCATCAGCGTCGTCGACGCCATCATAATCACCATCATAATCACCATCAGCATCAACAACATCATCGCACTCATCCTCATCGTCATTCTCGTCCACATATGATCACCAGCGCCAAAGTCAAAATAATCATCATCCTCAGTTGCATCGTCGGCATCACCATTATCATCATCATTCTCATCCCAAAAGCATCAGCACCATGATGGCACCGTCATGATCATCATCTCCATTCTAATTACCATCAGCATCATCACATTCATCAACATCAGCAGCAGCATCATCATCATGATCAACATCATCATCATCATCATCATCATCATCAGCATCATCAGCATCATCATCCGCAACATCATCATCATCATCATCATCATCATCATAATCATCATATACGTTATCATCAGCAGCATCAGCATCATGAACATCAGTAGTGTCATTACCAGCAACAGAATCATCATCAGCAGCATCATAATCATCATCATAATCATCAGCAGCATCATCAGCATCATCATAATCATCATCGGCATCATCACCATCAGCATCATCATCATCAGCAGCATCATCATGATCATCATCTTCATCAGCATCATCATCATCCGTATCCTCATCCTCATCCTCATTAGCATCCTCATTCTCATCCTCATCCTCAGCATCCTCATCATCCTCAGCATAACCATCGTCATCAGTATCAACCCCTCCTCACTCGCCTTTCTCTTTCTCCTCCTCCTTCTCATTATCCTCTTCCTCTTCCTCCTCCTCCTCCTCCTCCTCCTTCTCCTCCTCCTCCTCCTCCTCCTCCCCACCCTCCTCCCTCCTCCTCCTCCTCCTCCTCCCTCCTCCTCCTCCCCTCCTCCTCCGCCGCTCCTCCTTGCTCCTCCCCGCTCCACCTCGCTCCTCCCCGCTCCGCCTCCCCGCTCCGCCTCCCCGCTCCTCCTTGCTCCTCCCCGCTTCACCTCGCTCCTCCCCGCTCCTCCTCCTCCTCCTCCTCCTCCTCCTCCTCCTCCTCCTCCTCCTCCTCCTCCTCTTCTCCTCCTCCTCGCTCCTCGCTCCTCGCTCCTCGCTCCTCGCTCCTCGTTCCTCGCTCCTCCTCCTCCTCCTCCTCCTCCTCCTCCTCTTTCTCCCCGCTGCGCCTTCCCACTCCTCCTCCTCCTCCTCCTCCTCCTCCTCCTGTTCCTCCTCCTCCCTCGCTCCCTCGCCTCCCCGCTCCTCCCCGCTCATCCCTGCTCCCTCTCCTCCTCCTCCTCCTCCTCCTCTCTTCGCTCCTCCTCCTCCTCCTCCTCCTCCTCCTCCTCCTCCGCCTCCTCCTCCTCCTGCTCCTCCTCCTCTTCCTCCTCCTCCTCTCCTCCTCCTCCTCTCTCCTCACTCTCCTCCTCCTCCTCCTCCTCCTCCTCCTCCTCCTCCTCCTCCTCCTCCTCCTCCTCCTCCCCCTCCTCCTCCTCCAACCGCGACCCCGGCACCCATCCCTTTTTAGGATGGATGGCCACCGGGGTCAGGCGTGTGAGGGCGCCGTCCAACCTTGAAACAAACTGTACACCCCCACGGTCTGCGGGCAACGGCCCCTGACCCAGACCGGGGGGGGAATGGAAGCACGCCTGTACGCGCGGCCCAGACGGGGGAAGGAAGGGGCGGGAACGGGGGACGGGGGACGGAGGGCGGACGGAGGGCGGAGGTCGTGTCGTCGTGGCGTAGGTGTGGTTGCCGTTGTCTCCGCCGCCCCCTCCTCCTCTTCCTCCTCCTCTTCCTCCTCCTCCTCCTGTCTCCGGGCGCCTCGGCGCCTTCTGCTGAAGGTGGGCCCTCGTCGTCGTCGTTCTCTTCCTCCTCCTCAAGCTGGCTCCCGGGTGCCTCGGCCCTGTCCCGGCAGCCTCGGCTGGTGGCGCTGGTGCGGCTGCCGCCGCCGCCTCCTCCTCCTTCTCCTCCTACTCCTCCTCTTCTGCCTCACCTCCTCCTCCTCGCCAGAGGCTTCCTCACCCTGCCTTTGCGCCCTCAGCCTCCTCTGCCTCCTCCTCCTCCTCCTCCTCCTCCTCCTCCTCCTCCTCCTTCAGCTCCTCCTCCTCTTCCTCCTCCGCCACCTCCTTCTGGCCCACGTCAGCGCCTCCCTGGCGGGGCAGCGGGCCGATGCGCGGCCAGGACCTGCTCGGCCACCCCGGTCTGCAGGGTGGCCGAGAGTTCCTGCCAGAAGGCAGCAGCGTCCGCGGCGGCGCCCGCTTCGCCTTCCGCGCGGTCAAGCCGGTCGAGGACCAGCTGCCGGGCCGCCTGGCCCACCCGGCCGCCGGTTTCGACCGCGAAAGGCGTGAGGAGCGGCGTCGTAGGACCTGGCGGGTAGCGCAGGTGCTTTCCACGCGCCGCGTCCTCGGCCGCAAGGCCACCGTGGGCCGCCCTAGCCCGCTCCTCGCGCGGCTGCGTGGTGTCGGGGCTCGTGACCACCACGTCCACGACGTGCCACGCGCCCTTTTCGGCCCACTTGACGTCTAACACCGCCACCTCCACCCCGTCCAGTCCAGTCGCCGGGTCGCGGCGCCGCCGCGTCCACTGTGACACCGTCTGTTCAGTCCGCACCAAGCCAGGGACCCTCTTGGCCAGCCAGCGGGCGAGCAGGTCGCGGATCCGATCGTGCCGCCGTGTCCGGGCGGGCCCCGTCTCGCACGCGATGGCGTGGTGCTGATCAAGTTCATGCAACGCTCCGCAAGCGACCCCCTCGCGGGAAGTGTTCTGACAGTGCGTCTGCGATGCATGACCCTTCAGCAGCCTCGGCCCAGTCATCTGGAGGCGCCTCCGTAAGGACAGCCGGTACAAGTCGGCGGCCATCCGGTGTTCTGGCGCCGTCGGCAGCAGCGTAAAAGCCCCAGCGCCCGGGCCGCCGCAGGACTGAATGCGACCGAGCGTGCGGTCGTCCAGGCCGTCCTTCGCCCTTGCGTCGAGAACGTCCATCATCGGCTGCATCAGGTCCTTCTGCCTGCTACTCTCCCCCAGCGCCAGCGAGACCTGCAGGCGGTGCGCCGCGTTGCCCACCTTGGCGTTGTACGCTGCCACTGCGTTGGCGAAGTCTTGCGTGCCTGTGGCCTGCCTCCCCCTCCTTCTCCTCCTCCTCCTCCTCCTCCTCCTCCTCCTCCTCCTCCTTCGCCTCCTCCTCCACCTCCCCTTCCGATCGTATGGGCGCTCCCGCGCCGCGAATCCCATGGAAAAGGGCGACTCCCTGGCTCTGGCCGCATGGCGCAAACTGCGACGACCTCCGCGCCCCCGTCGGCGACCTAGCCGCTCATCCTGCGGCCAGCCCGACGGCCGGCCGCGGCGAAAAATCGCTCTAGCAGTTTTTCGCCGCGTGCCAGGCGCTCACCTGCCCAAGGGCTGCCTGGGCGCCTAGAGGCTTCTGGGGGGCCGGCGCAGGGCGCTCCTGCCACACGTCGATGATCCTCAGGCCGTGCCAGTCCACCGAGGCCCTTCAATACGACGCACGCAGCGCAACGAGGGCCGACACAGGCTGCGCGAAACCCGTGGAGCTGAACGGGCCAACACACACAAACACACACACACACGCGCGCACACGCACACACACATACACACACACACACACACACACACTGGGCCAACATACGTCCTGAGGGTCATCGAGCATAAGGCGCGCATGCACAGGCGCGGGGGGGGGGCACTGCATTTGCGTCTGCTGCTGCTGCTCAGCCTTGAATGGTACTAGCGGCGTGCTCCGAATGAATTCCGACGAATGAATTCCGATGGAGACACACCCTTAGTTGATACTGTTGTGCAGCATCGTCGCGGCGGCTGGATTGCCCTTACCAGTCTTGATCGCAAGGCAGGATCCGGAAAGGAGAGCGCCCTCTTCAGAACGGAGTGGTGCTCAGTGCTCCCCTGTCGAGCGAAATTTTACCAGCATGTGTTGTCAAAAGCATACACACGAACAAACAAGCAAAACAACACAAACAAACAAACAAACGCACATACAAACACATACACAACAAACAACCAAACACACAACCAGCTTATTATGTTTCGAGCGTTTCCCCACCCATTTCTGTCATAGTTTATGGCGTTATGGTATGATTTCTGTTGCTAGAATGCTGTATATTATTCCGCGCTTTGTCATGATATGCTTCCTCATGGTATGGGATGTTAATCGATGTGCTGCTATGTTATGTTGTGGTGTGTTATGCAATGGTATGTTACGTGATGCTATGGTCTGTCATGCTATACGGTGCTGCGTCATGTTATGTTATGTACGTTCCGATATGCCATCGCATGCGTTGCTATGTTGTGATGAAGTACGATATGAGATGACATCTTAGGTGATGATATGACATGCTAGGTTGTGGTATGTTCAATTATGCGTTGATGCCTTATGGTATGCTTGATTTGTCATGTTATGGTCTTATACGTGCTGTGATGCTGTGCTATTGTATGCACTGCTCTGTCATGGTGTGGTATGTTACGATACGGTATGACATGATATGGCATGTTATGCTCGGATATGTTCAGTTCAGTGGTGTGGTGCTATGCTCTGTTCTGTGAGGGACCTGGGGATGTGGCGGCCGCCGTATGCAGAGTGGGCGAGTCGGCAATGGGGGCGGGACCCTCAGGGATTATCGGGGGACCTGGGGATCTGGCGGCCGCGGTATGCAGAGTGGGCGAGTCGGCGCGGGCGGGGGGACCACCAGGGATTATCGAGAGCGTGGGGATCTGGCGGCCGCCGTATGCAGGGCGGGCGGGCCGGGAGGTCTGTTCCTAAAACCTAACGACCCCAACCTGTCGGGTGGGGAACAAACAACCAAACACACAACCAGACAGACAGACAGACAGACAGACAGACAGACAGACAGACAGACAGACAGACAGACAGACAGACAGACCGACAGACAGACAGACAGACAGACAGGCAGACAGGCAGGCAGGCAGGCAGGCAGGCAGACAGACAGACAGACAGACAAGCAAAACACCCATGGCGAGCCAGGGTCGTCCTCCCTCTTCCTGCCCACCCCGCGGCCGGCGCCGGCCCCGAGGGGCCCAGCGGTCGGGCGCCTCCTTGTCCTCCACCGCGCCATCCGATGCCTTGCTGGGCGGCGGCCTGGCCTCCTTCCGGGCCGGGGGTGGGGGGTTAGGCGCTGGAGGATCGAGGCTAAGGGCTCGAGGGTCGAGGATCGAAGCTCGAGGCTAGAGATCCTGGGGCGCGGCTCCGAGGCGGCGGATGTGTACACGTCGTTGATTTCTAATCGTGCTCATTTCTACTTGTGCTCGTTATGATTGTTCCTGGCCCCCTAGTGGCCAGGAAGAGGCTCAGGATAGAACACTTAGGAATGAAAGGATCCTGGCCCCCAAAAAATTAAAGAACCCTCGAATAATTAGAAATGAACCATATTTATAGATTGTGGCGGTGAAGACTCTCGACCAAGTGCTACAACATCCTCTGTTGCACTCGTTGGGGATGCAGCGGTTTGTGATGCAGTGCTTGGGGCCACCGCTCCTAGTGGACAGTGCGCCGCCACCCCAACCCTCGCAGCTGAACGTGATGACGCCCATGACGTAGACTCTGAAGCAGAAGGCGACGCGCAATTCAGCTGCGCAACGAAAGTGTGTGCGACCAGTTGGACAATTACAGAAAGGCTCATTTGCCAATACGTTGCGTAGAGGGTGAGGTCAGCTCCATCGAAGACGAGAGGAGATGGGCTGTCCTCCCCCTCCTCCTGGCAAAGCGGGCCGTGCAGGGCTGCTCGCGCCTCTGGCTCCCCTCTGACCGTGAGCCCCGCCCGAATATCACTGCCGACGTGGGCGTCACGGAAGTTGACATTGCTGCATCTGCGAGTCTGCGAGCTTACAGTCAACGCGTATCAGAAGGATGCGCGATAGGGATGCAAGCCCCTTGGACGCCCAGGTTGAAATGCTTTGAGCTGGGGATTGCCAAAGGATGGGCCGAACAAGCAAGGACGCAAGGGTGCCCTTGGGAACGTCACTCATCCTTATCATGTGCGTTGGGTGTAGTTCTCTGTGACTGGGTGGCGTCGTTGCCAGAAGACACGCCGGTGCTTTTTGCCAAGTGGGTGGATGCACGTTATCTGAGCACTTCCGACCTGCAGCCACGAAGCTTTGATTAAAAGAGCAGTTTCGTCGTAGCGCTGATCTGCCGCCTGTCCTCTTCCCAGGCAATGTGCCGAATTCTGTCCAGAACGGCTTGGCTAGCCCGTCTGTGTCCTCCGCCATCGCACTGCCCTCTGGCCTGCTCCCAATAATCTCGCAGCGTACTTCCCGGTGTGTGACTGCTGTTGAGCTCTCAGTATAACCATTTGTAAGTTACCTTCTACTGCCATCGTGCACTCTAAGCTTGGGGAGCCCGCGCTTGAAACTACCACTCTTTCCCGGGGAAGTACACCCTGGCGATGCATTGTCTTGCATTATCTTCTCGGCATAAGTGCCACAGCGTCGACGGGAGGAAAAGCATCTCTATACAATAGTGTTTTTGCTCGAACTCGCTGAGCAAGCAAGGACACAGCCAAGGCAGCGGAGTCCTGGCCGAACAGAAAGCCATCGTCGCCAAAGCGCGTGTGTGTTGCTCACTCCCCACTCCTTGGCCTGGGAAGTACACCCTGGCGGTGGACTCCCAGGCGCGGGGCAGGGCGCAAGAGTCGGGGCTCGAGAATCGAGGGCCGGGGCTCAAGGGTCCAGGCTCGAGGGCTCGAGGGCTCGAGGGTCGGGGCCCGAGCATCGCGGCACGGGACGTCCCCGCTCTGGCTGCCGCGGGCAGGCCGCGGCCGCACCTCTCCGAAGCTGGGTGCCCTCGGGGTTTGAAAGTTGACTACCTACCAGACCACCCCAACCCAACCCGAAGGCCTGAATTTGACCCGAATTTCGGGTTGGGGGGGGTACGGATACCATGTGTTTTTTCAACGTTCCCCGACCCCCCCCCCACTGGAAATCGAGGATAAATTTGGGCCTTCGGGTTGGGTTTGGGGTGGTTTGGTGGGTGGTGAAAAGTAGGCGCCGTCTCCAGCAGCGCCGCTCCTCTTCCCTCTCAGGCGCACGCGCTTTCTGCTTCGCGGGCGGCTGCTATACAACTCGGCGAGGGCATGTGGGACGCAGAGGTTCGTACTAGTACCATGTGTCCTCTTCGGAGGCGCGCGCCCGACCCGAACACATCGTACAGACATCTTGTAGTTTCGTGAGACGTGTGGCCAGAACGCGCCCGCCGCGGAGCTTATACTATAAGATTTCCCGCCAGGGGGGGCGACGCACACATAGTCTTAGTTTGCTGGGGTGGCACCGAGCACCGGGTTGCGCTGAGCAGACTGCCACCGAGCGTGTGCCGATGGGGGGCAGCCAACAGGCGACTGCAAGTCCAGTAAAAAGGGGTGCACGGAAACCTCCACCACCAAACACACACACACACACACACGAGCACACGCACTTGCTGGCGTCACGGCCACGCGCGGCGGCGCGACTGAGTCGAGCTGGGCATAGGACATCGCGCGCGAGCTGGGCCAGCTCATGCAGCAGGATATGCCAGGTCCACACGCACAAACACACAGACACACAGACACACAGACACACAGACACACAGACACACACACACACACACACACATATATATATATATATATATATGTATACACACTTTTAGCGTCGCGGCCACGCGCGCAACAACGCGGCGAAGTCAGGCTATCGGTCGGAGAAGGCAGAGTGCGCTGGAGCCCAGCTCAGAAGCGGCAGGGCGTGCTGGGTTCACCCACGGGGAAACGCGCAGCACGACTCGCGGGGAGACAGCCGAGAAGGGAGGACGAAGGCGAACCGACCAAGGGGGAACAAGGGGGAAAGCGCCAGAGAGGAGGAAGCGGTGCGGGGTGGAATCGGGCAAACATATATACATATATACACATACATATAGATTTATATATATGTATAAACAAACGCACACGCAAGTACACGCTTTATTTTTCAAGCTCGCCAGTGAGGGCGATCGACGACCTACCAAACATAGCGGCGGGACACGCTCACCGCCACACACATACACACACGCACACACACACACACATGTTTCCATCCGACGTGGGGCTGAGCCCAAACCACGGAAGCATGGTCACGGGTCACGCTAATCACGAGTTAGCTTCCTTGCAAAGCGGTGCGAACACAAAGGCCAAGAAGATGCGCGTTGTCGCATAAAGGCCCGCAAAACGGGGTCAGCACACACAGACCAAGCTCTCCCCTCATTGAAGCTCAACGGTCTGAAGCAAGGACCTTAACGTGGCCACTGGCCTTCGTCAGCTGCGAGCCTGCGAAGGCAAGCACAGGGACGCCTAGGCAGTTCCCAGAACTCCTGCGGGCGTTCCACTGTTGGTGCGCGGCGCCGATGTCGTCCACGTCCTCGTCCTCCTCGCCGCCCTCCTCGTCGCCACTAGGCACCTCGCTGCGACGGAGCACCTCGCCTTCCTCGTCGCCACGGAACACCTCGGCCTCGTCGTCATCGGCGCCGACCTCCTCTTTCGTCCACGCCAGGGCCATCTCGGCGGCCACCGACCCGGCGCGCGGAAAGTATCTGCCTCGCCGACTCAGCCGCCGCGCGGCTCGCAGCGCCGACGCCAGCCGCTGGCGCCTCCGCCGTTACAGGCTACGCGCATGAGCCACCCTAGAAGCGAGGGTGACCTCTGGTGCGTGGCAATACAGGGGCCGCGGGTGGCCACGAGAGGGCCACCTCCAAGCGCGGAAGCAGGTGCTGGGGGGGGGACCCCGGGTGGGCCCGCACCAGAGGGCCACTCCGGCGAAAGGCCACTCCCACGCGCAGCCGAGCCGCTGCAGGCTCCCGCCACGTCCGCCCAGGCCCCATTCCGCGACCGTCCTCGCCGCGCTCCTCGGCATCGGCCGCCGCCGCCTCGAGCAACTGCAACCGCGGACACGCCGAAGTGCACCGGATCCGCTCCGCGGCTCGGACCGCAGGTGTCCGCGAGCACCGGAGTCGGCAGCGGCGAGCGCGATCCTCTTCAGCAGGCGACGGGCGCTCCCCGACGGCCGACAGCCGCGTGATCGCCGTCACCTGAACCAAAATGGCGTACGGCATGTGGGTGGAGCACTGCGCACCCGCCCTCTGCAGCCGCGTCGTGCTACCCTTGAGCGTGCCGCTGACGTCGCTGCTTGTGCCTCGCCGTCGTGCGCCCTTTGTCCACACGCGCGACCCTTCTTCGGTCGCCCCCCGTCGGCGCACGCTCGGTGGGAACCAGCTGAGCGCAACCCGCGAAAGCCCTCGCTGAGGTAGCCCACCCGGCCGCGAAGTGAACAGTGCGTGGAGCCCTGCCCCCCTCCCTGGGCGGTGCGTGCCACCCGCTCCTGCCGCCTGTCGGCCGCGCGGATGCCCCCTCCGTGAGTCCGTGCAGGGCGTGGCTCCCTCGGGGCGGAGCCCTGCGCTCCTCGACCAGGGCTGCCCGGCGGAGGGAACGACAGCGGGGACCACGACCGAGACTGAACGCGGAAGCGTCATGTCGATCTTGGTCACCGTCCACCTTGGTCGGCATCACTTCGTGGATCATCCTCGCGAGCCGGCGGCGGCCAGCGTGGACCATGACCATGATCGGCGTGGACAGAATCCCGTGGCATCTTGGTCCTGGTCCCCGCGCTTCTCCCCTCGACTTGGTGGTGAGCGTGAGCCGCGTGAGGCGCGCTTGTAGCTCGGGACTCTTGCCTGCTAGCCTGACTCCGTCGCGTCGCTGCGGGCACTGCCGCGACGCCGAAAAAGTGCGCGTGGTGAACCTTCTCTGTCTGTTTGGAGCCCAATGTGTGGAAACCGATGGCGGCCTCCATCAAGACCTGGGCAACCGGCCAAAGCAACGGCCTGAACCGCTCAAGGATGTGGTGCTCGCTCCCCCCTCCCATCGTACTACGAAGCTGCATGCATGCAGCTTGCCATAGCGAGGGTGCCGCAGGGAGGGACCAAACATCCAGATGGACTGTGAATCGCGCAGATGGAATGTGAGACGACATTCGGGACTACATGGGGAAGACTGTAAGCGCCTTCTCAGGGCTCGTCCATACAATCACCCGCGCAATGCGACGAATAATGTTCAGCGCATCACAAGGTGCCGTGGCTTCTATCATCATGTCCTTATCAATGTCTATCAGGGTGCCCTGTCAATGTCAACTGTGCAGTCCGTACGCCCGTCTTGTGGAAAAGAGCTGTACCCTGAGCAAGCGAGGGGTTCAGAGAAACGAGCTCGTGCAGGCTGTGAAGGCGAGCGTGATCCAGCGCCAGGCCGTGGCTGCCCACCCCTCCGCCCACGCACGAACGCCACGTCCTGGCTACGAGGCCAACTTGCACCCAGCTTTTTGAAAAAATGGGCCCCACTTGCGGCCAATCTGAACCTCCTGGGCTTGCCCGGGTCCCGCTGCGACGACGGTCAGATGCATCGCAGCGGCGGCCGCTAAAATCAGCACGCGGTTTGGGGGGGTACGCAGCAGGAAGCAGCAGGGCAAACGGGTGCGGTCACGCGCGCCTCCTCCTCCTTCGCAGCTGTCCCCGTGAGGCGGCGGTAGGCCACCTGGCCGGGCTCGCTCTCCTCCTCCTCCTCCTCCTCCTCCTCCTCCTCCTCCTCCTCCTCGTTAGCCTACTGTCGTTCGAATGTGATTGCACGTCCCCGGCTGTGACCCCCTGTGGAGCCCTTGCGCGGACTTCCGATCCGATCCTCGTCCTCGTTCCCCTCGTCCTCCCAACTGTTGTGTGCTTTGTGCGATCATTGAGCTTGGCCCGTGAGTTCCTCCTCCGCCTCCTCCTCCCCCTCATCCCCCATCCTTCGACATTCGCCTACCTGCGTCTCTCTTCTCTTGTTGGCCCCCCCTGGGCGCGGTACAATGACCAAGAGGTGTCGCCGCTTTCTGCGCCTCTAAGGGGAGGGGGTCAGGCCCAGAGGAGCGGCCTACTATGGGAACGCAGATGCGTACTTGTCTCGCGCGCGTGCTCTCAGGAAGATCTCACTGTCGCCAACTGCTGAGCCCCTGACACTTCCAGCAGAAAGGCGCCTCACGCAGAGCGAAATGATTACTAGCTCATCATGGCTGCTCCTGAGCGTGAAGATAGATGTTGGCGCGCCCTGTCCCCCATGGGACGCCCAGCGGAGTCGCTTATTCGCCTCCCCTGGGATCCGCTACCCGTACAGATTTAGCGACTGTCCGAGCTCCTGGGGAATCCAGCGGAAAGGTGGCGTTACACAGCACAAGCACACAAGCATTATCATCCCCCCCTGGGATTCCCCAGACGCAGAATTGTCACCATGTTCTGAAAAACGTGTGATCCCAGTGGACAGGCGTCTCTCGGGAGCCAACATGCTGCTCACCACGCACGGGTATTTCCGAAAGTGCAGCTGTCGCCGCGTCGTGCGTCTCCACTGGGTCCAACGAAAAGATGCTCCACGCGGGCCCACACCAGTAGATTCGCCACCTCTGGGTACTCCCACACGTAATCCGTTACCACATCCAGGGCCCCCCGAGAGTGAATCTGAGTGGGGTCCTACGGAGGCCGTGCCGGCCACTCGCGTCCGCGGGGTGTGCTCCCAGGGGTACAGCCGTCGCCACCCT
>CAUYUJ010000447.1:1494740-1508255 GCA_963575745.1 Prorocentrum cordatum
AAATGCGAGGTCGAAGGTCTGGATGCTTCCGAAGGTCAACGACCTCCTGCGCCTTGGAGGCGCACTCAACTCCCTGATAGCACCGCAGGGGACGCCGGAGGTAGAGAAGAACTCCTTCTCCTCCTCCTCCTCCTTCTCCTCCTCCTCCTACATCCCTTCCCTCCAAAAAAAACTCCTGTCTGCCCTACCACACGGATGAAAGTGGGTCAAGATGGGACCCTCGCCCTAACACAAAGCACACTCAACTAAAAAGTTTCCACGAGCTTCAAGGACGGAGAGCGGGTCGTTTGCAAAATGGGGCCCTCGCCTCAGCGCCGCGCACCTTCGTCTCCAAAGTGTGCATCTGCTACAGGAATGGAGGACGACTGTTACGACATAATTGTTTCTCTGGAAAGTTGTTTGAACGCCAGAGCCTCGTAACATTTACACGGAGGGAGGCAGCTCGGGGGGGCGTCTGTCCCAAACCAAACGGGTCTTCCCAACCCAAACCTTCGGTTAGGGTGACCCGAGGCTTGGTTTGGGAACGCCCGGTTGGTTTGGGAAGACCCGTTTGGATTGGGATGACCCAAGGCTTGGTTTGGGAAGACCGGGTTGGTTTGGGAAGACCCAGATGGTCTGTGAAGACCAAGGGGCTTGATTTGAGGAGACCCGGTTGGTTTGGGAAGACCCGTTCGGATTGGGAAGACCCGGTTCGTTGTGGAAGACCCGGTTGGTTTGGGAAGACCCGGGGCTTCGGTTTAGGAAGGCGCGGTTGGTTTGGGAAGACCCAGTTGGTTTGGGAAGTCGGAAGACCCGTTTCGTTTGGGAAGTCCCGATCGGTTTGTGAAGACCCGGGGTCTCGGTTTGGGAAGACCCGGTTGGTTTGGAAAGACTCGATTGGTCTGTGAAGACCCGTTTCGTTTGGGAAAACCCGGGGGCTTAATTTTTGGGAAGACCCGGTTGGTTTTAGAAGACCACCGGGCATGGTTTTGGAAGACCCGGTTGGTTTGGGAAAGCGCGGTTGGTTTGGCAAGACCCGGGAGCTCGGTTAGGCAAGACCCATTTGGTTCGGGCGGAACCGGGGGCGAAACGAAGGCGAGAACGAAGGCGGGGACGAGAACGGAAACGAGGGCCAAACAAAGGTGAAACAGTGGCGAGAACAAGGCGAGCACGTGAGCGGAAACCAAAGCGAAACGAAGGCGATAATGAAAGCGGACACGAAACGGAAATGAGCACGACACGAGGGCGAAACGATAGCGAGAGCGTAGGCGAGAGCGAGAGCGGAAGCGCAAGCGAAACGAAGGCGCAACGAGAGCGAGAACGAGGTCGGAAACGGAAGAACAACGAAGACGAAACGAAGGCGATAACGAAAGCGAAAGCGAGATCGGAAACTAAGAATAAACGAAAGCGACGGAAACAAAAGCGAAACGAAGGCGAGAACGAAAGCGTAAACGAGGGCGAAGCGAAACGAAACGAAGGCGAGAACGAAGGCGAGAACGAGAGCGGAAACGAAACGAAAGCGGAGCGAAAGCGAAAACGCAGGCGAGAACGAAGGGCGGAAACGAAGGCCAAACGGAGGCGAAACGAAGGCGAGAACAAGGCGAGAACGTGGGCGGAAACCAAAGCGAAACGAAAACGAAACGAAGGCGAGAACGAAGGCGGGACCGAGACGGAATCGAGCACGAAACGAGGGCGAAACGAAAGCGAGAGCGGAGGCGAGGACGAGAGCGAAAGCGAAACGATGGTGAAACGAAGTCGAGACGAAGGCGGGAAACGAGGGCGGATACAAAGACAAGCGAAGACGAAACGAGGGCGAGAACAAGGGCGAGAACGAGAGCGGAAACGAAGGCGGAACGAACGCGGGAACGAAGGCGAGAACGGAGGGCGGGAACGAGAAGGAGAACAGGGGCGAGTCGGGTCGAAAAAGGGCGGCCCCTCCCCTCACGTGCGAGTCGGTTTCGGGCGGGCGGGACACGCAAGTCTAATGTACCATTGAGTTGGCGCGATTGCAGCCTAACGTAAAGGGAAATTAGGACACACAAATAAATACACACAAATAAAAATAGTCCCCATATTTTCCTAGATTTTCTGGGTTTTTGTCTTCCCCCCCACTGCCCATATTTTCCCATATTTTCTGGGGGATCCCCGATTAATTGTGTCTGTGTGTTTCTTTCTCTCCTGATAACGGGCGGGTCGGTCGGGCGGGCGAGTCGAGTCCGGCGGGCGGAACCTGACAAGCAAGTCAGGTCGGGCAGGCGTAACCCCTAACGGGCGGGTCGTGCCGGGCGGGCGGGACATTCAAGGATCGTGCATCGTCGAGATAGCGCACGTGTACCTACCTCAACGGACGGGTCGGTCGGGCGGGCGGATCGGGTCGGGTGGGCGGACCCTGACGGGCGGACCAGATCGAGCGGGCTGAACACTAAAGTAGGATGCATCATCGAGTTGGCACGCGTGCACCCTGCTTACAAGTGCCCTCAACAGGCCCCGGAACGGTCAAAAGACGACCCGGGATGAAAAACCAGCCCTACGGAAAGGGTCCAGACCCCTGGGTGCCCACGTCGCCAAAAAAGCAACACTGGATGTCTCGGTTCGGGAGGTGCGCCGTCACCCTACATTCGAAAAAGAATCCAGCCGTGGCGAAGACGACGACAATGGCGACGACGACGTCGAGGACTACGACGGCGACGACCACGACGACGACGACGACGACGACGACGACTGCGACGACGGCGACGACGACGATGACGACGATGGCGACGAAGACGGCGGCGGCGACGAAGACGGCCGCGGCGACGACGACGACGTCGACCGCGACGACGACGGCGACGGCGGCGGCGGCGACGACGACGACGACGACGATGGCGACCACGACGTCGACGACGGCGACGACGGCGACGACGATGATGACGGCGACGACGGCGACGACGACCTCGTCGACGACGACGACGAAGGCGGGAGCGAGTTCGGAAGCGACGGCGAAACGAAGGCGTTTCGAAAGCGAGAACCAAGGCGACAACGAGAACGGAAACTAGAGCGAAACGAAAACCAAACGAAGGCGAGAACGAACGCGACGCGAGACCGAGGGCGAAAACGCGAGCAGAACGAAGGCGAAGCGAAGGCGAGAACGAAGGCGAAAGAGAGAGCGAGAGCGGAAACGACGGCGAAACGAAGGCGAGAACGAAGGCGAGAACGAGGGCGGAAACGTCGGCGAAACGAAGGCGAGAAGGAAAGAGGGAACGAGGGCGGAAACGATGGCGAAACAAAAGCGAGAAGCAGGTGAAAACGAAGGCGAGAACGAAGACGGAAACGGAACGAAACGAAGGCGAAACGAAGGTGATAAAGATTGCGGAAACGAGGGCGAAACGAAGGCGAGAACAAATGCAAGAACGAGCGCGGAAATGAGGGCGAAACGCAGGCGGGAATGAAAGCGTAAGCGAGGGCGAAACGAAAGCGAAACGAAGGCGAGAACGAGGGCGGAAACGAGGACAGAAACGAAGGCGAAACTAAGGCGAGAAGACCCAGGGGAGTGGTGTGGTTTGGGAAGAACCTGTTGATTTGGGAAGACCTGGGGGGCTGGTTTGAGAAGACCCGGTTCGTTTGGGAAGACCCGAAAAGTTGGTTTGTGAAGATCCGTTTGGCTTGGGAAGACCCAAATGATGGTTTAGGAAGACACGGTTGGATTGGGAAGACCTGGCCAATTGGTTTTGGAAGACCCGGTTGGTTTGGGAAGACCCGGTCGGTTGGTTCGGAAGACCCGTTTGGTTTGGGAAGACCCGGAGTTTGGTTTGGGAAGGCCCGCTGGTCTGTTTTCGCAGCATCCGGTTTGGGAAGACCCGTTTGGTTTGGGAAAACCCTGCCTCGGGAGGCAGCTCCTCTTCAAAATGGGGCTCTGGCTTGAGTCTTGAGACCATCTCATAGTGCATTGCCATATGTGTAACCTAGTGCAGCTTTTCCACAAATAGGGTGCGGGCCATGTTTTTCTGCTCAAAACGAAGATGCCGCTGGACACCTCGCTGAACTGTATGATCGTACCCTTTCGGACTCCGTACTACTCGCTAGACGATGGATGCAAGGCAATTCGTTTTCAAAACGAAGCTCCCGCCGGAACGGCAGGCCTGTTGGGTGGTGCTGATATTTCACGGGGACGCTTCTTGTGGTGAGTTGGGAGTTTGGTAGGGATTTCTTCATCGGTAGCGGACTTGGCACGGAAGGTGTATTGCAGCCTCGTTGATACATCTTCGATGTACTCTGGAACTGCTCCACCTCCTCGTCCTCCTCCTCCTCGTCCTCCCCCTCCTTTTCCCACTCCCCCTCGCCCTCGCTCTCACCCTCCCTCCTCGCTCAGCGCTGTAGCTTTCGGGGTCAGAGAAGCGGGCGTGAGGTGATATCATTGCGACTACACTTGCACAAAGAACACCGGTGGAAGACTAGCTGGCGCCTCCACGCCTTGTACCATTGTATCTGCAGCCTCCACGTCTAACTCCCTCCTCCCCCTCGTCGTTGAATCCTCCTTGCGTCCTCCTTGCATCTTCTTGATCCTCTCTCCTCCTTGTATGGGCTCCTGACCCTGTTCCGTCTCCCTCCTCCTGGTCACCTGAGGAGATCATGTCCCTCCCTCCTCCTGATCACCTGAGGAGCCCCTCAGGGCAATGGCGGGGAGAAGGAAGAGGAACAGAAGAAGGGGGATGAGAAGCGAGGAGAGGGGGAGAAGGAGGAGGAGGAGGAGAAGGAAGAGCAGGAAGAAGAGGGATGAAAATGAGGAGGAGGAGGAGGACCAGTATAAAACCAAGAGTCATCAACGGTGTTGGAACACACCCTCCATCCAAGCTCCCTTTTCATAAGCCCCTACAAGGATTCATTTCCACTGAGGGAACTACCTCGTTGGAAGACAGCCACTTGAAGACCCTGAAGCATACCAAAACATGTTCTCGGGACTCCAACGCCATAAATAAGCCTGACTGTTGCGTCTTGACGACTCTGAATCGTGCCAGAACGCCATTCCTGGTACTTCAACACCGAGAACCAACGCAACTGTTGCAAAACACCATTTCTGGAACGTCAACCATAGGAATCCGCGAACCTCTTGCAATTTTCAAAAACGAAAATGCGCGGCGCTAAAGCGAGAGTCACATGTCGAAAAGGAAGTGCCCTCAACCCGTGAAACTCTTGCCAATTTTTAAAGCGAATGTGCGCGGCGCTAAGGCGAGAGCCACAATTTGAAAAGCACCCGTCCTCTATCTGTGAAGCTGTTGCCAATTGTTCAACTTCAGGGTCATCAATGGTAAGGAAGTCTCAGGCGAAACGCTCGGCCTGCCCTACAGACAAGTCTGGTGTGCGAGGGGAGGAGTTATCTGTAAGAAAAAGGATGGAGAAGGAGGAGGAGGAGGAGGAGGGAGAACGAGCAGGGAGGATGCGGGATGAAGGAGGAGGGGGAAGGCATCGGAAGGTCTCTGGAGGCCTCCAGAGAACGAGCAGCAATCATACTCCTGCGTGTGATCCTTCTGATCCGATCCTTAATCTGCTACTGCTCCTCCTCCTCCTCCTCCTGCTGCTCCTCCTCCTCCCCATTATACAGCCCTTCTGGTTTTCTCCAAACCGTCCTCCTCTTCCTCTTCCTCTACCCCTCTCCTGCTCGTCCTGCACCCCTCCTCCAAGACAGAAGCAGAATGCGGTGGCAAGGCAACGCGCGCGCAAGCCTCCAGACCCAAGAGCATCCCCTGCCCGGCGCTCACGACGCGCTCGCCAGCCTGGCCGGCAAGTTTCTGGCCTACCACATTTCTCACAGGAGGCGCAGCGGGTGGGGAAGGAAGGGAAAGGAAAGGAATGCAGGGGGGGAGTGGAGGAGGAGGAGGAGGAGAAGGAGGAGGAGGAGGAGGAAGACGAAGAGGAGGGAGGAGGAGGAGGAGGAGGCGGAGGAGGTGGAGGAGGCGACGAGCGTGCCAGAGAGAGGAGGAGGAGAAGGAGGAGGAGGAGGTGGAGGAGGAGGTGGTGGAGGAGACGAGCGTGCCAGAGGCAGGAGGAGGAGAAGGAGGAGGAGGAGGAGGAGGAAACGAGCGTGCCAGAGGGAGGAGGAGGAGGAGGAGGAGGAGGAGGAGGAACTGGACGAGGAGAAGGAGGAGGAGGTGGTCGATGAGGAGGAGGAGGTGGAGGAGATGGACGACCCTTTTGACCCTTTTCTGGGCTGCATTCCAGGCCTGGCAGCCTAAGCAGAGACTGCCTGACATCGTGGAAAGCGCGACATGAGCACAGCATCCACAGAAAGCCGCGGCCATATCTGGCGCAGAACCCTCTGGGCGCCATTGGCGGCAAGATTTTCCGAAATCTGCGGAAGCTGAGTGCAAAACGAACTGCATGTGGAGAGCTCCACAATAGAGCTCGTGGCGCTGCCCACGCCGAAGCCGTAGACCATCATTGTAGACAAGCGCGTTCCACTTCTCGCAAAGTAGCTACTCGCAAGTAGCAAACCGACCCTATTGTTACGAGGTAAACATGTGACCACGACGTTTGCGAGTAGGCTCTTTGCGAGTAGTGGAACGCGCTCGGTGACTCTGGGTACAAAATCGTGCCGATCTTCAGTCAGAGCCCCCATGCTGCCACGGCACTCTCATCAAGCCGCTCGCCGTCGGACCTGTCCACAATGCCTGCCTCCGACTGCCTTCTCAAGGTTGACTGAGCAATCCCGACTGCCATCTCCGATTGCCTCCGCCCTCCCATGGGACGACGTTGATTGCAGCAATCTCGCACTGTCGCTCTTACGAGGCTGTTGCAGTGGCGACCCAGTCCTTATTGCACTCCCGGCAGGTGTGCCTGGCCCAATCGGTCACGTTTGTTGCGGCGTTCACCCTGCCATTCCCCCAAGCCACGTACAGACTACGGCGTGCTCGGGCTAGTGCTGGCGCCAATCGTGGATTCTTCATATGTCGGTAGGAGTATGAGAAAGAGGAGGACGAAGAGGAGGAGGAAGAGGAGGAGGATAACCTTCCTTTTTTACATCCACGGAAATGACCCCGATCAGATGGGGCAAAAAAGTTGACCAGTCGACAGGCAGTAACTCCAGATCTCTTCGGATCCTCCTCCCCCTCTTTTGGACTGCCACTGCAGTGTGGGAGTTCGTCCACCTCATGAGTCACCCACCCCCTAAGTGTCACAACATCGTTGGTGACACCGTGCCCGCTGCGCCCGCGTGCTGACGTGCCCTGCCTGGTTCCGAATGCAAAAAGAAGCCGCGCCGTGCCGTGACTGGTGCAGAATGCGAAAGAGACGCCATGCCGTGCCGTGCCGACCGTGTGTCTTATCGTGCAGCGTTGGTGTTTAGGGTTTCTTCGCCAGTCTACTTCCCGAAACAAGGAATGCTATAATGGGCCTCTATTCTAGGATGAGAGAAACAATTCTAGAACCTAGAATGTGGGAAACAATACCGCCCACATGCTGCGCCGTGCTTACTGTGCCCGCGTGCCATGATGTGCCGTGCTGTGCCGGCATGTCGTGCCGTGCCGTGCCGTGCCTATCGCCTAGTTTCTGAACTGCGACAGACATGAAAGGCCGCCCGCAAGCCGTGCTGTCCAGTGCCGTCCCTAAATCCTGGAATGCGACGGAAACTGCCGCGCTCGAGGCCATACCGTGCCGTGCCGCGCTCGCGTGCCATGCCGTGCCTGCTTGCCGCAATGCGCGGGATGTGCTGGCCGCGTGCCGTGCCGTGCCGTGCCCGCGTGCCGTGCCGCGCCAAACGCCGTGCCGTGCCCGTGTTTTGGGCCGCGGCCGAGTGGCCGCCCGCGTGCCGAGCCGTGCCGTGCTCACGTGTGCCGTGCCGTGCCGTGCCCAGGCTGTGGGAAGCGGGGCGAAAAGAGCGCTCGCGTGCCGTGCCCCGCCTCGTGCAGGGAATGCAAAGAGATTAGCCCTGCCGTGCCGTGCCGTGCCTGGTGTCAATAGCGCGAAGACATGGCAGTGCCGTGCCGTAGCCGCGTGCCCGTGCGTGATTTTCCCGGAGCGGATTTTGGTTGTATCTCTCTCTCTATGTATATATGTATATATATATATATATATATATATATATATATATATATTCAGGAACGAAAATCCGCTGCCCCTCTAGGGGGCTATCCTGCGCCACGGAAAAGGAATGAGACGGCATTGCTATTTTTCCGCACCTTTCAAGGTGCGGAAACATTGCAATGCCGTGCCAGGCCGTGCTGGGTTTTCAGGATGCGAAAAAGTTGCCGTGCCGAGCTGTGTCGAGCGTTGGTACTTCGGCCCCAAGAGGTTTCCAAGACGGCCCCAAAACGACCCAAGAGGGCCCCAAGACGGCCCTAGAGGCCTCCCAGACGGCCCAAGAGGCCCCCCAAACGGTTTCAAGAGGGTGCCCACACGGGAGCCCGAACGAACATTTCGAGCCCTCGGCCCCGAGATGCTCCCAGGAGGCCCCAAGAGGCCCCTCAAAGGCCCCCACGAGGCCCCAAGAGGCCCCCCAGGAAGCCCGAAGAGAGGCCCCCAAGATGCTCCCAAGAGGCCCCCAAACACCCCCCAGAGGCCTACGAGCGCGCTCTGAAGAGGCCCTACGAAGCATCACTGAGGACTCTGCCCCACGTCAGCGTCGTCGTCGCCGCCGACGCCGTCGCCGTCGTGGTTGTCGTCCCGCTTCAGGGTCGGCGGCACCGGCCGCAAGGCCTTCCAAATATGAAGATCACCGCAGAAAAGCCAGACCGATCAGTCAGTCCTCGGCGTGGAGTTAAAATCTAATATTATGGCGCAGAGAAGCCTATGGGATGCAACATGTGTAGTGCAATCTTGGCGGAAGCTACTTGGTGCAAGCTATGGGTGCAAGTTATGGGCGCAGCCAATGTGGAGCTTTTCATGTGGTGCAAGGTAGGCAGCACAGTCGACTTACCCAAGACGAAAGATGTTCCTCGTACGTAATGTCCCGACCGCGACACAGCAAACAGGAACCCAGCGCCGTCATTAGAATCTTACCGCGGGCAGGCTCCGTCTGCGGCCTTGGACCTTGGATATGATTTCCGTCCGGCTGCCCGCTTCGTTTCTTTGTTGTTTCTCTCATTTTCGAGCTGGAAACAGTTCTACCTGTGCGAGTCAAGAACATGGGAGTTATATCCGGGGCAGACGAGTTCAGATCCACGAAGACGGAAGTCATACCATATCATCTCATATCCCACAGCATAAATCTGAACCGAAATTGGATCCGCGCGTTCAAAAAAACGTATCCGCTTCAGTTGCATTCATACGTTCCGTTGTCACTCTTTGCGATGACCGCTCCAGGCCCGAGGGGGACATACTTTTTTGTCCAGGGGATATGCGTGGAGCAAACTGGTTATGCGATGCGATCAGTGGCGCCACTGCTGCAGCTCACTTGGTGTCGTGGGGCGCGAGCTGTGTGGTGCACTCTGCGTATGTGGCACGAGCTGCGCCGAGGCGCAGCTCGTGCACGAGGCGGCCGCGAGGCGGCCGCGAGGCGGCCACCGCGGACCCCCGGAGACGCCAGCCAGCGCCCGAGGCAGCCGCGGGGCGGCCACGAGCGCTCACCGGGCGACAACGCGGAGAGGACATCCAGCGCACGGGGCAGCCACGAGGCGATCAGGGTCGCCCACGGGGCGAGTAGTTGCCGAGAAACGCGATGCATCGCCGATTCCAGGTCGACGTTTTCCTTCGTCGTCCCTGAGCTTGGTTCCTGGGGAAGAAGATTCTGGGCAGGCTGCATCCTTGTCGCCATGGCTGGATTCGGGGATTCGTCGCTACTGGCTGCATTGTTTTCCGCCCGAGTCCGAGGCGGGGTATCAAGTGTCGGCACTCGCTCCCGAGGGGGTAGTTGTGTTGTGCCTTCCCTGGCGGCCCGTGGGCCTGGCAAGGGGGGCGCCGTGTCGCAGGCTCCCGTGTGGGCCCGAAGGATCCCCTGAGGGCCCAAGCACACCTCGTGGTGCTCGGAGTTGGCGTCTGCGGACCGACGACGGTGCCCCAGGAGGGCGCTTGGCGAACGATGCTTCGTCTGCGGGCCGAGGGCTATTGGCTGGCTATTCTGGCGGCACCGCCAGCGCGTGACGGCTCCAGTGTGGCTGGCTCAATACGCGGGCCTGCCCGCCCACGTGCGGTCCATCCTGGGGCCGGAGAAGAATCTGGTGCTGTTTGCCGAAATGCTCGAGGCGGCCGGCTCGCCGGACCTCGCGCTACCGACAGGTCTGGCGTACGGTTTCCCCCTCGTCGGGGAGATACCACGCAGCGGCGTTATGCGCCCGTGCGCTGGGCTGCCCGGTGAGTCCCCCGAGCAGCTTCTCCAGGGCGCGCCGGAGCAGAACGCACGCATTCTTGAGAGAGTCAGAGCAGCAAGGCCATCGGATGCTAACGTGGCCGAGGCCTTGCGCGAGCGCACGCGCGCTGAAGTGGGGGCCGGCCAGGCCGGCTGGCGCCTGCTGCCGCCCGACCTCGCCGGCGTCGTGCTCTCGCCGCGCTTCGCTGCCGACGAGGGTTGGCGGGTCGTGGACGGCCGGTGGTCCCTGAAAGTACGGGCCATCGATGACCTCACAGCCTCTGGGGTCAATTCCACGGCCGCGGCGCTGGAGTGCATTGAGCACGAGACGCTCGATGTCCTGGCAGCAACCGTCCAGGCGTTAGTCGCTGGCGGGACCGGCGTGGAGCACATCCGGTTCCGGAAGGACGACGTGTGCAGTGCGTATAAGACGTTGCCATTGCGCGAAGACCACATGCCGTTTGCAGCCGCCGTAACGGCTGACTCGGTTGAGCGGGGGTCTTTCCTGCAGCTGCTCTGCTGCCCGTTTGGGGCGAAAGCGAGTGTCCACGCGTGGCAGCGCGTGGGCATTGCCTTCCAGTGCATTCTTCTGAATCTGTTCAGCATAGTGTATCCGCGTTTCGTGGACGACTTTTTTGGAGCAGATGCAGACAGTGCTATGGCCGGCAACAATACTGCAGCCACCAGCGCGTCCGTCGCCCGCTCTGTGATCCAGGAGCTGCTCGGGTGGCGGCTTGACACTCAAAAGGAAGTCACCGCCGCTCGCGGTTTCACTGCACTCGGCGTGGGCGTGTCCCTCGACGCAGGGGCGCGGTCTCTGCATTTTGTCGTGCCGGCCGAAAAATGCACCAAGTGGTTGGCAGAGATTTCAGACATCCTGGCCAGCCGGAGGCTCTCCCCAGCAGGCACGCAGAAACTAGCCGGGCGGCTCAGCTGGGGAGCCACGGAAGTTTTTGGCAAGGGGGCGCGCGTGTACCTCGCCCCACTGTTCCGGCACGCGTATGGCAGCAGCAGCCGGATGCCGATGCGTCTGGTCAGGGCGCTTGAATGGTGGCAACGGTTTCTGGCAACGAATCCTCGTAGGAGTTTGCCTCTGGAGCCATCAAGCAAACCGCGCTTGGTGGTTTGCACAGACGCTACAGGGGCAGGCACGCTGGCTCGGGCCGCGGTGTTTGCAGGCCAGAAAGTTTTTGCTTCCGCGCGAGTTCCCCGCTGGCTCAACCAGTGGGCGTGCTTCCGCCGGCAGCAAATCGCCACGTGGGAGCTGGTGGCCGCTGTCTGCGCTCTGTGGTATTTCTTTGAATCAGCCGCGAACGCGGGTGGCCTCGACATCGTGTTGTTCATAGACTCGACAGTGGCGTTGGGCACCCTGCTTCGCGGCTGCTCACGGCAGCGCGACTGGAACGACATAGTGTCTGGCATATGGTTCGCCGCGGCAGACCGCGCCCATATTCTTAGCGTTTTTCGCGTGCCGTCGCATCTCAATGTTGCTGATTGGCCAACCCGGGAGGAGCTGAAGGCGAGCGAGATGCAGCGTTTGGCTGCCAGTGGCTTTTCCCGGCTCGAGTGGGCTTGGCCGTCAGTAGACTTTTGGCAGGCGTGAACCAGCGAGGGAAAAAGTATTGTGCGCTCAAGGAAAACAAGTAATGCATGTCGGTCGTCCGTTGCCGTCAGTCAGGCTTACTGGGCCCGCATTCCTTGTCATCCGTAGCCGGTTTGGCCCAAGATGGACCGGAAACGCCTGCGGGGCAAGCAGCCTCGTGGCGATGGCGGCCCTGAGCTGGCCCCACGCGCGTCACCGGCAAACCTGATCGGGCCGCCGCTGGCAGACCCGGCGGTGCCTACGCTGGCCCCAGTGGCGTTGAGCGAGTGGTTCGCCGCCGTGCTCAGGCGCGCGCCTCCCGCGTGCCATCCGCCGTCGCCCCAGTGCGTTCTGAGGGGCCTGGCAGCGGGGGGCGCTGTTGACGGGTCGGATTTTTCCGGCTTGGGCGTCCAAGAGCTGAAGGACGTGTGGCCGTGTCTCCACGGGCTTCGAGACGAGTTCGTGGCGGCCTTGTCCACCGTTCCGGCCCGCGCCGCGGTGGGGCAGCCTGCCGCGCAGACCGAGGCCCGCGCCCAGCGGGGCGCGCCTGCGCCGGCGGCCAGCAAGGTTCCCCCAGCAGGAGGGCCCGCGCATGCAGAGGACGAGGCGCCGGCCACAGGGCATGCCGCGGAGACTGGCGAGGCTGCGCTGGCGGCGCTCGGCTTCCTCGCTGCAGCGCGCCTCCGGCGCGAGCTCGTGAGCCCCGGGGAGATGGCGGACGCGGTGCAGACGCTGGGCCGCGTCACGCCGGAGGAGTTTCAGCTTGCGTGGGAGAAGCGCCACGGTGGCATCCCCGGCAATCCGCGGGAGCGCGCGGCCCAGATTGGGCCCGAGATGGCCGGGTTCATGGCAACGCAGGAACTTCTCAGACGCGAGTTGCTCGCGTGGCACCGGAGCGCATACAAGTATGCTTCTCCGGTGCGCCTGTGGGGGCAAGTGGCCAGGAACCTCGGGGTTGATGCTTGGCCCCCGTCGGAGCCAGTGCTCGGGGCATTCGCATTTGCAGTGCAAAACGGTGCCAGTTTGATGACCTACTGCACGCAGGTCCGCACTGTGCTCCGGCTGCTCCACATGCCGCTGGGGTGCCTGGAGGACACGTCGTGTCTGGCGCGTGGTGCGAGCAAAGCGGCTGTGGCCACTCGGCGGTTCCGGGCGCGGGCGTCGGCGCGACAGACACGTTCCTTGGCGCAGCACGTCCGGGAGGTTCTGGGCGATCCCGAGACAGCGGATGCGTTCGTAGTGGCGAGGCAGTTTTGCTTCCGCTTCGCGTCCGAACTGGTGCCACTGCAGGCAGACGGGCCCCACTCCAAGGTAGTCCTGTCAACCGTGGACGGCTTGCCGACGGCCAGCGTGCACCTGCATCGGCGCAAGACGTACACGGAGACGACGGTCGTGTCCAGGCGGTGCATCTGTGCCCTGCAGTCCGGGCAGCTTTGCGGGGTGTGCGCGCTGCGCGGTCGCGTGCAGGCAGGGCGGGTTTTTCCGGCGCTGTCATACAGGCACGCCCTGGCCCAGCTGAAGGTGGCGGCGCTGGCGCTGGGCCTCGAGCGCGCGGGAGAGTGGGGCACGCACGCCTTCCGCCGCGGGTGGGCGGACGTGTGCCTGGCGGCCGGAGGCGTCCCAGCGCTGTTCCACAGCGGGGGATGGCGGGGAGTGGCCGCCTTCGGTTACGCTTCCGCGGCGTCGCGGGACGCGGCGA
>CAUYUJ010000448.1:0-87500 GCA_963575745.1 Prorocentrum cordatum
GAGAGATAGAGAAAGAGAGAGAGAGGGAAAAAGAGAGATAGAGGGAGATAGAGAGCGAGAGAGAGAGAGAGAGAGAGAGAGAGAGAGAGAGAGAGAGAGATCTGATACACATATGAGGGGAGGTGATGAGAGAGGATGTGAGGATTGTAATGATGGCCTTCAGCTTGAAAGACGCCATGCCCTCAAACACCAAGTGGGGCGGCAGGTCGATGGTCACCACCTGGGCCTTCATCTCGAGGGTCGCCTGCTCGTCGTCGTCCACCACGCGCACAGGCCACGCCGGGCACGGGCACTCATTGTTCACGGTGCCCACCGTGTCGGCGACGCGGTACACTCCGAAGGTGGCGTCGTCCCGGCTGTCAGGCGCAGTGACCTTGATGGCGGCCACTGGGAAGGAGCGGCCTGCGGGCGGCCTTGTCAAGGTCACGGGGCCGCAGAAGCACATCGAGAAGCCCGAGTCCAAGGCGACGGTCATCGATGGCTTCTCGTGCTCCTTGGCCAAGTTCGGCTTCGCCTTCGCCTTCGCCTTAGCCGCCGGCGCCGGCGCCGCCCATCCCATGCGCGTGCTGCCGAATGGCGCCGCCGCCCTGGCACTGAACGACCGACTGTAGAGCTCCGCCTCCACGAGCATCAGGAACTGCTTGATCCACCACGCCGGCGGGAAGCGACTCATGTCGAAGGTGATCGTGGCGCCCGCTATATCATCAGACATGTTCACAGATCGGGAGGAGAAGGGAGGAACTCCTTCATGTTCTCCTTCTCTCCTTCTCCTCATCATCATCCTCCGAGGGTCTCCGCATCAATATCATCATCATTCTCCTCCTGAGTCGGAGCCCCCCTCACATGCGGCCCTCCCCCCCTCCTCCTCAACTCCTCCTCGTCGTCCGCTCCACCTCCAGCATCCCTCGCCGAACCCCCCACTTCCTCCGCCCCGCCGCACCGTGTCCAGGTAGATGGGGCTGCCGGCGGCGAGCGACATGGCCCGCTCGTCCATGCACCTGCAGCGGGCGGCGGCAACGGCGCAGACGAGAGGACGAAAGGAAGAGGAAGGGTGTGCGAGGAGAAACGGCGGTCGGCCCGGCAGACGGCGGACGGTCGGCATTGGCATCGGCGGTTCAGGCGGTCGACGGTCGGGATAGGGGGTGAGGGAGAGAAGGGGGGAGGAGGATGACTGGGCGGGGGGTATTGGATGGACCGCCGGCGGCACGCGTACACGCCCTGCAGCATCGCCAGCGGGTGCTGCGGCTGCTCGGTGGTCATCTGCTGCTGCACGACATGGAAGGACTGCGGCTGCTGCTGCGTCTGCGCCAGAAACGTCGGCGCCTGCGACGACTCGCCCGACGGAGACGGCACAGATGACGTGGGAGTACCGGGCACCCTGCGCGACTCCACGAGCCCGCGCAAGGTAGTGTCGGGGTCGGCGCCGATGTAGAGAGCGACCAGGTACTCTGTATACACCGACGCCCAGTCGCTGTAGGGCAAGACGGGGTCCACGTCGCGCAGGCCGTCCAAGTTCTCAAGGCGGCCCTTCAAGACCTCCAGCTTGATAGTGGGAGCAGTCCCCTGGGCCGCACCTCCCATGCCTGTGGCATCGTGAAACATCTCCTGCACGTCCAAGACGTCAGTCAAGAGAAGCTTGGCGCACGTTGCCCTGAGACGCGCGAACGTGATCAGCGTGGGCGTGTCCTTGGAGTACTTCATGACCACGCCGGGCAGTTGAGACGTCTGGCGCACGTACCTGACGGCAAGCTGCCCGATACCAAGCATGGCCTCCGAGATCTCAGCCATCAAGATATCTTTCACCAGGCCGAAAAGGTGCGCAACGAACGGACCAGCATCATCCGACCGTGACTTGTCGGCGAGAAGCTGCCCCTGGGACTCGCCAAGAAGATCGAACATCCGCTTGTTGATGGACCTGTACGCTGGGTGCAGCTTGGCCGGCGCGGTCAGCTTGTTCGCCATCAGGAAACGATCGAGCTCAGCGCCTGCTGCAGCGATCGCGGACTCCAGGCGCATGAGGGCGGTGGACTCGTCACATGTGGCCGATGGCTGAGGCTCGGGCGCGCTCTGCCCGTCCTTTTCGGCATCCCACTCGAGCACGTCGGACGCCGTCGTCGTAGACGAGTTGCCAAGCTGGAGATTGTACGCAGAGGAAGCAGCGACGTCGCGCAGCTTACATCTGAGCTCGGACCACTTCGTGTACTTAACCTGACCAAGCTGGACGACCTTGGCCCAACAGAACTCCAGCCCCATGGACATCAGCGAACGGAAAATCGTCCACTTCCCATCGTCGTCGAGATCGGCGTCAGACATGGCCGAGATGAGGCACAGGGCGGCGTCGACCACCCAGATCTTCTGCATCTCAAGGTCTGTGAGCGACTCCACTGGCGGCCTGCCAGCAGGGGCAACCTTGGGCTTCTTGGCAGGCGGTGGATTCTCGCCCTGCGCCTCGAGTTCGGCGGCATTCACGGCTGCCTTCTGGGCGTCGACCTTGGCAGTTTCAGCGGCAAGCTGGGTCTTCTCCGCGAGCTGCTTGGCTCTCCTGTATGACACGCCACACTCGATGTCCACAGAGAGCCACTTACACATGTCGATCTGCGATTCATCGAAGAGCCACGGCTTGGACCGCCCGGGCAGCCCTGCTGTCGGAACTATGAATTCCACCGCCACCTCCCAGATCTCCGCAATGAGCTCCATGGACAACCCGCTGCGGACCTCGGAACTGAACAATGCGACCGACACGGCGTGAAGATTGAACACCACTGCGGCGTTGGAGAAGCGCTCTTCCGTGAACTTGCAGTACTTACCCAGAAACTCCACGGTCCAAGTGAGCAGCTGGTGGCGCTTCAGCGTGCCCAAGAGTGCCTGGCGGGCCCCACGCACACCCCGCCCAGCACCGTCGCCCCCCCCCCCCCCACCCTGCCTCTCCCAGGGGGAGAAGGGGGGGCGGAACGCACCAGATGACCCAGGGGCCCGGGCGCGACGGTGGCAGCGACGAGATAAGTGGGAGGGGGCGACGGCGGTGGGCGGCGATGCGTTTGCGCAGACGCTGCCTTGCACGCCTTGATCTCGTTCTCGCTGCTGAACCTGCGTGTCGCAGTAGTGGCGTACTTGGCGGAGGCATACTCCCACAAAGAAGCGTACGGCGTGTCGGTCAACTTGGTCGCCTTGAAGTCAGTGTTGAGCTTTTTGCACCAGTCGAACAGCTGGATCACCGTGAAACTTGATCCTGAGTGCCAATGGTTACGCCAGTTCACTAGCCAGTCAACAACGTCGCGCGGAGTCTCCGCATTGAAGCAAGTGACATTCGGCAGCCCCTTCTGCAAGCTCAACTTGATGCAGGGATTTACGATGTAGTCATTGTCCGGGCCTGGCACATCCTCGAACTCGTTGGCCTTGCGCTCCATGTCGACGGCGAGGTAGAAGGCCCGCGTGAGCGTGCCGTACGTGAGCATCTGCAGCGGGAACTCGCCAGACGTGTGGAGAGTGCACCACGGTTCCCCGCGCACGCCTGGGACGTTCCCGAACTCGGCGACCTTCTCGGCGTACTCCTGCACGACCTGATCTTGTTTGCGCTCGTTCTGGATGTGCGGGACCATGGTCTTGTCCATTGGAATCGTACCAAGGCACAGTGATCCCGCGCTTGCCGGGGACGGTGTAGACGTTGAACACGGCATCCTGGAGCGCGACCCCCTTCAGCCCAGGGAATCTCATCTCGATGGACTCGCAGGGTTTGTACAGGTGGCTGTGCATGTCAACGGCGTCACCCACCTGGACTGGCACGGGCACGACGGCCCACGGCTCGGCGTCACGCGCGCCAGCGTTGGGCCCGCCCCCTGGCTCGTCGCCGCGGGGCGCATCGGTGCCCTTGCCGCTGCCCTTGCCCCGGCGACCGCCGCGGCCCGCCTGCCCCCGACCACGCCCGCGGCCGCCGCGGCCTCCGCCGCCGGCAAACACCGACCCTGCTGGCCCTGGCGCGGCGCGGGGCGCAGAAGCACCGGGCTGGCCCTGGATGTCCGAGTCCGAGCAGCTGTCATCCACGCGCCGATCCTTCGCCTGGGCCTTGGATGCTGCGGGGGCGGCGCGGCGCATTGCTGGAAGCGTGGCCCGGGGCAGAAGCGCGCGAAGCTAGACGGCGTGCACAACGCGAAAGACGCAAGCTTGAGCCGCACGGGCGGCGGCCACGGGAATGCGGGGAGGGCGCGGGGACACCTGCGACACAGCGCGCGGCTGGTAGGCTGGCTGTCGGACTCGCAATGTCGGGCTGGCGATGCGAGGGCCATGGGCCATGGGGCAATGGACACTGGGGCAACACAGCGCAACACATAACGGTCGCATCGAATGGCACGGCCGACGCCGACGACGACGACGGCAGACGGGGCGGGCGAGGAGGAGGAGGAGGGCGAGGAAGAGGAGGAGGAGGATGAGGATGAGGAGGAGGAGGCTGAGGAGGAGGACGAGGAGGAGGACGAGGAGGAGGAGGAGGAGGAGGAGGACAGGGCGCTGGACGGCGATAGTGAAGCGACGGCGCTAGATATCGGTGACGGCGACGGGACGGGCGGCGGCGACGCCGTCGCGTGTCGTGCAGCCCCAGGCGCCGGCGCCGCCGCCGCCACCGAGCTCCGCGGGCAGCTCCGGCAGCAGCGCCGCCGCCCTTGCGGCGCGGGAGCGGGGGGGGGGGCGAGGTCGTCCGTCGTCGCTGCCGTCGCTGCCGATGTCATGATGTCCAGCGTCGTCGTCAGTCGCCGATCTCAACGCTGCCGTCTCTGGCAGTCGCCGACGCAGCTCGACGCCGTCTCCCGCCGTCGACGCCGCATGCCAATGCCGATGTCCAGGCGGCGGATGGAGCGTGGGCAGACGGAGGGTGAGACAGAGAGGGCGGGTGAGCGAGGGAGGGGGAGGGGGCGTCCAACGTCCAACAACAACAGTGATGATAATGATGATAATGACATGGGTGCGCACTCGCGGTCGCATGGCCTCGGAATCCCGAGTCGCCCCCAGCGACATGAAGCAGCATGCGTGCGACCCCGCAAGGGGCTCTGAGAGGGGCGAGCCTGAATAAGCGGCAGCGTCGTATATTGCACACGAGCTCCGGTCGGAAGAAAGCTTCACAAAGTGACCGCGGGCCCGAGCCCCGCCGAAGACCGAGACTGAGACTGACAGTCTCCGAGTCTCCGAGACTGAAACTGGACGCGCCCCGCGGAGGCACCGAGATACGCAATCAAAGCCAAGGTGCCAGGCGGCGCGGGCCCGAAACAGGCCCTCGGGACCCCCGGGCAGACTTGGATTCCGTCTGTCTGGTCTCGGTCCGATCGGGGCCTGGAGCACGTTGGACACGCAGGAGCCCCGCGGCAAGCCAGAACCCCCCCGCCCCCCCCCTCAGCCTATCCCAATACAGTGTCCTCTCAACTCCTCCCAACTCCAATGCCAATGTCCTCGCCATCTAACTACTGCGATGTGCCTATCATGTAGCACACGCGCTCTACGAATTAATGCAAAGCACAGTCCCACCAGGCCGATCTGACAATGCGAGTACACGGCCCTCACTCTGAATCTGGCCAGCTCATGGCACTGGCAATGGATCGCAAGCCATCCACCTGGTCGACCCGCGTAACGAACCCCAAGAGGTAGAGCAGGTGGACGCCCACAACGTTGACGTTCATGGAGTTCCCCGCCTGCATAAGGATGGCGTTGCGACTCCTTCCAGCGCCACCCTCGCGAGCGATGGCGAAGCTGCAGAGGCGCCGCGGCACGCCCGAACGCGGCGTAGCGAGCTCGGGCCTCACCGGGAACCCCTGGGCAACGAGAAGTTCCATGGGGGCCATCCAACGCTCGCTCCCCGACACGTAGTGCAACGACGGGTTCGAAATGATCGAGTAGAGAACCTCCGGACATGATGAGACGCCCCTGGACCCGCACTGACTGTTCTGAATGAGGCTATGCACGCAGCCTGCCTCGCCCCTAGCCGCGGACTTCTCCTCGTAGGACGTCAGGTTATCCAACTCCCACGGCGAAAGGCTGCTGCGGAACGTCCCGGGCGCGCTGGCGACGATCTCCATGCAGGACTCCAGTGTGATAGCAGGGTCGCGTGACTGACTCGACTTGCGACGACGGGCCCAATAAACCTCGCCCGCCTGCTCGGCATCGTCGGCGATGAGGAACGCTCTGAAGGTACAGCGGCGGCGCCTGTGGAACAGCCTGATGACATTATCGAGGGTGCAACGAGTGTCGATCACGTGAGCCTTGTGCAGCAAGATCGTCCAGCACCGCTGGCGGCGCACCGGCCATCCGAGGTCCGTGGGTTCGAGGATGTGGCTGACAATGCAGTAGATGTGCCCTAGAGTGCGCTCCAGCACCTGCAGGTCGAAGCGGCGCGAGATTTCATGCACGATGCACGCCTCCTGTATCTTGATCCTCATCGCGATCCAGACGGCCAAGACGGATGACGTCTTCCCCTCGTCTCGTTCACGGGCACCTCCCGGGCACCAGTCGATGCACGGCGTGCCGCCGATATGCAGCTTGCCTGTGGGGTGTCGACAGCGACCGCCGCAGGTACGACACTTCGCCACCAGGTGCACGCATCCCGGCTTCTTGATGATCGATTCAAACGTGCTGAACGGGATCCTCTGAGCGTTAAGAATCTGCTGGCGTAGGCTAGGGTTCCAAAAGTCCTCAATGTCGCAGAACATGTGCTCTGGCGCGGGCCTGGAAGGCGCCTCTAGCTCCAGCTCGCGATTGCACTCCTCCAGCAGCTCCGTCGACGCCAAATGGCGCATCGGATCAAGACGGCCCGCGTGGTGGCCCACCATGTCATTGAGCGTAGCGCCAATGACGTTCGCAGCCGTCCCCGGAGCGTCCACGCCTGAAAACGCCGTGGTGTACGTTGTGTCTGCGAAGGCCTTGTGGATGCCCAGCAAGATGCGTCGCCCGCAGGCCCGCGCAAGGCTGGATAGGGCGTCGTGCGCCCAACTCATGAGGTCGTCGAGCGACCGCACCACGTGCGGGCGCGGCCCTGTCAGTGGCCCCATGCCGACCCCCGCGTCGCTGAAGGAGCTCCAGGTGCATGGCTGCGGCGGCAAAGGAGCGCCCACATCGCCCAGGAGTCTCGACCCCCCCGGGCGGAGCGCTGTCGGGAGGCTGACCGACAGCGCCGCGCGGCCGGCTGCTTCGGCCGGGGGCGCGGCGGGGCTGTTAGCGGGGGCCGCCGCGGCCTCCGTCGCGACGGCCGCGTTCTCCGAGGCGCCCGTCATCGCGTCGCCGACTGGCTGCGGCGGCCCCGCGCTCTCGGCTGCCGCGTCAGGGGGCGCTGCGGGGCGGCGGCCAGCGGGGGCGGGGGGCGCCGCCGCGGTGGCCGCAGCGGTCGCGGTCGCCAAGTCGCCCGTTGTCGAGGGGCCAACTGGACGCGGCGGCTCCGCGCTCTCGGCCGCTGCGGCTGCGGGCGCTGCTGCGGGGCAGTTAGCGGGGGCGGCCGCCGCCGCGGCGGTCGCAGCGACCGCGGTCTCCGAGTCGCCCGGCGTCGGGGGGCTGACTGGTCGCGGCGGCTCCGCGCTCTCGGCTGCTGCGGCGGTGGGCGCTGCTGCGGGACAGTCAGCGTCGGTGAGGGCCACCGCCGCGGCGGCCGTAGCGGCCGCGGTCTCCGCGTCGCCCGTCGTCGGGGGGCCGACTGGACGCGGCGGCTCCGGGAGCTCCGCGCTCTCGGCTGCTGCAGCTGCGAGCGCTGCGGGACAGTCAGCGGGGGCGACCGCCGCTACGGCGGCCGCGGCGGTCGCGGTCTCCGAGTCGCCCGCCGTCGCGAGGTCGACTGCCCGCGGCAACTCCGCGCTCTCGGCTGCTGCGGCTGCGGGGCGGTCAGTGTCAGTGGGGGTGGGGGGCGCCGCCGCGGCGGCCGCGGTCTCCGAGTCGCCCGTCGTCGGGGGCCCGACTGGGCGCGGCGGCCCCGCGCTCTCGGCTGCTGCGGCTGCGGGGCAGTCAGTCTCAGCGGGGCCAGTGGGGGCCGCCGCCGCGGTGGCCGCGGTCTCCGAGTCGCCAGTCGTCGGGGGGCTGACTGGTCGCGGCGGCCCCGCGCTCTCGGCTGCTTCGGCGGGGGGCGCTGCTGCGGGGCAGTCTGCGCAGACAGTGTCAGTGGTGACCACCGCCGCGGCGGCCGTAGCGGCCGCGGACTCCGCGTCGCCCGTCGTCGGGGGGCCGACTGGACGCGGCGGCTCCGGGAGCTCCGCGCTCTCGGCTGCTACAGCTGCGAGCGCTGCGGGACAGTCAGCGGGGGCGACCGCCGCCACGGCGGCCGCGGCGGTCGCAGTCCCCGAGTCGCCCGTCGTCGCGAGGTAGACTGCTTGCGGCATCCCCGCGCTCTCGGCTGCTGCGGGCACGGGGCAGTCAGTGTCAGTGGGGGGCGCCGCCGCGGCGGCCGCGGTCCCCGAGTCGCCCGTCTTCGTGGGGGGGTCGACTGGAGTCGCTGGCGGCGCAAGGTCCTGGCTCGGCACGTGGGCCGATGCGACTGCGTCGGGTGGTGCGTCGGCGGACGGCGACGGCTCCGCCGCGGTCTCAGTCTCCGACGTTAACCTGGCAACGGCCGACACTACGGCCGACATCGCTGCAGCCGGCGCTGGTACGTCGGGCTCGGCACTCGATGGATCGGGCATGGGCGCGCCCGCTGGTGGCGCAGGCGTTGCATCTGCTTTGACGCCCCATGCTGCGACGGCATCCGACGGCGCCTCTTGCGCCGCGCCGCAGCCAGCCGCCACGGACGCCGCGGATGCGCCCGGAGGCGGCGGAGCTGGAGCTGCCAGCGTCGGCGGCAACCCAGGCGGATCAACATCCGTCGTGGCTGGCTGGGACTGGCGCGCAGCACCGTTCTCCGAGTCCTCCTCGGCCGAAGCCGGCCAGAGCTCGGCACCGATGGCCTCGATCTCGTCGAGCTCGGCGGCCGCGTCGCCACTCGGCGGGACCGCCGGCGGCAGCGCGCCCGACTCATGGGCCGATGCAAACTTTGCTCGTTTGCGTGCAAGGGCAGCCTCGGTCCGCGGATGCAGGCCGGGCGCGCCCGATGCGGCATCGACGCCGGCTGCGCCGTCAGCCGCGTCCGCCGCCGCCGCCTGAACGCCGACTGCCGCGCCCGCTGCAGTGCTCGACGCCGCCCGACCGCCGCGCCGCCGCTTGGGCTGGCTGGCGCCCCCGGCGCCGGCGGCTGCATCGCGCGCCGACGCCGCTCGCTTGCCCATGGCCTTGGGCGCTGCCGCTGGCGCCTTGGCAAACGCGCGGATGCTGGCCGTCCCAGACGCATCAGCAGCTGTCAATTTGCCCATATCTGCAGGCGGGCCGCTGGGAGGCGGGCGCCGCGCGCCCATATATAGCCCAAATGGCTGCGGCGGGGGGGGGGGGGCGCGGGTCGATGGGGAGAGCGGGATGAGCGCAGCGCCAGGGGGGGGGCTGGCGGGAAGAAGGGGGGCGCCACGGGCGCAACACCGAGAGGGAGGGAGGAGGAAAAGGACAGGGGGGGCGGAGGATGCGGACAGGAGATACAGATGCAATGATGCAAGGATGCTCAGTGGTCCGTTATCTTATCCATCGTCATCATCCGCATCATCCTGGCTATCCTCGTATCCTCGTCCTTTGGATTATATAATACTCTTCTCTTCAATACTCTTCCTCATCGAGAACTTCTCATCCCCCCTCCCGCCCCACCCACTGCATGGACCACGCTCGTCCGCATGCTCGCGCATCCCCCCGCCCCCCTCACCGCCCACCCACCTCGCCCTGCCACGTGCACGCGCTCCCTTCACTACGCCCTCCCATCCTCAACCTAACCTCTCAGCCTCTACTCATCCTCCGGCGGCGCGCGCCGCGCGGACGTCGGGGCGCCGGGGGGGGGGGGGCCTCCAGCGGCAG
Source organism: Prorocentrum cordatum (assembly GCA_963575745.1). Classification (NCBI taxonomy): domain Eukaryota; class Dinophyceae; order Prorocentrales; family Prorocentraceae; genus Prorocentrum; species Prorocentrum cordatum. The sequence goes on from CAUYUJ010000448.1 coordinate 9,886, forward strand.
AGGCGAGCGGCGAGCGCCGCGGCCTGCCGCAGCTCGGGCCGAAGGCGACGACGCCGTCCAGGCGCCTCCCGCGACGCGGCACGGCGACGATGACACGATGACGACGCAGGCAGGACAGGAGGAGGCTGAGTTATGAGTTATCCCGCACCATCACCCTCTCCTCCGCACCACCCTGGCTATCAAGTATCGCGTCAAATCGTCATATAGCCTCGTATTCCTCCTCGAGAACTTCTCATCCCCCCTCCCGCTCCCTACTGCAGGTGACCACACTCGTCCGCGTGCCATCCCATCCCGCCCTCCACCCACCCACCCCCGCCACCACCCCCAGCCCCCCAGCCCCAGCCCCCTCGCCCTGCCACATGTCACATGCCCCCAACTCCCTTCCCTGCACCCCCCAATCCTCAACATCTCATCATCGTGGTCCTCTCCTCAGCCTCTCCTCATCCTCCGGCGGCGCGCGCCGCGCGGACGCTGGGGGGGGGGGCCTCCAGCGGCAGAGGCGAGCGGCGAGCGCCGCAGCCTGCCGCAGCTGAAGGCGACGACCTCGAGCACCAGGCACCTCCCGCGGCGCGGGCACGGCGGCGGCGACGATGACACGATGGCGGCGCAGGCAGGACAGGAGGACGAGACGGGGTGGGGGGAGGGGGGGGGGGGGACGGGGCGCGGCAGTGGAAGGACGGAGAGATGGAGGGAGGACACTTCGGAGACACAGCGGGCATGGCGAGGACGCGAGGAGAGGCGAAGGAGGAGGCAGGGGGGGGGACAGGACAGAGAGGGGCGACGAAGCCCTGCGACAGGAGAGAGGGACAGGACAGGAGAGGCGATGGCGATGCGATGAAACCCGAGACCCGAGGCCCCGACTCTTCAGAGTCGTCGGTCGACGCCGGCAGTCGTGCGCGCCCGCGCGCGGGGAACACCAAGCGCAACGGAAGCGGCGGAAGCGGCCCTGGCAGAGCGCTGCGCACGATGGAGGGAAAACAGATCACAGGCGCTCGGCTCGCTGCGATGCGCACCCTCCGCTCAGCACGGCTGGTACGGCTGGTACGCGGCGCCGGCCTGCCGCGATGCGATCGCGGGTCGCGGGGCCGCGGCCACCGCCACCGGGGCCATCAAGTCCGGGTCGGTGGTGGCGATGTCGAAGGCGTCCGCGTACCACCACCTCCAGACCTGATCAGGCCGAACGCAAAGCAGCTCACATCATCACCATCACCCACATCTGTGCAAACGCGGTCTTGCGCAACATATGGGGCGTGTGAATGCGCACCAAAACCCTGGATCGCACTCAAGACCTGTCTGGGTTTTGAATTCAATCAAAAAACGGATATGACTCAAGACCGGGTCTGCACAGACCGGGCGACGACGGGTGGATGTGGATGCGATGTGTTCGCCCCCTCCCCACCAGCTTCCACCCTGCAGTCGAGTTGCTCGGGGTGGCGCCGTCGAACTGCCAGTCCACCTCTCCGGAGGGAGTCAGAATGTTCTCCCCCCATGTCCCGCCCACAGTGCGCGCTGGGCCCACGCGGGCGATGCAGGGGCACACTGACACACGAGGGGCGGGGGGGGAGAGGGCGTCGGGGGCGGGGGGCGGAGCGACGATGCGACGGGCGGGCCGCGCGGATCACCGCGCGGCCCGCGCGGCGCCACCCAGAAGGATGGAGGGACATGGAGAGGAGGAGGGGGCCCTGAGGAGGAGGGAGGAGGAGGAAGGAGTCCCAGCGGAGGAGGAGGACGAGGGGGGGGGGGGGAAGGATGACTGAGGATGACGACCTTGCGCCAGCGCTGCAGCCGCCGACACCACCACCACGACCGGGTGCATGTGGGCTCAACCTTCACGTAGACGCCGTTGCCGACGACCGGGGCGCCGTAGTCGACCTCAGTCCAAGAGTACCTGAGAGCGGGGTGGAATAATCATCATCCGCATCGTACCCATTGTCGTCACTATTCACATCGTTTGCGTCATCTCCCTCCTGGACTGCGTTGTGTTGTGTTGGGACCTTGGGACCGGCATTCCAGAATCTAGGGCGGACCGCCGGACAGTTGTTGGAACGGCATTCCAAAATCTAGGCCTGAATGTTTTGGGAACGGGAGGGCGGGAGGGGGGCGGAGGGGACGGGCAGCGGGTCACCGCGAGCCGTCGGGGTTGAAGCCCTGCGAGTAGCGCTCGGACGGACTGAGCATCCCGCGGGGCGCGGCACGGCCCGGCACGGCGCGCGACGTGAAGGCGCAGCCCGCGGGGCGCGTCAGTGCCAAAATGGCTGCAGTCAACGAGCCGACATCGACAAACGACGCCATCCCATACCCCAGTCAATTAATACAATGCAGGCCATGCAGGAATGTCTAGCACAACAATGATGAACGCGTCCCTGGCACGTTTCACTCCGAGTGGTATACATACCCCTACCCGTACCCTACCCCCGATGAGTCTGGATGCGCCCACACATGGCGACACATTTATTGTGTTCACGACAAATTACTACAGATGTCCGATCTGAGTGTTGGAAGCGGAGCGGCAACAGGCACGCCACAGCAGCGCAATGCAAGATGTGACCTACTCCCACAATCACATGTGGATGCATGAGGCGCTGGCGAAGTAACTACAACATACTAGCACCGACCCTATTACATAAAATGGCGCGGTCAATATGGTTTGGTGCCCTGACTCAACCGCACTGCGCACTGCTTGTAGCACTGCGTGCGGGTGTCCACGTCCTTACACACAGAGCGCAGCGACAAGCTGAGCGCGCGCCTCCACCCATTGGTGTGCGCCCCGCACTTGATGCAGAAGAGCGTTGGGATCGGCATGTCGATGGCCAGGTCGAAGTAGCGATCCACGGCGTCGACGCAGCGAAGCTCGTGCGTCGACGCGGCACTTTCCGGGGAAGGTTCTGTCCAGACGGAAGTCTGTGCACGGGCGAAGCACATCTGTCAGCACAACACCACCGTACTCGGTAATGAGCCCAGGATCGACTGCCATCAAGCCGATCCTCTGACCCGGGATGCGAACCATACGGTAGGGTGGCGGCGGGCGATCACCAACGACGGTGGGCTGGCGGAACATGACGCGGATGCGACAGCGGATGCGAGCCGGGTATGCGCAGAAGGGCTCGGGTCGGGAGCGCGACAATTCAACCTGACAAGTGGCCATGTGAGCCAACATGTGCTACTGGTGGTGGGATGGACGCCCCGTCGACGCAACAATAGCTCGCGCAAGACGATATGTCAGAGCTCGTATCGATGGTCTGACACAGCGCAGGCTTCGAAACCAGTTGACGGGGCAGCACCTGATCAGACGCTACGTCGCAGATTTAGCGACATACTACTCTACACACATTATGTTTACCACTTCACATCTGTAGTCAACTACTGCACGAATTTAATGACCTATGTCACACATTTGGTGAAGTAATTCACATATTTGGTACGTCATGTCACACGTTTTGTGAACTACTTCACATATTAAGTGAACTAATCCACGCATTTGGTGAACTACTTCACATATTTGATGATGTACTTCACATGTTTGGCGAATCAATTCGCAGTTTTGGTGAATTGCTTCACAGATTCTGTGAACTAATTCACGAATTTGGTGAACCAGTTCGCGGATTTGGCGAACCAGTTCGCGGATTTGGTGAACCAGTTCGCGGATTTAGTGAACTAGTTCACATATTTAATGAATTACCTCACAATTTTCGTGAACCAGTTCGCGGATTTGGTGAACTACTTCCCACATTTCGTGAATTACCTCACAGATTTTGGTGAATTCATTCACATGTGCAGTGGTACCCTTCACATGCGTAGTGAAATACTGGACGAACTTGGTGAACTAATTCACAGATTTGGCGAGTGACGTCACATGTTTGGCGAATCAATTCACATGTTTGGTGAACTACTTCACATGTTTAGTGAACTAGTTCACGAATTTGATGAACTACTTCACATATTTGGCGAGGTACCTTACATATTTGGTGAACCACTTCGCGCATTTAGTGAACTAGTTCACGAATTTGGTGAACTAATTCACACATTTGGTGAGTTATTTCACGCATTTGGTGATTCACTTCGCATATTTAGTGAACTAGTTCACATATTTAGTGAACTACTTCACACTTATGATGAATTACGTCACGAATTTGGTGAACTAATTCACAGTTTTGGTGGAGTACCTCACATGGTTGGTGAATCAATTCACATGTTTGGTGAATTACTTCACATATTTAGTGAACTAGTTCACGAATTTGGTGAAGTACTTCACATATTTGGCGAGTTACCGTGCATATTTGGTGAACCAATTCGCGCATTTAGTGAACTAGTTCACGGATTTGGTGAACCAATTCACACATTTGGTGAGTTACTTCGCGAATGTGGTGATTCACGTCGCATATTTAGTGAACTAGTTCACATATTTTGTGAACTACTTCACACTTTTAATGAACTACGTCACGAATGTGGTGAACTAGTTCACATTTTTGGCGGAGTACATCACATGGATGGTGAACTACTTCACATGTTTTGTGAGATGCTTCACATATGTAGTGATTTACTGCGCGAATTTGGTGAACTACTTCACGTTTTTGGTGATGTACTGCACATGTGTGATGGATCACGCGAGTGGGAAGGCGTGGGATATCTGGCGGCACTGTTGTGGCACTGGAGCACAGTCGGGCGCGCGTGACACCGTCGACGTTGAGAATGAGGGGAGGGCGGGGACGGTGGAGACGGTCGTCGAGATGGGCTCGCGCGACGCGGGGCGGTGGGTGGGGCGGGGGTGAGGAGGAGGGGGGGGGCGCGGATAGGGGGGGGTCGGCGGAGTGAGAGGGCGGGAGGCGTGGGAAGGAGGAGGGGGGGGGGATGAGGATGGAGGAGGGGTGGCGTTGAGAGCGCGCCTCCGACACATATGGCGAGCCAAGGAGCGGGGGGCCAGTGGGGGATGCAACGATGACGACGAGGAGGAGGATGATGATGACATGCTTTATTCCTTACTCAGAGCGGCCCGAGCTGCTCTGGCAGCGTTGCCTCCTCGCCGCTCTCCTCGAGGAGCCGCGCGGCCTCGCACACGATGTGCACCACCGCGCCGCAGAACTCGTCCGAGAGCGACATCGTCCAGACGCCGCGGTGCAGGAGCTGCGCCACCGCGTTCGCCATCTCATCCAGGGACGCCTCGAGGCGCGGCAGGTCGGCGAGCCGCGCCGGGAAGTCACCGGCCCCAGGCGGCCGCATCCGCTCCATCGGCCGCGGCGGCTGTGTCGGGTCGGGCGGCCGCGTCGCCGCAGCGGCGGTGACGCCTCGGACCGACCACCGCCCCCAACGCGCCAGCGGCAACTGGAGGGCGAAGTTGCGCGATGCGGGAGCGACGGCGCGGCCAGCGACGCGGGCTGCGCCCGCGGCCGCGGCGGCGCCCGGGCTGCCAGTCCCGTGGCCAGTCCTGGAGCTGGCGGCCGGGGCGGCCGGGTGCCCCGGGTGCCCCGCTGGGGGCGGCCCGGAGGGGGGGGGCCGGGCTCGGCGGCTGGGCGGCGGCCCCGGCGGGGGCCTCGGCCCGGGCGGCCTCGGCCCACGCTTGGACTTGGCCACCGTGCCCTTGGCGCGAGCCTGGGAGCCCTGGCCCTCCTTGCCCGCGCCCTTGGCCTTGATGCCAGTGTCCGTGCCCTTGTCCTTGCCCTTGATCTGGTCCGTGTACTTGTCCTTGCCCTGGTCCTTGTCCTTGTTCTTGTCCTTGCCCTGGTCCGTGTCCGTGTCCTTGTCCTTGCCATGGCCCTTGTCGCCCTTGTCCTTGTTCTTGTCCTTGCCCTGGTCCGTGTCCTTGTCCGTGTCCTTGCTATGGCCCTTGTCCTTGTTCTTGTCCTTGCCCTGGTCCTTGTCCCTGTCCTTGCCCTTGTCCAGGCCCAGGGCCCATTGGCCAGCCTTGGCCGCTGCCGCATCCTTGGCCTGGGCGGCAGCGAGCGCCGCCCCAGCTGCTGCCGCGGCGACAGACATCGCGGGCGAGGCCGTCGGCGCCGCCGCCTCGCGCGGCCTCCTCTTCGCGCGCGGCGTGGGTGTCGGCGCGCGAGGCGGCGTCCTGGGCGCGCGCAGCCCTCCGCGGGGCGCGCGTCCGGCTCCGTAGGCCGATCTGGCCGCAAGGTCGACCGCGCTGACCGCGCCAGCGCCAGGCGGCTGAGGCTGATGATGACCAGGCTGATGCTGACGACGGTGTGCTCCAGCTTCGGCTCCCACATCTCGCTCAGCAGGTCGGTGGGCTTCAGCTGTGCCACCCCACACCCCCACATCTCGCACTGCATGCTGGCCACCACGATGCTCACGATGACGTTGGACTCCAGCTCCGGCCCCCGCATCTGGCTCAGCCGGCTGCCCATGATGGTCGCCATCACGTCGGGCCCCAGCTTCGACCCCCGCATCTCGCTCAGCATCGCGACGGGGGGGCGGCCGCCAGGGGCCCCAGCACTCGTCGGATGACGGGCCGTCCGGCGCCGGGCTCTCTGCGCGGCGCCCCTCGCGCTCTGCCACTGCTCTGCCGCCGCGGCGCGACCAGCGCGCGCGCTTGCGCCGCGGCGCGTCGGCGTCGGCGTCGGCGTCGGCGGCGTCGGCGGCGTCGGCGTCAGCGGCGTCGGCGCCAGCGCCAGCGTCGCCTGCGTCAGCGCCGGGCGACGGGCCGCCCGCGCCAGGCGCCAGCCGCGGCGCCAGCGGCGCCGCGTCCGCCGCGTCCGCCGCGTCCGCCGCGGCCGCGACCACCGGCGGGCTGGGCGGGCCGCACTTCCCCTTCCCCGCCTTGGTGATCAGCGCGGCGGCCTCAGCCTCCTCCTCCAGCGAGGGCCCGGGCTCGCGGCGGCCGCGGCCCAGGCCCGCCATGCCGCGGCCGAGCGCCCGAGCGCCGAGCGCCGAAGCGCGGCGCGCGCGGACCTTGGCGGCCAAAACTGCAACGCAACGGATACAACAATACAGGATGATGCTGACGGGTGGTGATGATGATGATGATGATGACGATGATGATGATGATGATGATGATGATGATCAGGATGATGATGATGATTATGATGATGATGGTGATGAGGATGATGATGATAATGGCTGGCTGTCTGTCCTCCCTCCGATCCCTTCTCGCCATCTCTCACACTCGGTGATCCGGCATTATCATCGCCCTCCATCCTCATCATGACTCATCATGCCACCGCGGACCGCCCTCCACCTGCCTCCTCATCCTGCCTCCTCCGAGGGCCTCCCTCCTCCGGTTCCTATCTGGTCATCATCTCTCCTCCTCTCCCTCTCCATTATCATTACCATCGGGCGTTGGCGCGTAATCCTCCTCCGCCTCCTCCGCATCCACACCCGCTTCTCCTACCCCCGGCATCCAACCCTCGCCCATGGAACGGGGGGCAATGGAAGGCAGGCGGGCGGGCGCGCACCGCGGAGGCCGCCGGCCGTCTGCGTCATCAGCGTCAGCCTGCTGGAGGCGCTGGTCGTGGCGCCTGGCGCCAGGCGGGCGAGGGGGGGAGGCGGGGCGGTGGCGGGGGGGGGGCGGAGGGGGGGCGAGGGCGACGATCAAGCGACGCAGACGGGACGGGACGGGACGAGATGACGACGGAGCGCCGATGAGACGGGGTTGAGGGGTTGAGACGATGCGGGGTCGGGCCGGGAACTTGACGAAGGGAGGGCGCGGCAGGGCGGTGGCGAGAGAAGTCCAGCAGAATGCCAGGAGTATAACACTACTCTGAATATGATACGTCGAGGGACGTGCGCAGGCAGGCTCAGGAGCTCAGGAGGATAGGAGCCTCCTGCCCAGGAAGGACGACGAGACGACGATGGTGGGACCCCACGGGGAACCCCGGCCCCGGCCCGACTCCTGACAGACCCTGCCGCCCCGCCGCCTCGCCGCCGTACAGCCACTGCCTGCGCACCAGGCAGAGCTGGTTCCCGCCGCGACCGACGTCGGCCCAATCGCAGAGCCAGCCGTCGGCGCCGTCGGCGTCCGCAGGGCGAACCATGTGCGGTGACCCAGCGAGCTGCTCTGCGACCAGCTGGCCGCACGACTCGTGGAACGTGAGCGCGCACATCGCACACTCGCGCGCTGGCTCATCGATCTCTGCCTCGCACAAGCAGCACGCGGTGATGGTGTCAGCTTCATCGCCGCCGAGTGCCGATAATGCAAGCTCTGCCATGCGCTTCAACCTGGGTGCAATTCCATTCACCCAACACACGCGGCTTCTCGACGCACCTGCTACCCGTCTGGGGAACAGGAGTGCCACGACACAACTATATATTATATGACAACAGGTTGAGCTCCAGCTCCGCTCCAGCTCCACAACTGATCGGCCCACGCGGGCCATGGGGCCCGGGACCGCGCGCCCCCTCCCCGACGCCCGCGCAATGCGCGCTTTGGGCAAATACCAGCCAACCTGCCCAACCAGCCAATCAACCAACCAACCAAGTACCACCTTTAACATCGCCGAATCGATCACGGCCGACCAAATCCAGCCAAACAACCGACCAACCAGCAACGCGGGGGGGGGATCTGGGGAGGAGGAGAAGGAGAAGGAGAAAACTGGGGAGGAGGAGGAAGAGGAAGACTGGGGAGGATGAAGACTTGAGTGCGTTGTTGAGCACGCGTGCCCCCGCATGACCTCATCGTCTGCGGCTGCACCACCGTATTCACGAAGGTCTTCACCTTTTCCACGGTGTAGCCGACGTCGGGATGGATCACGCGGGCAGCGGCGAATGATCGCAATGGTGACCACCCCTGCGTAGGCCACACTGCACGGGGAGGGTCCCGGGAACAATCGATACGCACGCGGCGTCCTGTGAGCCGCGATGGGTCAATCCACTTCACGAGCACACATGCCCGTTCGCGCTCTCCGGAGGGCCTGTCTTCGTCGAGCCACATCAGAGACAGACCGCCGCCACCGATCTTGCTAGAGATCATCGCCCTGGCTCGATCCCGCAACACATCTGCCCCAGCCAGGCTGCCCTCGCACCACAATCCGACGACCAGGGTGACGCGCGGGTCGTCGCCGACGTCGCCGCCGGCATCGCCCCCATCACTGGGTGGATCAGGTGGATGATGCGGCGGCGGCGGTGGCGGAGTTGCCGAAGCCAGGGTCGCCGGCGTTGCCTCGCGGGCAGCGTCTGCAGCCTCTGCAGCCTCCTTCGCCAATCGCTCCGCGCGAGCTGCCGCCGCGCGGGTTCTCAGCTCGACAGCGTCGAGGTCGGCCTCGTGCATTGCAGCCATCGCCGCTTCAAACTCTAGATTGTCAGGGTGGACATCCTCGCCTAAGCCCGCCTCAGCCTGTGCACTGGACCAGCCAAACCGATCCTGGAACGCCGCCTTCTTCCGAGCTGCCCCCTTCTCAACGCCAGAGCGGTCAAGGAATGCTGCAACGCGTTCCGCCTCAACCCGCTGCACGAAGGCCTCATCGTCGGCGGCTGCTGCCCCTGGAACATCATGATCATAATGGCGGTCTGCAGATGCGAGATCACCAAACAAAGCTGCAGCCTGGGGCCGCCGCGGGGGCAACCGTTCGCCATCCGCAACACAGTCTGGACCCCATGATCACCCGGAGAATCCATGGGAGGCCCTGGCCCTGGCCATATGGTGGTCAATGGTGGTCCCTGAGATGTCCTGAACGTCTCCCGGTGGCCCTCAGGGGGGGGGCCCTGGGGCCCTGGGAAGCCTTGAGCCCGATAGGCCCCTGGGCCCTGGGAGGTCATGGCTGGCCCTCTGGGCCCTCTGGGTGGCCCCTGGAAGCAGGGGTGCCCTGGGAGCAACCCACGCAGTGACCATCTGCGGCTGGGACTTGTTGGGCCCCTCGCGCGGATCGCAGCGTCTGGCGGTGACGGGGCCGGCGAAGCCGCGGATCGCGGGGCACGACGGTGACAAGCTGGCCAAACAAGTCATGGGGGTGGGGGGTTCGACGAAGGGGCGGGGGGCCCCCCGACTATCACGACCCCTCGCCCCCCCCATTCACCCTTGCCACGCGCCCAGTCTACCAGGGCAATGGTTGGTAGGGGAGGGGGGCCCTGATAAGCAGCCCGCCCCCCCCCCACCCTTCGCCGGGCCCCAACCGCATGTATCCGGCGACTATCCGATCCTGGCATGCCAACCTCCGAGACGCAATGCAGCAATGCATTCAAACCTGTTAATTGGAGGCCGTAAGACTGACTTAACCCATGACACGGAAACCGTAAACACAAACACCCCATGCGCCGCGCCCTGGGAGATCCCTGGCTAGCCTTCCGGAGGTCCCTGGGAGCTGCCCTGGGGCCCTGGGGCCCAGGGAGGCCCTAGCTGCCCTAGCCCCCCGAACATCATGCGCCGTGGGAGGCAATGGCCCCTTTGGGGTACCTTGTGGGGCCTCTCGACTCGATCGGGTAGTATTCAGGGGCCTTGAGCTGCGTTGCCGCCCCTCGCGAGGATCGCGGGTGACTGTTTAGATAGGAATGAACCGAATTCAATATCGCCCTGTTGAAACAAAGCACAACTACCGAAATCCAGAACATCGGTCGCGCACCGAAACTATCGTAGGGGGGTAGGGGGGTCCCCGCGTGGCAGCCAGCAACAAAGCTGGTGGGGCGAGGCCTCGTCGCCGTCCTCGTCGCGGAACTGGCGCTCCAGGTCCCGCAGCATCTCGCCCTCGTCGTCGTCGGAGTAGAATCCAGCGGGTCGATCGCCACCGGCGGCGCCGCCACCTCCATCATCGCCCTCTCCTCCGTCTCCGGCTCCTCCGTCTCCTCCGTCTCCTCCGTCGCCGGCGTCGCGAGGGGCACGAGGGGCTCGGTCGTCACGGTTCGACGTGATGACGATCTCGGACTGGCCCAACGCTAGCTTGCCGATCGGTCCATCGTCATCGGAGTCGCTCCACAGCCAATGGACGATGTGCTTAATGATATGGGCAGTGCCAACCAAAAGAGCACGCCCATGAAGCTCTTCAGAAAGAACAGCTGTCGACAACGCAAACACGAGAGGGTCTTGGAACCTGAAATACCGGACGCCATCGGCACCGACTGCCGTGACAATGGCAACTGCTAGAGTTGTCTCACAGCGATTCTTCTCAATTGGCAGATAAACCAAAGAATTGGTCGGACACTGCGCGCGCCCGTCGACCACATCACCATCCACCACTGAAAAACACGTCGAACAGTCAATCGTAGGAAACACCCTATGGAGTTGGCGCCGATAATGCCGAACCAGAAGCAAAGTCCGCAGCGGCACGGCCCGAATAGGAGCACCCAGCGCCAGATCGATTTGAGGCTTGGTCATGCCAGCATGCAAAGGCATCACCAGCGCAGGAGGCGCCCAGCGTTCATGATCAAATGCGATCTTGTTAGCGGTCTCTGAACTCTCAAGACACACATTCACCGCCGCCCTCGCGCGGGGCCGCACCGCCGACCATTTATGGCTCACTCCGCGGGCTCCGAGGCCAAGAGCCTTCTTCATCTGCACACGACTGCTTAAAAGAGGAAGATCAATGTTCGGACACCGCTCGGTTATTACTTTCGTGATGGAATTGACCCCCTCGCATTCCTGAATGTCAGCAAACGTGTATACCCTGAATATGTGGATTAGTGTCCAAAGGCCCTGACTGCACAGACCCGTATCGGCAGCGTGTGCAATATCGACTGCATATGCCCTCGCCACCTTCGCAGTGGTCGGATCCTCCCGATCGCCGTTCGCCCGCAAGTATTGCGCAACACCTGAGGGGTGGGGGGCGGGGCTGGGGCGGGGGCCCGAATCTGATTGGGGCCGGGAGAGGGGGGCAGCGTCGAGGGGGGCGGGCGAAGGAATCGGAGTACGCCTCACAGGCGCTGTGCTGGATTGGGTTGGCGCGCGCCCCTCGCCAGCTACATATCTCGCGACCCGACATGCGACCCCCCCCCCCCCCTCACATCGCGCCCCGCGCGCGACCCGCCCGCGGCCATCCCCCCGCGGACCGCCTGCGACCCGCCCGCACACGTCCGCCCTGCGCCTCGCCAGCGTCGACGGCGCACACGCGGCGTCTTCGGCCCCCGCAGTCTGATCCGCAACGGCGGAGGTTCAGCATGCATGTGGGAGTTGGTTGAGCGAGCAATTAAGACGGCGCCGGGGGGCAGGGGCGGGGGGGGGGGGGGCGGCGATGGCAGCGCGGCGATCCGCGGCACCCGACCCCCTCTAGGACCAACCAGCCAAGCAATCATCCCCGCCGCCCCGCCGCCCCCCCCCCCGGCCCCTTTTCCCTGTGGCCGCCATCATCCATCATCCAATTGCCACCGTGAGGGTGAGCATCATGAGGGCGACGACGACGATGATGATGATGTTGTTGTTGATGATGATGATGATGATGATGTGATGGTGATGATGATGATGATGATGATGAAATTGCCACCCAAATGGATCCATACGGGGGGGGGGGTCGGGGCCGAGGCCCAGGCGAGCCGAGATGGCAAGGCGGGCCGATGCGGCGGGACCTTGACGACGCTCGCACCGCACGTGGGGCGGCGAGTGGGCGAGCCAGCACAGCATGAACGGGTACCTGGCTTCGCCGCTCCCCCCCCCCATGTCCCATCTCGCCACGCCCCGCCACACCGCCCCCATTCCCTCCGTCGCTCCCCCCCTTCTCATCCACTCCACTCCGCCACTCGACCTCCTGACCCCCCGCGCCTCCGCGCCCTCGGGCCTCGTCGCTATCGCTCGCCACTCGCTGCCCCCGCCTCCCCCCCCCCTTCCCTGGCGGGAGGCGCGCGTCTGCAGCTGCGACGAGACGCGGCGGTAGAAGGAGCCGGCGTGGCGCAGGAACTCCCGCGCCCGATGCCCGGCCGCCGTCGACGCGACGAGGGGGGGGGGGCGGGGGAGCGGTGCTAGCTCAGGCCCTGGGGCGAAGAGTGGAGGAGGCGAGGCGACAATGAATAATGGGGGGGGAGGGGGGGGGCGGACGGGCCGAGTGAAAGCAAAATGAGGGCGGGGCAGCAGGCGGCGGTGGAGGTGGAGGCGGTGGCGGGGGATGTGGAGGATGCGGAGAGTATATAATTGAAAGGAGGAGGTGTGTTGTGGCCGTGCGTGTGCGTGTGTTAGTGCGTTTGGTTCTCTACGCGGGTCCTCCAACGTGAGCAGCAGAAGGTCGTTGCTGTTGCCGGTAAGACGCGCATCACCAGTCAGTTTGGCATGCCAGTCCCGCCAGGGGAAATCGAACACCAGCGCGGCATACTCATCTGCAATTTCATCACATTTGAACTCAACCAACCGGGCCAAATGCCCGCCGTGCCTGTTGATGCTGTCGTCCGAGTACTTCTTCTGCATGAACAGCTGGAGATGGTTCCCAGGGCCGTGCACGGCCTCCATGATCATGAGTCCGTACCAAAATAAAGGATCGTGCAAAACTTGACGTGCATCTCGCTTCCACCTGCCGGTTTTCTCACGATACTGGGCGATCTCCTCAAGTCGGAGCTCCGCGTCGGGCGCGTCGACGGCCGCGCCCTCCGCGCCGTGGCCGTCCAGCGGCAACAAACGACGATCGGAAATGGCAGCGGCTTCCTGATCTGACAGCGCCAGCACAAGATCCATGGCGTCGGTAAGCTGACCGCCGCTGAGCGGGGCATCAGCGATCGCCCCCGGCGAGAACTGCCCCTGCCCATCGTCCACGCTCCAGCAGGACGCGGCCCCGCTGGCGCGCCGATGGAAGGGGGGGGTATCATCTCTCTCTCTCGCGCCCGAGGCGACAAAGCAAATGGGGGGTGTTCTTTTACTTGCTAGTATTAGGGCTATTATTAGCTATAGCTACCTATCCCCAGCTATTCTACCTCGTTCGTCCTCCTCGTCCTGGATGGCATGTCGTCGTCACGAGTCGTTCGTCGTCGTCGTCGTCGCCGCCGTCGTCGCCGTCGTCGTCGTCGCGCCATGCGCCCGCCGCCGCCGCCGTCGTCGCCGTTGTCGTCGTCGCGTCGTTCTGCTGGCGAGTAGCAACCCTGGCCGTCGCGCCCTGCCGGCGAGTAGCAACCCTGGCCCTGCACCGCCGAAGCCGATGCGCACCAGGTCCGAATGCTGCAGGGCCGAATGCCGAATGCCACCAGCGGCGCCAAAGCCCATCCGGGCAGAGGCGCGCTGGTGGCGGCGCGGCCCTGAGCGGTGTGGGCCCGGCGGCGGCGTGGCCTCGACGGGGGTGCGGCAGGGGCTGCTCGCTCCCGTCGCTGGCCCCATGACCTGTCACGACGACGACCCCGCTCTGGCGGCCCTGGCGGGCCCCTCACCACGTGGAAAGGGGGGCCCGCTCCGAAAAAAGGAGGGGGGCGGGGGAGAGGGCACCCATGCACCTCGGGACAAATGAGTGGGGGGGGGCATGTTTTCCGTTTCCCGTCGCCACGGGCGCGCAGAGAGATACAAGAAGGACGGCGAGGGGGAGGGGGGGGCAAAAGGTGATGGATGGATGGGCGAGGAGGCGAGGAAGGATTATGATGGGCGCGCCTGATCCGGGACTCCACCGACGATATGCTCAGCCAACGTCCAGCGATCGCCTCGGGCATCATCTTGGAGCAATGAGCAACGGCGGATTCAGCCTCGTGCAACCCGATCCACACGCGAGCCACCTTCCCAGATGCACCTCTCCAACAGTGCGAGATCTTCGCAATGGCCGAATAATACGAAAACGTGCCACCTATCTGGCGAATGCGCCTGTCAAAATGCGCCATGCCAGTCTTGGTTGCAAGGGCGCCGCAATGACACACACACACACACACACACACACACACACACACACACACACACACACACACGGCACCGACACGCCGAGATCGTTGGGACGATGAAGGAGGTCCAACAACACTAAATCTTTGAACCGCATCTGATCAGGGCCGCCGTCAGAAGTGTAGCACCACCATTTCATATAGGTCGCAGTGGACGGATCAAGACCACGATCGCCGTCCATATCGTCGCCACCAGTGGCCCAGAAAGGGCACCCGACTGAGCTAAGTTGTTTCTTGTTCAAGCTGTAGGTGCCGATCGCGGTCTTGTCCACAACGCGCTGCAAATCAGCGCACACGTTGAAGGAGGCGACGCACTCCGAGATAGGCCGCACACCGTGGAGGCGAGGAGGGCGAGGGGGCGAAGGGATCACGAGGGATGGGATGGGGATGGGGGGGGGAGAAGAAGGCGAGGGGCGAGGAGGGAGGGGGGGGAGGACAGGGAGGTAAAGGAGGAGGAGGAGGTGTGAGGAAGGGGCGGGGGAAGGAAGGGAGAGGGTCAGGAAGTCGGAAACGAACCTGCGTTCTTGGGGTCGGTCACATACAGGCTGCGCAGCTGACAATTCTGCAACTGGCAGCCCTGCCAGACAGACGAGTTGGTCGCATCCGACCTCCAGAAATGCCCAGCGATGTGAAACGTTGCGAACTGCACGCCCGGCGACGCGGGCGGACCGGGCCGCAGCGGCCCGGCGACGTCGCGCTCGCAGTCGGCGTGGAACGCGCGGGCTGCCGACACCCACGCCCCCGATGCTTTGCGCTCGCACCGGATCACAGTACTCGCGGCGACGTCCTCCAGAACCGACGTGCCCATATCAGCGGCGGCAACCGACGCCAGGCAAGGCCAAAGGGGCGTCGCCACCAGGGACATGATTCCATTCATGGGAAGGGGTGGGCAGAGAGTTGACTCGCGAGTCAGTGCTCAAGGAAATGGCTGCCCTCCGCCGTGCGCCCCACGAATCGCACCGCCCCCCCCCCCCCTCCTCCCCCATCTGCCATCGAACGTCGATCATCGGGCAATCGTCGGGGGCGGGGCGGGGGGGGAGGGGGGCAGAGGGCAGGCCCGCCCTATTAGTGGCGACTCACCTTGGCACTACCCGCGAAGCGAGCGCACAACGCACTCCGATCACGAGGCGACCACGCTCAGTGAAGTGATTCTGGGTCTTGCGGGCTCTCCCGTTACACGTTCTCTCGATTATGAACAGCGCGTTGGGGTCGTCGTCGTCCTCGATGGCGAGGGTGCTCGCATCGCCGACGCCGAGTCTGTTGAGCTGCTGGCGGTGCAACCTCTCCCGCTGCCGCAACGCCAGGATTTCGGCGTCGCGGTCGACAACGACCTCTGATGGCGGGGCGCCGATCGCGCTGGGTGGGGGGGGGCGGGGGGGGCTGGGAGTGAGCGGGGGAATGGCAGAGGAAGGGCCGCGGCTGGGGCCCCGAGTCGGATGGCGGTGGGCGAGAAGTGCCGATCAGCGGGCGACGAGGCGACGAGACGTCCAGGAGGGGGTGTCCGCGGCGACTTCGGAGTGCCACACCGACCTCGCAGCGTCGCAATGACGACCGATCCCCCCCCCCGTTCGTCTCGTCACATCGTTGCCCGCAGAAGGGGGGAGAGAGAGACCGGGGATGGGGGCGACAGGGCGCGCGGCGCACGGCGCACGGCGGCCTCGACCAACAGCGCGGGATCCATCGCCGCGTACTCCGACTTGGAGAGGAGCGGCACGCAACGACCCCGCCGCCTGACAGGGCGCGGGCCTGGGCCATTGACGCCGCGTCTCGCTGTCTCGCCCGCTCGTCCCCGCATGACTCCCGCGACCCCCCTCGCGCCAAACGACGCGCCCCCTTCCTTGGACACCGCAGCAAGATCGCAATCATCCCGAATCATCCCCATCATCGGCACCCCCCTCCCTCATGGCTCATAGGATCATTCATCCGTGCCTCTGACTCCTCCGACATCCTCGCCATCTCGTCATCGGTACCCCGCGCCCACCGCGTCCTCGCCATCGTCCCCCGAGCCCTCCCCCATCCTCCTCAGCCGCCCGCATGGCTCAGTTTACTCGCTATATCTCGTTATCTGCCCCCACCCCTCTCTCCGCGCACTGCCCCGCTCTGATGCCGCCGCGGCTGGGGGCACGCTGGGGGGGCGGACGCGACGGGGCCCAGGACGGGGGTAGGAGACTGAGGATGACGAGGAGCCATTGGAGCTGATAGCGATGATGATGATGATGACGATGCTGGTGATGACGACGATGGTGGTGGCGATGATGTCGTTGATGATGAGTATGATGCTGATGACGACGATGGCGATGATCTGGATTGGGTGAGGAGGTCGATGACGGTGATGATGCTAAAGATGAGGGCCGCCTTGGCGGCGCCGCCGGCGCCGCAGCCGCGGGCGCGGCATCCACCACATCCAGCGCCGCAGGGGGCGCGGGCATCAGCGGCGCGGGGGGCGGCGTCGGCGTCGGCGGCGGCGGCACACAGTGATCAACAATGTGGTCCCACGCGGCCGCACTGATGTCCACATGTACACAACGCAGCGATAGCGGTACAAATACCACAGGCAGGACGGTGCCGGGAACGGCTGGCGCGACGGCCATCGTTGCCGCGCGCCTCATGGCGCCGCGGGCCGCCGAGAGCGACACGCGCCCGAAAGCGGTGACCATGCCCTCCACCGCGGCACGCTCGAGCACGAGCGTGCCATCCTGGAGACGGCGGGCCTGGGACGTTACAAGCAGCTCCAGCCGCCTGCAGCCCAGGGGGTCCAGCGGGCGGCGGCGAGACATGGCTGGCCCTGGCGACACGCAGCAAGGGCGAAGAGCAAAGGCAGTGGCCGTCCAAAGGGGTGGAAGTTCAGGGGCGCCCCACCCCGGGCCCCCCCCCCCCCCCCTAGAACGACCGACGCCCTCACCCATCGCCATTGCGGGCGCGGGCGACGGAGAAGGATGAAAAAGGGAGGGGGGGAGTAGCAGGGAGGAAGGCGGGAGAGGGGAGGAAGGCGGCGCGGGGAGTGGCACAGGCTGGAGAGGGGGGGCGGGAGAGGAGCACAGTGCACAGTCGCAGTGTTCGTGTTGCCTGTGCTGTTATCGTGCGCACTGGAATAGCGCTGTGTACAATGTACACTAGCGACCCAGCCACGACCCCGCGACTTGGGTGAGCAGCCAGTTGAATAAGATTTCCTGGCTGTTCAAATGAAGGTGGCGGGAGTTGGAAGGGGAGGGGTGGGAGGAGGGGGGAGGGGGGGGGAAGTAGGAGGAGGACGGGGGAGAGGCAGGAGGAGGGAAAGAGAGGGGAGGGAGGGTGGAAGGGCAAGCCAGCCAAAGTTTGGGCCAACGGCCGCGCTGCGCCGCGCGTGGGAGATCAGGAGGCGCGAGCTGCAGAACTACGACATCCACACTTGCACCACGTGTCAGATAAACAGATGCCTCCTCCTCCGCCTCCTGTTCCTCCTCGCCATCATCATCCTCCCTCTCCTGCATCGCCTCTCCTCTCCTGGTGCTTCCACCGTTTCCTAGGTTCCTCCCCCGGGGCACCCCATCATCATCGCACTCTCTCCCTCCCCCATCCCCGTCTCATCCACATTCCTCAGCTACACTGCTCGCCAACCCTCATATCCCAGTATGTTACGGTGATGTTTTAATGTGATAGGCAGTGATGAGCGTGTGAATCCGTCATTGCACAGTTGTATGTTTGCACCAATCGCACGGATCGCGTGCTGCAATTGTCGTGATTCATGTGCGATGCGGGGTTGGGTTTTTGTGGTTTTGCTGTGCCGCGATATCAGTTAGGCAGCTTTTCTCTTAACCAAACTGCTCAAATTTTCATGTTTCATAGAATCACAAATGAGGAAGTTGCGTAATTCTGCACATCAAACATTAGGATTTTGCATGATTCATCTGTCGAGAATCAATGATTTGCCATCAACATAAACACCTTACCCGCCAAAATCCGTGAATCAAAAAGCTCGATTCACAGATCATCGGTTTCACAACATAACAGCAAATTGAAAGTTATCACCCCTCCGCCTTTCGCGCAAGGCGCGCCAACATGCGCCCACCACCAGAGGCCCATCTGGGTGCTCGTCTTCGGGCCGCCGCAGGCTGCGGCGCCGATGACGCGTGCCCATGCCTGCTCGCCGGCGGCTGTGAGGTTCTCCTCCAGGAGCACGCCCCACTGCTCAAACCCGACCGCGTCGTCGGCCCTGAGAACAACCCCATTAGTAGGACGCGCGCGTGACAGACAACTGGCAGACGCACTCCTCGTACGCGTCCAGCACCGCGGGCGGCGCGGCTCAAACGGAGATCGCGCGCGATCGGAAGCCCAGCAAGGACAACCACCAATCCTCGAAGTTCGAAGGGCACGTGAGCATTCTCATCTCGAAGCGCCCGTCAACGAAAGCATGCGCCCCGAACTTCCAAATTTTGGCCCGTCCGCGACCGCGTGGCCTGAATACCCCGAAGTCGACGCACGGCGCGGCTTTGGCCCGCAGACGGGCCGCGCAAGCTTAGAGATCTGCTCGGCCGACGGCTGGGCGCGCTGCGGCGGCCGCCCCCCCGTGACCTGGACGAACCTGCGGCGCGCGCCGCATCAACGGCGTCCGTCGAGAGGATGTCCGCGAACCGCCTGTTGTCGCCCCCCGCTGGCGAGGCCGACGACGAATCTTGCGGGGCACTCGGGGCAGCGCTTGAGCCGCTTGGGGCACCAGCGCGCCCGGGCTCGGCGGTGGCAACCCCGCCACGCCGAAGACCACCTGGACAGCCCGCACAGCACGGCCGAGGGCGAGGAAGGCCGCGGGCGGGCCCTCGACCTCGAGGCTGATAGGGCACCTCCGTGAGGACCGACCCTGGATCGCGACGAAGCCCGCGACTGTGGTGTCCGCGTCGCCGATGACACCCGCCACCAACGTTTCACCTTTGACCGGCATGCAGAACACATTCATCTAATTTTTTCGTCGTTCGAGGGGTCGTTGAACGCAACGTGGAGATCGCGCCAAATCTGGGGGGGGGCAAAGCGGGCCTCTCCAACCGCCGATCTACGAATACCAAGAAGAAAATCAAAACATAATTAGCCTGGCGAAGAACCCAACCATATGCAGTTGTCAGTACCGCAGCTGCGGGTTTCATCTTCAATGGAACTCCCCATAGGATTACGGAACGTGTGGGGGGTGTGCCGAGATGGGTGCCACTGGGGCATTCGGCGAAGCTGCCTATGGGGACATGCAACACTCGCGGGGCGTGCCGACATGGGTGGCGGAAACGCATGTGCGGGCCGCCACTGGGGCCTCCAGTGGAGCTCCCTATGGGTCCCCGAAATATGATGCTGCTGCGGGGGGGGGGGCCGGGATGGGTGGCGGAGACGCATGTAAGCGCCGCTACTGGGGCCTTCGGTGGAGCTCCCTATGGGGCCACGAAGCGCGTGAGGGGTGTACTGGGATGTGTGGCGGGGACGCATGTGAGCGCCGCCGCTGGGGCCTTCGGTGCAGCTCTCTATGGGGCCACGAAACGTGTGAGGGGTGTGCCGAATTGGGTGCGGGTGGTGACGCATGCGGGCGGTGCCACTGGGGCCTTCGGTGGAGCTCCCTATGGGGCCACGAAACCTGTTGTTGTGAGGGGCGTGCCGGGATGGGTGGCGGGGACGCATGTGAGCGCGGCCGCTGGGGCCTTCGGTGGAGCTCCCTATGGGGCCACGAAACGTGTGAGGGGTGTGCCGAATTGGGTGTGCGGGACGCATGCGGGCGGCAGCACTGGGGCCTTCGGTGGGCTCCCTATGGGGCCACGAAACGTGTGAGGGGTGTGCCGAATTGGGTGTGCGGGACGCATGCGGGCGGCAGCACTGGGGCCTTCGGTGGGGCTCCCTATGGGGCCACGAAACGTGTGAGGGGTGTGCCGAATTGGGTGTGCGGGACGCATGCGGGCGGCAGCACTGGGGCCTTCGGTGGGGCTCCCTATGGGGCCACGAAACGTGTGAGGGGTGTGCCGAATTGGGTGTGCGGGACGCATGCGGGCGGCAGCACTGGGGCCTTCGGTGGAGCTCCCTATGGGGCCACGAAACGTGTGAGGGGTGTGCCGAATTGGGTGTGGGTGACGCATGCGGCGGCAGCACTGGGGCCTTCGGTGGAGCTCCCTATGGGGCCACGAAACGTGTTGTTGTGAGGGGCGTGCCGGGAGCTCCCTATGGGTGTTGTTGTGAGGGGCGTGCCGGGATGGGTGGCGGGGACGCATGTGAGCGCGGCCGCTGGGGCCTTCGGTGGAGCTCCCTATGGGGCCACGAAACGTGTGAGGGGTGTGCCGAATTGGGTGGGTGTGGGTGACGCATGTGAGCGCCGCCACTGGGGCCTCCGGTGGATGATGGGGCCACGAAACCTGTCAGGGATGTGCCGAAATGGGTGCGCGGGACGCATGCGCATGTGAGCGCCGCCACTGAGGCCTTCGGTGGAGCTCCCTATGGGGCCACGAAATGTGTGAGGGGTGTGCCGAATTGGGTGTGCGTGACGCATGCGGGCGGCAGCACTGGGGCCTTCGGTGGAGCTTCCTATGGGGCCACGAAACGCGTAAGGGGTGTGCCGAATTGGGTGTGCGGGACGCATGCGGGCGGCAGCACTGGGGCCTTCGGTGGGGCTCCTACTATGGGGCCACGAAACGTGTGAGGGGTGTGCCGAATTGGGTGTGCGGGACGCATGCGGGCGGCAGCACTGGGGCCTTCGGTGGGGCTCCCTATGGGGCCACGAAACGTGTGAGGGGTGTGCCGAATTGGGTGTGGGTGACGCATGCGGGCGGCAGCACTGGGGCCTTCGGCGGAGCTTCTACTATGGGGCCACGAAACGTGTGAGGGGTGTGCCGAATTGGATGTGGGTGACGCATGCGGGCGGCAGCACTGGGGCCTTCGGTGGAGCTCCCTATGGAGCCACGAAACGTGTGAGGGGTGTGCCGAAATGGATGTGGGTGACGCATGCGGGCGGGGCACTGGGGCCTTCGGTGGAGCTCCCTATGGAGCCACGAAACGTGTGAGGGGTGTGCCGAAATGGGTGTGGGTGACGCATGCGGGCGCGGGCACTGGGGCCTTCGGTGGAGCTCCCTATGGAGCCACGAAACGTGTGAGGGGTGTGCCGAAATGGGTGTGGGTGACGCATGCGGGCGCGGGCACTGGGGCCTTCGGTGGAGCTCCCTATGGAGCCACGAAACGTGTGAGGGGTGTGCCGAAATGGGTGTGGGTGACGCATGCGGGCGCGGGCACTGGGGCCTTCGGTGGAGCTCCCTATGGAGCCACGAAACGTGTGAGGGGTGTGCCGAAATGGGTGTGGGTGACGCATGCGGGCGCGGGCACTGGGGCCTTCGGTGGAGCTCCCTATGGGCCACGAAACGTGTGAGGGGTGTGCCGAAATGGGTGTGGGTGACGCATGCGGCGCGGGCACTGGGGCCTTCGGTGGAGTTCCCTATGGAGCCACGAAACGTGTGAGGGGTGTGCCGAAATGGGTGTGGGTGACGCATGCGGCCGCGGGCACTGGGGCCTTCGGTGGAGCTCCCTATGGAGCCACGAAACGTGTGAGGGGTGTGCCGAAATGGGTGTGGGTGACGCATGCGGGCGCGGGCACTGGGGCCTTCGGTGGAGCTCCCTATGGAGCCACGAAACGTGTGAGGGGTGTGCCGAAATGGGTGTGGGTGACGCATGCGGGCGCGGGCACTGGGGCCTTCGGTGGAGCTCCCTATGGAGCCACGAAGCGTGTGAGGGGTGTGCCGAAATGGGTGTGGTGACGCATGCGGCCGCGGGCACTGGGGCCTTCGGTGGAGCTCCCTATGGAGCCACGAAACGTGTGAGGGGTGTGCCGAAATGTGTGTGGGTGACGCATGCGGCCGCGGGCACTGGGGCCTTCGGTGGAGCTCCCTATGGAGCCACGAAGCGTGTGAGGGGTGTGCCGAAATGGGTGTGGGGGACGCATGCGGGCGCGGGCACTGGGGCCTTCGGTAGAGCTCCCTGTGGGGCCATGATGATGGGAGGGGGGAGGAGGCAGCGGGAGGAAGGAAGGAAGGAGAACGCGGGGCACCGTCTCTTCAAAACGAGGACCCAACACCACAGGATGGTTGGGAAAAACTGACCTCCAAACTTTCTGCTCTTGGTCAGAGCTGACAACGTTTCGGCCACGCCGCCTGCGAATCCGAACGATTCGGGCGAGGTCCAGGGGGGAAACCCCGCAGCGACTGGCCGCGCGACCAGCGGCGCCGCAGCGGCCTGCGGGGGCGGCCTGGCAGGCTCGCTCCTCGCGGCGGCCGCGCCGCGGGCGCCTGACTTGACCACTTTGGACGACGACATAGGGGCGTCCACAACAGCCTAAGAAGCCCCGCAAATCGCTGAAGAGGACGCCATACACCCTAAGGGTAGGAATGCCCAAGAAATGCCCCAAGACTCTGAACCCACATTCAGCCCCCAGGAATGCCCAAGACTCTAAACCCAGGAATGCCCAAGACTCTAAACCAGGAAGATAGCCCCCAGGAATGCCCAAGAGGATATGCTCTCTAATACAGAAAGTAAGAAGATAGCCCCCAGAAATGCCCAAGACTCTAAACCCACATTCAGGATCACGCCGTAGGCACTGCAGCGAGGCGGGTCGCAGGCCACGAGGTAGTTTGTGTCCGCGTGGGCCAACGCTTGGCTGGAGCTCCCAGGAGCTCCCGAAAGTGCCAGCATTTCGCCGTTGGCGGCGCCATCAAAGCGCGAGGTCCATCTAAGTCGGGGCCCTGTATCACCGCGCTCCGCTGGATTGCCAAGGAGCTCACAAAATAGCGGCACTTGCGCAGTCGGCAGCGCCCAGGGAAGGGAAGCAAGGAGGGAGCGAAGAGGAAGCCAGGAGATGGCGAGGCAGAGAGGAGGCAAGAGGCGACAGCGAGGCAAAGATGAGAAGACGGGAGAAGGAGGATAGACGAGGAGAAGGAGCGCCCTATTATGAGACGAGCGCCCGGCCAAGGAGAGCTTGGCAAAGCCGCCACACAAACTATCGAAGATTGAATGATACCCGAGAACAAAACATCAAAGTGTTTCAGGGCTACATGGCTATGGGGCTATTAGACTATAGGGCGATGGGGCTATGGGGCTATAGGGCCGTAATGCTATAGGGCTCTAGGGCGATAGGGCTATAGGGCTATAGGGTTATAGGGCCATTGGGCTATAGGGCTGTAGGGTTATATGGCTATGGGGCTCTGGGGCTCTGGGGCTCTGGGGCTATAGGGCTGTAGGGCCATAGGGCTATGAGTCTACAGGGTTATGGGGCTATACGGCTATAGGACCAAAGGGCTATAGGGCTATAGGGATGTAGGGCAATGGGGCTATAGGGCTATAGGGCTATAGACATATAAAGCGAAAGGGGGTTGGGGGTACAGGGCTATAAGGCAAGAGGGCTATAGGGCTATAGGGCTATACCTATATAGGACAGGGCTATAGGGCTATTGGGCTATTGGGCTGTTGGGCTATAGGGCTACAGGGCTACTGGGCTATGGGGCTATAGATCCATCGGGCTACAGGGTTATAGGGCTATGGGGCTATAGGGATATAGGGCTATAGAGCTTTAGGGCTATAGGGTTATAGGGCTATAGAGCTATAGGGCTCTAGGGCGATAGGGCTATAGGACTATAAGGCTGTGGGGCTATAGGGCTATAGGGCAAATGGGCTATGGGGCTATGGGGCTATGGGGCTATGGGGCAATAAGGCTATAGGGCTATATAGGGTTATATAGGGTTATATAGGGTTATATAAGGTTATATAAGGTTATAGGACTATAGGGCTTTAGGGCCATAGGGCTATAAGGCACCCGGGCATTCAGGCACCCGGGCACCCAGGGACCCGGGCACCCGGGCACCCGGGCACCCGGGCGGGCCGCGGACATCGGTGGCAAACCTCACCTACCCATACCATATGAATCCGCTAGAACTCCTACCGAGGCAAGCTCTGATTGGGGAACTTCTCCCTGTCGCACCCCGAGGCCAGTTTTTAGGGCGGGGCGGGCGTTTCGCCTGAGATTTCCTCACCATTTACGATTCTGAAGCTTAAAAATGGGCAACAGTTTCACATATGGAGGGCGGGTGGTTTTCAAAATATGGCTCTCGCCTTAGCGCCGCGCACATTCGTTCTAAATAGGGCTATAAGGCTATAGGGCTATAGGACCATAGGGCTATAGGGCTATAGGGATGTAGGGCTATGGGGGCTGTAGGGCTATGGGGATATACAGCTAGAGGGCTATAGCTCTATAGGGCTATAGGGCTGTGGGGGCTATAGGGCTATTGGGCTATAGGGCTATGGGGCTATGGGGCTATAGGGCTATAGGGCTATAGGGCTATTGGAGTACTGGGCTATACGGCTTTAGGGCTCTGGGCTATGGGGCTATAGGGCTATACGGCTATAGGACTATAGGGCTATAGGGCTATAGGGCTATGGGGATATAGGGCTATACGGCTATAGGGCTAAAGAGCTATGTCTCTAGGGCGATTGGGCGATAGGGCTATAGGGCTATAAGGTTATAGGGCTATAGGGCTGTAGGGCTGTTGGACTATGGGGCTATGGGGCTATGGGGCTATGGGGCTATAGGGCTATAGGGCTATAGGGCTATAGGGCTATAAGGCATCTAGGGACCCGGGCCCCCGGGCGGGCCGCAGAAATCGGTGGCAAAGCTCACCTAACCATATGAGTCCGCGAGGACCCCTACAAAGGCAAGCTCTGACTGGGGAACTTCGAGGCTCGAGATGCCATGCTGCCTCTCCGTCCCTATCCTCTGAGAGGAGGCGAATCTGGGAGAGAGCTGGCTCAAAGAGAGAAACAATGACGTGAAATCGGCAATGCATTGCCGATGGATCGCAGACAAGATCCAATGGGGGACACCACAGTCCTGGGCAGAAAAGAACACCGGGCCCCAATCGACGAGGCATGGGCGATTGGGCCCTCTCATGGGCCAGGGAGGGCTGGGCCAAAGCGACACACAAAAACCTCGACGTTCCAACTTCGGAATTCGACGCCCCTGCTCTCGGGAGGAGGACCTGTTGAGACAGCGGCGCTCTCCCGCCTGGCCCACATCCGCTCAAGAACTGTCCGCGGCCCCTCTCGGCGTCCATCCTGGCCTGGTTCTCGAGGCGGATCCAGCCCCGGCGATGAGAAGGCCCCTGGAGGCTCAGGAAGGACGAGCGAGACAGGGACGGCCGCCACTCTCCCCGAGAGGGCTCGCCGAGGGGGGAAGCGAGAGAGGGGGCAGGCCTCCTTAGAAGCGGCGGGGCTTCTCAGAAGCCCTCGCGCCATCTGAAAACAGTGTACACTAGAAGAAGAAAAGACGCCATAAGAATCTGAAAACAAGGTACTTATGGCGCTCCGCGCTGATTTCTTGGATCTGCGCTGGACCCCCCTCCCTGGCGCGCGGAGCGCGCCAGGGGCGGCGCCGAAGGCGCCGCTGGCGGGGCCCAGCACGGGTCCAAGAAATCCGCGCGGAGCGCCGAAAGCTTATTCGATCGAAGCCTTCTCCGAGGGCAGAGAAGGCTCCTCAAAAGGCCAGGGGGGCTTCCGAGAAGCCCCGCCGCCCTCTGAGAAGGCTGGCCCCCTCGCCTACCCCCCTTAAGGCACGCCGCCAGCTCTCGACGGGCCCTCCTCCGCTGCTTCCCCCGCCTCCCCCCTCCTTCTCGTAGATGCCCACGGCCGTGCTGGCGGTGAACGGAGCCTTCCCCGCGAGCAGCTCGTACACGAGGATACCCAGCGCCCACCAGTCCACGCCGCACCCGTGCCCCTGCGGCAGCGTCGTTGTCGTCGGCGGCGGCGGTGGGGAGGCAGAGGAGGAGGAGGAGGAGGAGTAGGAGGAGGCCCAAGTGAACCCACGATGCATCAACAAAGCTGCAATACAACCTGCCGTGCCAAGGCCTCTCCTCCGACGTCCTGTCCTGCAGGAAGCGTCCCCCTAGAAAGACCAGCACGATTGGGCCTGCAATGGCCCTGTTTTGACAAGGAACTGCCTTGCACCCTTCTGGCACACTATCAGGACTGCGAACACTGATGATCATACAGCTCCACGAGCTGCCCGACGGAATCCCCTCTGTCGAAGAAGGACCGCACCCCATCTGGGTAACTGTTGCACAACGTTATACACAAGTGGCCATGTCGAACAAGTCCTGAGCGAGAACTCTGTGTTGACAAACAGCCGCCCTGGATCCGTGCAGAGATGCATGCGCCGAATCTTCGGCTGTCTGAGCTGAGTCTCGAACGAGGTCCCCATGCTGAAAATGATGGTCCTCCATCCTCCGAGCTGCAGTCGTAAAACATGCCAGCCAGCGTGGGCCCCAAACAGAAAGATATGGTGGGGTGGCTGTGCACGCTGTGTGGTGCAGGTTAAGAGGTGCGGGAAGCACGGTGCAGGCTAGAGGCCGCAACGAAGCGGCAACAGGCGGCAACGTGGGGAAGCCGCGCCGGAACCACCAAGCGCAAGAGGCGGCGACGAGGCGGCAAAAGGCGGCAACGTGGCGAAACCCCGCAAGACCCACCCAACTTACGAGGCGGCAACGAGGCGGCAACGAGCGGCAATGTAGCGAAAACTCGGCGGACCCACCCAGCAAACGAGGCTGCAACGAGAAACAGGCAGCTGCGTGGCGAAGCCTCGCTGGACCCGCCCAGCGTAAGAGGCGGCGACGAGGCGGCCAACGGGCAGCACCGTGGCGAAACCTAGCCAGACCCACCCAGCGCAGAAGGCGGCAACCAGAAGGCAACGGGCGGCCCAAAGCGTGTGCGCGGACGAGGGGAACCAGCAAGCGCACGGCGCGTTCGTGTCGTGACGACTTCGACGTTGGCCTCTGACACCGCGAGGATCGTCCAACCTAGAACGCTTGGCAGCTTTCCAATCGAAGAGTCGTTACGTACTGGCCGATTCTGCGTCACTGGCGGCGTTCAACCTGGAACACCCGCGGCAAGGTCGCCGCCAGATCGATACGGCGCAAACCTGACGCGTTGAAAGAAGAAGGAGGAACGTCAGGGTGGGACCGGCCCAGGGGGGAACCATCAAGCTAAGATAAGCGGCCCATCGCCGGTAGATCGGCGACAGACCCCTGATAGCGGATATCCCCACGCTCCTGGACGGGCCTGGGCCATCAGGCCCGTCGGCGAGGAGTGGGCGATGGGGGAAGGAGGCATCTCCCGTTGACCCTCATCCGCCCCGAACGTTGCTAGGGAGGCGACCTTCCAGGGGGCAGGAGGAGGAGCAGGAGGAGGAGGAGGAGGAGGAGGAGGAGGAGGAGGGCGGGGGGCGCGAGCTTGCCGGGGGGGGGGGGGCGCGGTGAGCAGAGCTTGCCCAAGGGGGGGGGGGCGGGCGGCCTTCGGAGCAGGCGGAGGCCCCGCGCCGCTGGGCCCTCGCCCGCCCGAGGCGCCGCGCCGCTGGGCCTCTCAGCGATGGCCCGGCGCCGCGCCGCCGGAAGCGCCGCGCCGCCGGGCCATCGCTGAGAGGCAAGGGGCCAAGGGACACACAAATAAATACACACGAATGGCAAGATTCCCCATATTTTTACATGTTTTCTGGGTTTTTGTCTTCCCCCCACTTCCCATATTTTCCCATATTTTCCTGGGAGTCGACGATTAATTGTACCGCGGCCGCCCCGCGCGGCTGGGCCGTCGGCGTGCTCACCGGCGGGCTCCGCCGCGCGCGGCGACGCGGGCGCCGGGGGGCCGCACGGAGCCCGTCGCTGCCCGTGGGCGTCCACGCTGACGGCGTGGCCAGGGCGCCGCTCGGCTGGCAGAGCAGGAGCGAGCCCAGCAGCGCGAAGTCAGGGATGCTGGCAGCCAGGTGCAGATCGTCCTCCTACTCCTCCTCCTCCTCCTCCCCCTCCTCCTCCTCCTCCTCCTCCTCCTCCTCCTCCTCCTCCTCCTCCTCCTCCTCCTCCTCCTCCTCCTCCTCGATCTTTCATCATCATCATCAATCATCATCATCATCATCATCATCATCATCATCATCATCAGCATCATCATCATCATCATCATCATCATCATCATCATCATCATCATCATCATCATCCTCATCATCATCATCATCATCATCATCATCATCATCATCATCATCATCGCATCAGCATCAGCATCAGCATCAGCATCATCATCATCATCATCATCAGCAGCATCATTATCATCATCACCATCATCATCATCACAGCAACATCATCATCATCATCATCATCAGCATCATCATCAGCAGCATCATCATCATCATCATCATCAGCATCAGCATCATCATCATCATCATCATCGTCATCAGCATCATCATCATCATCGTCATCATCGTCGGCATCAGCATCAGCCTCCTCATCTTCCCCCTCCTCATCTTCATCAGCAGCATCATCATCATAAACATGATCCTCATCATCAACATCAGCATCAGCATCAGCACCATCATCATTATCATGAGCATCATCATCATCATCATCATCATCATCATCATCATCAGCAGCATCGAGAGAAAGAGAGAGGGAGAGAGAGCGTGATCCACCGCCGCTCTACTGTGGAACATCCCCCCCCTCTTCCTCCGGAACCCGGGGGTCTCCCCCTCCCCCTCCGAAAATCCCCCCCCTCGTGCTGGACCCCCCCCCTTCCCCCTGGCAAACCTCCCCCCTCCCCTAACCCCCCCCCTCCAGAAAACCGGGGAGGGTCACTACCGGTTCGAACCCCTCCCCCCCCCACAGAACACCAGAGACGGGTCACTACCGATTCGAACCCTCGCCCCCCCTCCGGAAAACCGGGGGGGGTCACTACCGGTTCGGACCCCCCCCCCACTCGAAAACAGGGGGGGATCACTACTGGTTCGAACCCCCCCCCCCTCGAAAACCGGGGGGGGGTCACTACCGGTTCGACCCCCCCCCCCACCACGCTCACCGCCAGCAAACAATTCTGGATCCCTACCACCGTCCGCACCACATCCCCCACTGCTGTCCCCAGCACCACTGTCCTCACTACCGCTGTCCCCACTGTTCCCACCACCGTCACCACTGTCCTCACCAGTGCCCCCACCCCTGTCACACTGCCCCCACTGTCCCCACCACTGTTCCCACCACGGTTCCACGCTTCCCACTCTCTCCACGGCCCCAACACCACTGTCCCACTGTCCCCACTGTCCCCACTGTCCCACCGTCCCCACCGCTGTCCCACTCAGCTGTCCCACTGTTTCCACCACTGTCCCCACTGTCCCCACCACTGTCCCTACTGTACCGCTGTCCCATTATCCCACCGCCGTCCTCGCCGCCGCCCTCACCACTGTCGCCACCACCGCTGTACCCTCCACTGTCCCACTGTTTCCACCACATTTCCACTGTCCCCACACCACTGTCCCCACCACCGTCCCCACCACTGTCCCACTGTCCCCACTGCTCCCACCATTGTCCCCGCTGTCCCCACCAGTGCCCCCACCAGTGTCTCACTGTCCCCGCTCTCCCCACCATTGTCCCACCACGGTCCCACTCTCCCCACTTTCCCCACGGTCCCCACCACTGTCCCACTGTCCCCACTGTTCCCACCACTGTCCCACTGTCCCCGCCGCTGTCCCACCGTGCTGCCCCACCGTCCCCACTGTCCCCATCACTGTCCCACTGTCCCCACTGTCCGCACCACTTTCCCCACTGTACCACTGTCCCACCAGTCCTCACCACCGCCTTCACCAGTCCCCACGACTACCGTCCCCCCCACTGTCCCACTGTCCCCACCACTGTCCCGCTGTCCCCACCACTGTCCCCACCACCACCGTCCCCACCACTGTCCGCACCACTGTCCCACTGTCCCCCCACCACTGTCCCCACCACAACCACCGTTCCCACCACTGTCCCAACATCCCCACCATTCTCCAACTGTCCCGAGGAGCGGGCATCGTTTGCTGGCGGCGAGAGGGTGGGGGGGGGTTCGAACAGGTAGTGACCCCCCCTGGTTTTCGAGGGGGGGAGTTCGAACCGGTAGTGACCCCCCTCCCCGGTTTTCGAGGGAGGGGGGGTTCGAGGGGGGGGGAGTTCGAACCAGTAGTGACCGCCCCCCCTTTTCATGATGGACTGGGGGGGGGTCGAACTGGTAGTGACCACCCCCCGGTTTTCGAGGGGAGGGGGGGGGACGGGTTAAAAACCCCCAGTGACCCCACGGTTTTCCGCCAGCAGCGGTAGAACACGCTCTTTCTCATCATCACCATCCTCATCATCATCCTCATCATCATCATCATCATCATCATCATCATCATCATCATCATCATCATCATCATCATCATCATCATCATCATCATCATCATCATCATCAGCAGCATCTCATCATCATCATCATCATCATCATCATCATCATCATCATCATCATCATCATCATCATCATCATCATCATCATCATCCTCATCAGCATCATCATCATCATCATCATCATCATCATCATCATCATCATCATCATCATCATCATCATCATCATCATCATCATCATCATCATCATCATCATCATCATCATCATCATCATCATCATCATCATCATCATCATCATCATCATCATCTCAACATCACCATCATCTCGTCATCACCACCACCATCACCAACAGAATCACCACAACCATCATCATGCTCGTGGTCCTCCTTCCCTCCCTCCCGCCGGCAGCGCGAATTCCGACAGCCAGGCTCAGATCGTCCTCATGTTTGCATTCGCCGTAGCGTCGTGGTGGGAAAAAATGGGCGTGTCGACTTAGGTGCTGAGATCGCCCTCCTCCTCCTCCTCCTCCTCCTCCTCCTCCTGCTGAATCCGCAGCCCCAGGGTTAGGCGTGCCGGCCGAAAGTCCGAAACAAATAACGAGAGGGGTGTGTCCATCCCAAAAGTTGGTCCTCCTCGCCCCCCCCGCCTCCTCCTCCTCCTCCTCCTCCTCCTCCTCCTCCTCCTCCTCCTCCTCCTCCTCTTCCTCATCCTCCTCCTCCTCCTCCTCCTCCTCCTCCTCTCCTCCTCCTCCTCCTCCTCCTCCTCCTCCTCCTCCTCCGCATCATCGTCATCATCATCACCATCACCATCAGCCATCATCATCATCATCATCATCATCATCATCATCATCATCATCAGCAGCAGCAGCAGCAGCAGCAGCATCAGCATCAGCATCAACATCATCATCATCATCATCATCATCATCATCAGCATCATCATCAGCATCAGCATCACCATCATCATCAGTCATCATAATCACCAGCATCATCATCATCATCATCGTCGTCGTCATCATCATGATCATCATCATCCTCATTATCATCATCCATCTCATCATCATGTTCACCATGATCCTCATCATATCAGCATCAGCAACAGCATCATAAGCATCAGCATCATTATCATCAGCATCATCTACAACCAACATCAATCACCATCACCAACAGCCATCATCATCAACATCATCAGCATCATCATCAGCATCAGCATCACCATCGTCATCATCGTCATCATCATCAGCATCATCATCAGCATCATCCCCCTCCTCCACATTATCCTCCTCCTCCTCGCTCCGCGAAGAGCCCGCGCGCTCCTTGGTCTGGATCACCTCCGGCGCCAGGTACTCGGGGGTGCCGCACAGCGTCCACAGGCGCGTCTGAGGGGGGCGCCGCTGTTGCTGCTGGGAGGCCCTCGCTGTGCCCACCTTTTTGGGCGGGGAGGAGAGACCGGAGGCGGGAGGGAGGGAGGGACCCGACCTGGGTCAGCCAACGACGCTCTCGAGTCCGCGAGCGCCCTACACTCGGCATCGTCACGGGCCTTCATATGGCCTCTCGAAGTGCCACTGGGAGGCAGGAGGGGGGCGGGAGGGAGGGACCCTGATGGCTGCGTGCGCATCGACCCCCGAACCAAAAAAAAAAACGCGACTGCCCAGGCTGGACATGAAGCTGACAACTGCCTGTCACAGTCTGCGAATCACGAGCCACGCCTGCATGGCAGAGCGGGGAAGCCTCAGAAGGGGGATGCGAAACAAAAACCTTGCCCCGAGGTGTGGCCGCCGCGATCACCGCGGCGACCTCCAAAACCGACTTGGAGGTTTGGTTCGGGGCCCGATGTCACGCAACGACCTGAGATCGTGGCGTCGCCATTTTTCCCCACCGGGCGTCTTCGTCCAGCTTCGGGCCCCGGGACGATCACAGATCGATCGGGCTCGAAAGCTGCTGCGGAGAGATTGGGTCTAGGGTTCTGGTCGTGATGTTTCGCTATGTTGCAATTTTCTCGGAACGTCGGATCTCAGAGGAGGGAGACAGCAGGGAGGAGTGAGGAGGTTTGGGGGAGAATGAGGGTGGTGGTGGTCACGGCATAAGGGAAACCAGTTCCGAGCAGAGCAACACGCACCACGACCACGACAATGCCGACGACGACGATGAATACAATGACGAATACGACAACGAATGCGTCAACCACGACGACGACGACGACGACGGAGAGGAAGGGAGGGAGAAGAAAGGAAAGGAAAGAGGGAGGCGGGGGGGAAGGGGCCGGAGGAGGAGTTGAGAGAAGGATGAGGAGGAAAGGAGCAGAAGAGAAGGCGAGGAGCCCTCCTCCTCTTCCGCCTCCTCTTCCTCTTCTTCCTCCTCCTCCTTCTCCTCCTCGTTCCGCCTCCTCCTCCTTGTTTTCCTGCCCTCGCCCGAAGCAGAATTGCCGCGATCGGTATCGACCCTTGTCGAACCCATGCCCCCGAACCACGCAACCATTGCAAAATACGCGCGCGAGTTTCTCCACTGGGGATCGGCACCGAGATAAGGTGATGCTGATCAGAGGGATAGGGGACAGGGGCATGCTTCAGGCTGATGATATGACAAAAAAGACGGCAAAATCGGTCAGCACCGAATCGGTAAATCGGATCGAATCGAAATGCGCGTCGGCTTGGGCTGCACCAACACGGGGTCGGAAACGAATCTGATCGGCGGCGCCAGGATGCACGACGGCGCCAGCAGGCACCGGGCCGCATCGGACCGCCGGTACATCGGAATCGCATCGCATCGGATCGAAACCTACATCGAATCGGGCCGATCTGATGGAAGTGGACGCTGCCCCCCCCCTCTCGGGAGCGGCAAAGCGGGGGGTGTCCAAGAGAGGGGGGTGCAAATCATGACAGGCGGCATGTGCGCGGCCCAGCGGGGGGGCCAGGGACGTAATGAAATAAGAAGAGGCGCCATGAGATCTGGGGAAAAATCATGGCCCGCGCCATGAAATCCACCCCCCCTAGTCATCACCCCCCTCTTTTCCGCTCCCGACCCTCGGGCACTCGCAGACGGCATCTATACACCACCACCGTGCCAAGGCAGGGCCATCCTGGGCCCCAGGATGGCGTATACGACCTCCCGGCCGAGGCCAAGGGGTCTATACACCATCATGGGGCCCAGGATGGCTCCTCCTCCTGCTCCTCCTCCTCCTCCTCCTCCTCCTCCTCCTCCCTCCCTCCCTCCCTCCCTCCCTCCCTCCCTCCCTCCCTCCCTCCCTCCCCCTCCCTCCCTCCCTCCCTCCCTCCCTCCCTCCCCCTCCCTCCCTCCCTCCCTCCCTCCCTCCCTCCCTCCCTCCCGTCCCTCCTCCCCTCCCTCCTCCCTCCCTCCTCCCTCCCCTCCCTCCTCTCCTCCCTCCCTCCTCCCTCCTCCCTCCTCCTCCCGCCTCCCTCCTCCCCCTCCCTCCCTCCTCCTCCTCTCCTCCTCCCTCCTCCTCCTCCTCCTCTCCTCCCTCCCTCCTCCTCCCTCCTCCTCCTCGTCCTCCTCCTCCCTCCTCCCTCCTCCCTCCTCCCTCCTCCCTCCTCCTCCCTCCTCCTCCTCCCTCCTCCCTCCTCCTCCTCCTCCTCCTCCCTCCTCCCTCCTGCCTCCGCCTCCTCCTCCTGCCTCCGCCTCCTCCTCCGCCTCCGCCTCCGCCTCCGCCCGCCTCCGCCTCCGCCTCCGCCTCCGCCTCCGCCTCCGCCTCCGCCTCCGCCTCCGCCTCCTCCTCCTCCTCCTCCTCCTCCTCCTCCTCCTCCTGGCCTGGCACGGTGGTGGTGTATAGATGCCTTCGTCGGAGGGTACTCTCGCGTCGGGGCTCGGGCCCCCCTGCGGCCGCTCGGGACGCTTCTGGTACCCCCGAGAGCGCTCTCGCCGGGGCGCGGCTGCTGGACAGCGCCCCGAGGATAGAACACCTCTGTGAAGCGACGAGGACGTCCAGCAACGTGTGGAATCTGACCGAAATCCGACCCTGGAGGCCTCCCAAATGTACAGTCGGGGCGTTGACCTAAGGAACCCTAAATAAGGAACGAGGCCCCTTTTTTCCATAAATTAAACTTCGATTTCCGATCGAATTCATAAGGAAAACCTGAGGCAAGCTGCGAAACAAGTAAGGAACACGGAGCCCCTCCCCAACGAAAAGGGCTCCTTCTTCAGGGCCCCGACTGTAGTCCGAGTTACTGGGTCGGAGGATCGCGCCACACCGCCTATGCATCGCTGATCTATCGGCGCCGCCCGCGCGGATAAGAAAAATCGGGCTCCACATCGAGCCGCATCGCCGATGCACCGGCGATGCGGCGCGATCTTCCAATCCCATCTGCTCAGAGCCCACTTGGGAGGCCTGGAGATCCAGACATCCAATGTCACGAATGTTTCTAAAAGTGGCTCCCCACGGGTCTCGACCCCCACCAGGGGACCGCTTCATCATCCTGCGCGGACGTTTGACGACCCCACGACGCCGCGAGAGCCCCCAGGGGCCGAAAACAGCAAGACACCCTACACCGCGCATGTTTTGCTCGCGGCGCGAGGATGTCAGGGAAGCCCATGGATGACCACCTACCAGACCACCCCAACCCAACCCGAAGACCCGAATTTGACCCGAATTTCGGATTGGGGGGGGTGTACGGGTTCCATGTGTTTTTTCAGTGTTCCCCGACCCCCCCCCAACTGGAAATGGAGGGCAAATTGAAGCCTTCAGGTTGGGTTGGGGTGGTTTGGTGAGTGGTGACTGGAGGGAGGCTGGTCCTCCACGACCTTGGCGAAGCCGAAGTCCGTGATCCTCAGGTGCCCCTGGGGCGGCGGCGAGGGCTCCATGAGGGGGGACCGAGCGGCCCTGGGCTGGCGGGCATGCCGCGGGTGGAAAGAGGCAGGCCCTCGAGCCTCCTCCTCCTCCTCCTCCTCCGCCTCCTCCTCCTCGTCCTTCTCCTCCTCCTCCTCATCATCATCAGCATCCGCCTCCTCCTTCTCCTCCCCCTCCTCCTCCTCCGCCTTTTCCTTCTCCTCCTCCTGCTCCTCCTCCTCCTCATGTTAGCGTTGTTATAATTATTATTCATATTATTCACCGTATTAGTACCCTTAGTTCTGCTAATACCAATAGTGGGAAGTGTTGCAAGTATTAGTACTGTTAGTATTATAGGCGTTTTCGTATTAGTGTTTGTATCACTCGTGTGTGCATACTTAGGTAGCATATGTAGCAATATTATTCGTATCACTGTTATTACTCGTATCATCATTAGCCTTCTCCTTATCCCTAGTAGTGCTATTAGCGTGCTTAGTACTATGAGTAATAGTCGTATCGCTGTTCTTCTTAGTATTCCATATAGCATGAACATGATCACTAGTAGTGATCTTCTTTAGTTGTGTATAAACACTGTTTGTAGTAGTGGTATTAGTAGCAAAAACAGCCTTATCCGTATGAGTAGTGTGATTGCCTTTCCAAATAGTATTCTGAATGGTCGAGTGATGCTTACTGCTCTTTTCTTACGAGTAGTAAGATGATGCTTAGTACTCGTAGTAGGTATAGTATTCGTCTCATTAGTAGTGATAGCAGTCGCATCCTCATCCGTACTATCATTAACCTTACTACTACGATTACCAATACCATTCGTATCACTACCAGCATTACTATTATGATTGGTATTGCTATTATGTTTGTTGTTATTCTCATGTTAAGTAATGGGTTCAATAGTCTTCCTCTGCTTCTTAGTATTCCTAGAAGTCTCATTCTTCCTATTACGTATTAATCAGTTTCGTCCTACTCTTAAGATCAGTATTCTCCCTCTCCTCCTCCTCCTCCTCCTCCTTCTCCTCCTCCTCCTTCTCCTCCTCCTCCCCCTCCGCCTCCTCATCATCCGCATCCTCCTCCTCCGCATCCTCCTCTTCATCCGCCTCTTCCTTGTCCTCCTCCGCCTCAGAGTATTAATCTTCTTCTTCATATTAATACCCCTCCCATTGTTTGTATTATGAGTGTGCTCATGTTCTCCTTCGTATTATTTGTGTTAGTATGCGTCTCAGTCGATTTCGTGATCTTCTTATCATGATGATTAGTATGAGTATTCGTGATATGCATTACTAGTCGTACTAGTAGTATGCTCATGATTATTATTAATATTCGCCTGACTAATAGTACGACTCCTGTTTTTGTTGTTAATAGCCTTCTCCTTATTCGTAATAGTGTGTTTAGCGCGCTAACTATGATGACCAGTATTAGTAGTTCTGTTAATCTGAGTACTCATATTGCTACGAGCACTATGATTTGTATTAGTAGTAGTACGATTCATGATGTTGCTATTCGTGGTACTAGTATTACTAGCCCTAGTGCTATTATTCGTGAAACAACTAATGTGATTAGCATTGCTAGTAGTATTCGCATGCGCCGCGTGATGGTTACTGCTCTTAGTCTGTATGGTAACTATCGTAGCCTCCTTAGTCAGATTAATATTCGTATGTTCAATATTGATAGCTATATTCTCACTCATATCAATACGATTAGTAGTATTAGTCATAGTAGTACTATTAGTAGTACGAGTCTGGTGGTTGATACTATTATTATTACTTGTATTGTTAGTCGTCTGTTTCTTCTTCTCAGTATTAGTAGCAGTCGTATTATTCGTCTTATTCGTAGGATCCGTCTTATTATTATTATCAGTATCGCCCTATTCTCGTTATTCATATGAAGATTGTTGGCAATGCGATGACTCTTCTCATTAGTATTACTAAGATTCGTTTTCCTCCTCCTCATCCTCCTGCTCCCCCTCGTCAATCCGCCGGCTCTGGGATCAGGAGGCTTTTCCACCTCAGAAGGTTATATGCATCAGACCTCTTCTCTCCATCCTGCCCAAAGGGCGACTTAAGCCATAGCCTCGTCCTCCACATCATCCTCCCTCCTGCTCCTGCGCCTGCTCCTCCTGTCCTCCTCCTCCTCCTGCTCCTCATCCTCCTCCTCCTCCTCCTCCTCCGCCTCCTCCTCCTCCTCCT
Source organism: Prorocentrum cordatum (assembly GCA_963575745.1). Lineage (NCBI taxonomy): Eukaryota > Dinophyceae > Prorocentrales > Prorocentraceae > Prorocentrum > Prorocentrum cordatum. The sequence continues at coordinate 47,742 of CAUYUJ010000448.1, forward strand.
CCTCCTCCTCGTCCTCCTCCTCCTCCGTCTCCTCCTCCTCCTCCTCCTCCTCCTCCTCCCCCCTCCTCCTCTCGCCTCCGCCTCCTCCTAAGATGCTTCTGTGGTTCCGCCGGATGGCGGACTGAAACACTTGAGACAAAATGGGACGGAAAGCTCCGCAGCACAAGGGCTTACATGCAAGCACCCCCCTCGAACGGGGTATACCGGTCGAAGCTAAGAGCATTCTTAACGAAAATCCAGCGAAACGGCCGATCCGGCATCCGCACGTAGCAGCAAGACTGCTCTAAAGGACCCCCCCGTAGGAGAAAGCGTCATTCCTGAGGCTCGGGCCCTCTCTGGCAAGGGCCTCTCGGAGAAACATGTTAGGGAATATAGTATGGGAGCGTTGTTGTTGTTGCTGGGGGGCCGAGCCTCAAAATCAAAGGAACTGCAGCTGGCGCCGAGGCAAGAGCGCCAAAGCGGGTATAAGGGGTCCAACCACAATCCGCCGGCCCCCTTGTGGGGCCACCAGGCTGTAGGCGCGGGTTCGCAGTTTCCAGTACCAGTTGTAGCTTGTAGTTTCCAGTGTTACAGTTCTGCTTCTTGCTGGTTACTGTAACTAATTGACTGACCGCGCGAGGGGGGGGGGGCCCAAACGGGACTTTCAGCACCCCCTGGGCGCGTTGTCTGAATTGCTGGGAGGGCTCGAAATCAACACCCCTCACGCAGATCCGCGGGGTCAGGGTCCAAAAACACATGGGATTTGCCACATTTCTGAAATTCGGTGCCACCCCTCACGCAGATCCGCGGGGTCAGGGTCCAAAAACACATGGGATTTGCCACATTTCTGAAATTCGGTGCCACCCCTCACGCAGATCCGCGGGGTCAGGGTCCAAAAACACAAGGGATTTGCTACATTTCTGAAATTCGGTGCCACCCCTCACGCAGATCCGCGGGGTCAGGGTCCAAAAACACAGGGATTTGCCACATTTCTGAAATTCGGTGCCACCCCTCACGCAGATCCGCGGGGTCAGGGTCCAAAAACACATGGGATTTGCCACATTTCTGAAATTCGGTGCCACCCCTCACGCAGATCCGCGGGGTCAGGGTCCAAAAACACATGGGATTTGCCACATTTCTGAAATTCGGTGCCACCCCTCACGCAGATCCGCGGGGTCAGGGTCCAAAAACACAGGGGATTTGCCACATTTCTGAAATTCGGTGCCACCCCTCACGCAGATCCGCGGGGTCAGGGTCCAAAAACATAGGGGATTTGCCACATTTCTGAAATTCGGTGCCACCCCTCACGCACATCCATCGCAAGGCGTGGTAACCCAAACTGCGAGTACTCCCTCGGCCCTTTAATCCCAAGGTGTGGTAACCAAGCTCGTAAACCATACACGTCTTACCAATCGCCCTGTGTGGTAACCCCTCTTGTGATCAGTTGGTTTTGCCGATTGCGAATCGGCCTCGCATGAAGTTCCGATACTGCTGCACGACAGCGCCAAAGCCTCATGACTTAGCTCTTCCATGGCCCATTCTCCGAGAGAGGGGGCCGGCGGCAGGGGGCGAAGCCCTTACGGATAATTGATTAGTCATTCGTTTTCAACGGCTCTGGCCTGATAATTCCTCACAGTGTATCCAAAATGGCACTCTCGCGCGGGACCTCCTCACAATGTATCCAGGAATCACGCTCTCGCGTGGTGTTTCCTGGCATCTTATTGGGACGCCGCGCCCTCGACACTCAGGAATCTCGCTCTCGCTATGGACTTCCTCACGAATTCCGTGGGAATCGCGCTGCGGCACGAGACGTCCTCGCGATCCACGCAAAACTGATACTTCAGCGACCAGCCCGCTCGACCCGTCTGGGCCCGCCCGCCCGACCCGCCCGTGAGGGTCCGCCCGCCCATCCCGTCTGTCTGGTTATGCCGCTTGTTTTCCTGCTACTAGCCCCCCTCCTGATACTCCAGATTTCGTAATAAATGGGAGGGGGTCAAGACAAGCCATTTCAGACCTCCCCCGTGGGAGAACCCTCCAAAACATCGTCCCCAGACCCCCCAGGCCCTCCAAGATAGCCTGGAAGAGACCCCCCCCCGAAATGAGAACCCCCTCCCTTTATTACGAAATCTGGAGTAATCTCTCTCGTGCTCCATCCTTCTCCCTTCCCCTTGTCCCTTCTCTCCTCCCTCATGTCCCCTGTTTTAGGGGCTGCGGCAACAACAAGTGGCAGGTAAGGAAGATATGGGTGCGCACGATCGAAGACAAAGAGAGCGGGTATCGAGGGCTCGGGGTATACATGTTGAATGAAACGCGAGCGCATACGAGCGAACAGTCTTAAAATGATTGCTGTTGCTGTATATGGCAGCCCAGCGACTCAGTCTGACCGGGAATAAATTGCCTAACAACAAACTGGATACAAATCAAGTGGACGCACTTCAGATAATCAATATGTTCTTCCGAAATGAGAGCTAATCAGCGGCATCACCATCATCAACGTCAACGTCAACGGCATCGTCATCGTCAACTACATAGTATAAGTGACTTCCTTCGTTTCCCTTCTCCACATCCTCATCCTAACCGTTCTCCTCCAAGTATTCGCCCTCCTCCTCCTCCTCCTCCTCCGAATCCTCCCCTTCGTGCTCCTTGCCCTCCTCCCCTCCTCCACGTCGTTGTCCACGTCGTCGTCGCCGCCGCCGCCCTCGTCCTCGTCGCCGCCGCCTCCCACGGCGGTGTTCAGAGGTCTCCGCGGAACTCTCCAGAAATCCCCAGAAGCCTTCGGAGGCCCAAGACGGGGAAGGCCGCGCCCAGGCACCCCGAAGACCGCGACCCTCGTGTCCCACCAAAGGCCGCCGAGGGCCGCCGCTGAAGGCCGCCGCCGAGGCTCGCCGCCGCGGGCTGCCGCCGAGGGCTGCCGCCGAGGACCACCGAAGGAGGCCGCCGACGAGGGTCGCCGCCGAGGGCCGCCGCAGGAGGTCGCCGCACAGGGGGACAGAGTGGGAATCCCAGCCTCGGTGTCGATCAGCGTGTTCTCGGGCTTCAGGTCCCTGTACGCGATGTCCATCTGGAAGGTCGTCGTCGTCGCTGTCTTCCTCCTCCTCCTCCTCCTCCTCCTCCTCCTCCTCCCGCCTCCTCCTCCTCCTCATACCCCTCCTCCTCCTCCTCCTCCATGCCCCTCCTCGCTCCTTAAATTACGCCCCCTTCTCATCCGCCTCCTCTTCCTCCATCTCCTCGGTCTTCCAAATGGTTCCTTATCCTCGCTCCCCGTTCCTCATTCCTCGTGCCTCCTCCTCCTCCTCATCCACCTCCTCCTCCTCATCCTCCTCCTCCTGCCCCGCCTCCTTCTCCTCCTCGCTCCTCAAGTTGGTTCCGTTTTCTCGCTCCTCGTTACTCCTCCTCATCCTCCTCCTCCTCCTCCTCCTCCTCCTCCTCCTCCTCTTCCTCCTCATACTCCTCCTATTCCTCCTACTCCTCCTATTCATCTCCCTCCTCCCGGTTCTCCCTATTCCTCCTCCTCCTCCTCCTCCTCTTCCTCCCTACTCCTCGCTACTGTGCTTCCTCCTCCTCCTCATCATCCTCCTCCCCCCCATCCTTCTCCTGCTCCTCATCCTCCTCCTCATCCTCCTCCTCGCTCCTCCAGGTTGTTCCTGTTCCTCGCTCCTTCTCCTCCTCCTCCTCATCCTCCTTCTCCTGCTCCTCCTCCTCGCCCCTCGTTCCTCACATCTCGCTGCTGTTCCTCTTCCTCGCACCTACTTCATCATCATCATCATCATCATCATCATCATCATCATCATCATCATCATCATCATCAGCATCAGCATCAGCATCAGCATCAGCAGCATCAGCATCATCATCATCATCAGCAGCAGCATCAGCATCATCATCATCATCATCATCATCATCATCATCATCATCATCATCATCATCATCATCATCATCATCATCATCATCATCGGGAATAGCAGAAGCACCATCACCACTACCACAACCACCACCACCAGTATCATCATCAGCAGCAGCATCATTATAATCAGCACCATCATCATCATCATCATCATCATCATCATCATCATAATCATCAACAGCAGCATCAGTTGCATCATCAGCATAATCGTCATCATCACCATCATCATCATGCGCATCATCATCATCATCATCATCAACATCATCAGTATCAGGAGCAGCATCACCACCACCACCACCACCACCACCACCTCCACCATCAGCATCAGCAGCGTCATCATTATCATCAGCATCATCATCAGCAGCAGCACCACCTTCATCATCATCATCAGCATCATCATCGTCAGCATCAACATCAGCATCAGCATCATCATTATAATTGCCATAATCTCAAGCATGAACATCATCATCATCATCATCATCATCATCATCATCATCATAATCATAATAATCATCATCATCATCATCATCATCATCATCATCATCACCATCATCATCATCATCATCATCATCATCAGCATCATCATCATCATCATCATCATTATCATCATCATTTTCATACTCAGCATCATCAGTAGCATCATCATCAGCATCATCATCAGCATCCTCATCATCATCATCAGCATCGGCATCATCATCAGCATCAGCATTGTCAGCAGCACCATCATCATCAGCATCAGAATCATGCTCATCAACCGCATCATCAATATCATCATCGTCATCAACAGAAGCAGTATCATCAACATCATCAGCATCGGCATCAGTATTCTCATCGTCTTCGTCTTCATCAGCATCCACATCATCAGAATCATCAACAGCATGATCATCATCGATATGACCACCATCATCAGAATCAGAATCACGATCATCATCATCATCACCATCATCATTATCATCATCAGCATCATCATCAGCATCATCATCATTAGCATCACCATCATCATCAACATTATCAGCAGCAGCGTCAACACCAACATCGTCATCATCATCAGCATCATCATGCTCATCATCGTCAGCAGCATCAGCATCATCATCATCATCATCATCATCAACATCAACATCATCATCATCATCATCATCATCATCATTAGCATCATCATCATCGGCATCGTCATCAGCATCATCACCATTCTGCTCCTTCTCCTCCTCCCTCGTCGCTCCTTGCTGCTCCTCCTCCTCCTCCTCCTCGCTGCGTTGTCCTCACTGCTTGCTGCTGCTCCGCTTCCCCGCCCCATATTCCTCATTATCACCATCAGCATCATCAGCATCATTATCATCATCAACATCATCAGCGTCATCATGAACATCTTCATCATCATCATCATCATCATCAGCATCATCATCATCATCATCATCATCATCGTCATCAGCATCAGCATCATCCGCATCAGCGTCAGAATCATCATCATCGTCATCGTCATCGTCATCGTCGGCGTCATCATCACCATCAGCAGCATCAGCATCATCATCAATCGTCAGCATCATCATCATCATCATCATCATCATCATCAGCATCATCATCATCATCAGCATCATCATCATCATCATTAGCATCATCATCATCATCATCATCATCATCATCATCATCATCATCATCATCGGCATCTTCATCCGCATCATCACCATTCTGCTCCTTCTCTTCCTCCCTCGTCGCTCCTTGCTGCTCCTTCTCCTCCTCCTCCTCCTCGCTGCGTTGTCCTCACTGCTTGCTGCTGCTCCGCTTCCCCGCCCCTTATTCCTCATTATCACCATCAGCATCATCAGCATCATTATCATCATCAACATCATCAGCGTCATCATGAACATCGTCATCATCATCATCATCATCAGCATCATCATCATCATCATCATCATCATCATCATCATCATCTTCATCAGCATCAGCAACATCCGCATCAGCATCATAATCATCATCATCGTCATCGTCATCGTCATCGTCGGCGTCATCATCACCATCAGCAGCATCATCATCATCATCAATCGTCAGCATCATAGTCATCAGCATCATAATCAGCACCATCATCAGCATCAGCACCGTCATCGTCATCGTCATCGTCGTCGTCATCATCAGCATCGTCATCAGCATCACCACCACCGCCATCAACACCACCGCCACAAACACCACCACGTCCACCATCATCATCATCATCATCATCATCATCATCATCAGCATAATCATCATCATCATCATCATCAGCATCATCATCATCAGCATCATCATCATCAGCATCAGCATCAGCATCATCACCAGCAGCATCATCATTGTCATCATCGACATCATCAGCATCATCATCAGCAGCATCATCATCATCCGCATCAGCATCATCAGCATCATCAGCATACGCATCGTCACCATGACCATCATCATCATCATCATCATCATCATCAGCGGCATCATCATCATCATCATCAGCGGCATCATCATGATGATGATCATGATCATAGTCATCATAATCTGCATCACCATCATCAAAAATACCATCATCATCACCAACATTAGCATCATCCTCAGCATCATCATCAACCGCATCATCATCATCAGCAGCAGCAGCACCATCCTCAGTCTCCTCCTCGTCCTCCGCTTCCTCGCTCCTCGCTCCTCGCTTCTCGCTCCTCGCTCCTCGCTCCTCATCATCCCCCTTCTTCTCCTCCGTCTCCCCGCTCCTCTTTCCTCACTGATCGAGGCTGGTCCTCTTCCTCGCTCCCAGTTCCCCATCATCAAAATACCATCATCATCAGCAGCAGCATCACCGGCATAATCATCAGCATCATCAGTATCATCATCAGCATCATCATCATCAGCAGCATCATCATCACATCGTAAGCATCATCAGCACAAACATCATCAACATCGTCATCAACATCACGATGACCATCATCGTAATCATCATCAGCATAAACCCCATCATCATCATCAGCATCATTATCAGCATCAGCATCATCATCGTCATTATCATCAACGTTATTATCAGCATCATCATCATCATCTGCACAGCATCATCAGCAGTGCCATCATCACAACCACCAAAACCATCACCCTCACTACCGCCGCCACCACTAGCATCAGTATCATCATCATCGTCGTCATCATCATCGGCACCATCATCATCGGCATCCTCATCATCATCCTCATCTTCATCAGCATCATCATCATCAGCATCATCATCGTCATTCTTATCATCGTCATCATCATCAGCATCATCACCATCAGCAGCGACACCATCAGTAGCAACATCATCGTCAGCATCAGCATCATCGACAGTATCAGTATCACCAACATCATCAGCAGCAGCATCGTCATCATCATCAGCATCATCATCAGCATCATCATCATCATCAGTATCCCCCTCATTTTGCTCCGCCTCCTCCTCCTCGCTCCTCGCTCCTCATTCCTCGTTCGCTCCTCCTCCTCCTCCTCCTCCTCCTCCTTCTCCTCCTCGCTGTTCTTGTCTCACTGGTCTCTACTGTTCCTCTTCCTCGTCAGCATCATCAGCAGCAGCATCATCATCATCAGCATCGTCCTGTCGCTGCTGCGCTCCTAGTTCCTCATCATCATCAGCATCATAAGCTGCATCAGCATCATCATCACCAGCATCATCATCATCATCATCAACCACAGCACCCCCATACTCAGCACAATGATCATCTTTACCATCGTCCTCATCATCAGCAGCATGAGCATCATCATCAGCGGCATCAGCATCATAATCATCGTCAGCAGCATCTGGAAACTCATCATCATCATCATCGTCAGCGACATCAGCATCATCATCATCATCCTCATCACCATCAGCATCATCATCATGATCACCATCATCATCATCATCATCATCATCATCATCATCATCATCATCATCATCATCATCATAATCTGCATCATCATCAACAGCATCAGCATCACCAGCATTAGCAGCATCATCATCAGTATCAGCATCATGACCATCAGCATCATCAGCATCATCAGCATCATCAGCGAAATCATCGTTAGCATCATCAGCATCACCAGCAGCTTCATCGGCAGCAGCATCATCACCAGCATCATCATCAGCATCAGCATCATCATCAGCATCATCATCATCATCAGTGTGCTCCGCCTTCTCCTCCTCCTCGTTCCTCGCTCCTCGCGCCTCGCGCATCGCTCCTCGCTCATCGCTCCTCGCCCTTCCTCCTTCTCCTCCTCCTCGCTGCTCTTTTCTCACTGATCGCTGCTGTGTCTCTTCCTCCTTCCTAGCTCCTCATCATCATCATCATCATCATCATCATCACCATCATCATCATCAGCAACATCATTATCAGCAGCATCATCAGCATCATCGTCATCATCATCAGCATCATCAGCATCACCATCATCATCATCATCATCATCATCATCATCATCATCATCATCATCATCATCATCATGGGCATCAGCACCATCATCAACATCATCAACATCATCATCATGGTTGCCGTCAGCAGCATCATCGACACCATCATCCGCATAATCATCATCAGCAGCATCATCACCGGAATCAGCATCATCATCAGCATCAGCATCATCATCGTCATCGTCATGAGCGTCATCAGCATCATCAGCATCCGCACCATCATCATCGTCGCCATCATCATGACCATCATCATCATCAGCATCAGCATCAGCAGCATCAGCATCATGATCATCATCATCATCATCATCATCATCATCATCATCATCATCATCATCATCATCATCATCATCATTGTCAGCAGCATCATCATCAGTATCCCCCTCCGTCTCCTCCTCCTCGTTCCTCGCTCCTCGCTCCTCGCTCCTCGCTCCTCGCCTTGCTCCTCGCTCCTTGCTCCTCGCTCCTCCTCCTCCTCCTCCTCCGCCTCCTCCTCCCGGTTCCTCTTTTCTCACTGATCGCTGCTGTTCCTCTTCCTCGCTCCTAGTTCCTCATCATCATCAACATCATCATCATCAGCAGCATCGTCATCATCAGCAGCAGCAGCCTTGACGTCATCATCCCCATCACCACCGCCACCACCACCATCATCATCATCATCATCATCATCATCATCATCAGCATCATCATCGTCACCATCATCGTCATCATCATCATCATCATCATCATCATCATCCTCAGCATCATCAGCATCATCATCATCATCATCATCATCCTCAGCATCATCATCATCATCATCATCATCATCATCATCATCCTCATCATCCTCATCATCCTCATCATCCTCATCATCATCGTCATCATCGTCATCATCAGTAACATGATCATGAGCATAGCATAATCATCATCAGCAGCAGCGACAACCTCATCATCATCATAATCATCATCATCATCATCATCACCAGCATCATCATCATCATCACCATCAGCATCATCACCATCATCAGTATCGTCATCATCATCATCATCATCATCATCATCAGCAGCATCATCATCGTCATCAGCAACACCATCGGCGCATCATCATCACCATTATCACCATCATCATCATCATCATCATCATCAGCATCATGACCATCATCCTTATCATCAGCATCATCAGCGTCATCATGATTATCATCACCAGCAGCATCATCAGCAGCAGCATCACCAGCAGCAGCATCATCATCAGCATCATCATTGTCAGCGTCATTATCATCACCATCATCATCATCATCAGCATCATCATGAGCATCATCATCATCAGCATCATCATCATCATCATCATCATCATCATCATCATCATCATCATCATCATCGTCATCATCAGCATCAGCATCAGCATCATCGTCAGTATCCTCCTCCTTCGCGCTCCTCGCTCCTCACTCCTCGCTCCTCGCTCCTCGCTCCTCCTCGCTCCTCCTCCTCCTCCTCCTCCTCCTCCTCCTCCTCCTCCTCCTCCTCCTCCTCCTCCTCCTCCTCCTCCTCCTCCTCCTCCTCCTCCTCGCTCCTCTTCCCTCACTGCTCGCTGCTGTTCCTCACAGCTCGCTGCTCCTCGCTGCTCCTCCTCCTCCTCCTCCTCCTCCTCCTCCTCCTCCTCCTCCTCCTCCTCCTCCTCCTTCGGCCTCCTCTGCGCGGGCGCCGGCCGCCCTCCCAGGATCGCGGCGGGGGGGGCTCCCCCCGCCCCGCCCCGTCCCGCCCGCCGAGTGTAGGTACTCGAAGGCCAGGACCACCTCGAGCGGGAGGGGGGCGAGGAAGACGAGGACTGCGAGACGGGGATTTGTCCATATCCACCGCCTGGGAACCGACGTCCTAGTGCCCCAGCGGGCGGCGGATATGGATATATTTCGGCCCCCGGGGGGTCCGAATATGTCCATATCCACCGCCTGCCGAGGCTCCGAAAACTGACCCTCCAGGCGGTGGATATGGATACATTCCCGCCTCGGAAGGACGACGACGACGACGACGACCACGACGACGACGACGCCCAAGGGCGCCCTGGACAGCCCCTGGGGACATCCCGGGCGTCCTGGCAGCGTCCCAGGCGTCCCAAGCGTCGTGGGCGTCCTGGGAGGGCGTCCCGGGCGGGCGTCCCGGGCGTCCCAGGCAGCGCCCCAGGCGTCCCGGGAGGGCAGCCGGAGTCCCAAAACCATTCGGTAACGACCGCACAGTCGGGGCGTTGACCTAAGGAACCCTAAATAAGGAACGAGGCCCCTTTTTCCCATCAGTTCAAGTTCGATTCCCCATCGAAAACCTAAGGAAAGCCTAAGGCAAGCTGTGAAACAATCAAGGAACACCGAGCCCCTCCCCAACGAAAAAGGTTTCTTTTTCAGGGCCCCGGCTGTACGGTGACCTCGAAGTCCCGAAGGACCTCGCCGCACGGTCCGTCACCGCACGGCTTCGGCACAGTGGCCCGACATGTCCTCGGCGACCGTGCGGTCACCACGAGTCCCCACCGGCTCACCACACGGTGTGGTCACCACACCGTCCGGGGGCCCCACAGAGGATGAGAGGCCCTGGCATCCTTGCGGCGGCATGTTGTGTCGGCTGCTGTCTGTTTCTGGGAGGCACTTACTTTTGTTGTCTGTTCCATGGGAGCCTGCGTGGCCCCCAGCACTGTCCAATTTGGGCCTGACTTGGACCGGATTTGGAACAAATTTGGACCGGATTTGGACCAGACTTGGACTGGATTCGTGGGGGCTAGGAGAACGAGGAGAGGGAGGGGGAATAGGAGGGGAGAGGAGGAGCAGGAGGATGGGCCAAATGCGGTCCCCACGCTGTCCAAATGCAGGAAAAGCTGATTTCAATGTCGCCGCCCAAGGCTCCCATGAACAGACATCGAACTTACTAGGCCCCGAAACCGTCATGTTCCACCTGTGGCGGCAGAAGCGGGAGACCATACGGAAACCATTCGGGAAGCCATGCGGGAAGCCGCGCGGGAGATCGCGATACGGACCTTACGGGAGACCTTACGGAGACCATACGGAATACTCTACGCTTGGCTCATCTCAAGATTGCTCTGAGCACTCTCCAAGAACACGAATTGTTCGAAAATGGGTGGTTGTTTTTTCAATTGTTGCAGGCTAGTCGCTGTGGATATGATCGGATGTGAGATCTCTTGTCGAAAGCTGCTTCTTGTCTTCCCCGCCATCGTCGCTCCCCACCCCAAATCCAGCGGCCTCCCCTTCCCACCCTGAGCTAAACCGCAAAACAAAATATAACACCGGCGCGACACAGGCCCGGAGGCCCCGCGACCAGCCAAGCTGCGGCGGACAGAACAATGCAAGGTGCACAATAACACGAAAGATGCATGGCCGAACAGGAGGAAAAAACGGAGGACGTCGTAGACGGCAATGTTAGGCAACGAAATCAGCTGATAAAACCCCAAAAATCAGCTGGTCTACAGCAAAATTGTTTGATTTGCGTGTTATTGTTTGGTGCTAGGACATTAAATCGTTTTGAAATATGTTCCAAACGACGAATTTAAAACGGCAGCCAACAACGTCCAGCACATATTGTAAAAGCTGGATGGAAGTTCAGGGGGACCATTCTGGAGTTCAAGCGAATGTGAAATCCATATGGTATCCAGCATGATCTCCAGCATGGTCCATACGGGAGACCATCCAGGAAGACCATAATTACGGGAGACCACGGGCCACCAAACCCGCGATTGAGGACCAAAAGACCTCAAATCCCGCCTCTGAAAACTTGCATATGGTAATAAATATATATATATACACACCTATACGACCACCCTTTCAGGTGATAAGGAGGTTCGGGGGCAGAGAAACCAACGTCTCAGTCAATCAGTCAATCGATATCACTACCGTTCCCCCAAGGATCCCACGCTCGATATCAATATCCATAGAACCCTCGACACCACGATCGACACCACTATAAGTCGCACGGCCGGTCTCACTATCGATATCACGAACGATCCCATGATCGCAAGCACTTGATCGATCCCATACCAACACCACTATCGATCCCACTATCGATCGCACGATACCCGTCACAAGAAGTATCACGATTCATAGCACGATCCATCCCACTCAATCCATACAGCGATCGATATCCCAATCAACCCTACTAAATCCCGCAGTCGATCTCACGATACCACTATCGATCACGCAATCGATGCCCGTTTACATTCCACCATCGATATCGATCAATCGATCCCCCAGCGATCCCATTATCGATCGCACTTTCGCTATAACTATCGCTATCATTACCGATCACCGTATCGATGTCACCCTCGATCGATCCCACGATCGATACCACTATCGCTCCCACGATCGATATCACTATCGAACCATCGAACCCATCATTAATCGCACTACGGAACACCGACGGAACACCGACGGGACACCGACGGAACACCCCCGGCCACCGCCAGACAGCCCAGGGGAAAGGTCTCTTGTCCAGTCGGCGCCCTGGCCAAAAGGAAAGCCCACGCAGCGTCGCCCCGCCCGCGCGCACGACACGAACACGAACGCGAACACGAACACGAACACGAAACCGAGGCCGAGTTTCCCGTGGGGGGGCTTTCCGTTTGGATGATTCCACGCCCGCACCTCCGATACATCGTGAATATATATATATATATATATATATATATACATATATATATATATACATGTATATATATACACATACGCATAAAAAATATGTACATACAGACGTGTGTGTATATATACACGCTAGAACCATCGCGCGCTTCGCACACGCTCAAGTTCTAGCTAGGCTGGATGGTCGAACTCCTGGGGATCTTTCCATGACACTTCTTCTCCGGGGCTTCCAGGAAGCACGAAGACGACCTAAGTGGCTTCAAAGACTTCCTACGGTCCACCCACGACGGCTTCAGACAGGCCCAAAAGGCACTTCGGAGGCCCTGGTTGGACGTAGCCGGGAGGTGAAGGGGTTCCGTGGGGGAGAAGGAGGAGGAGGATGAGGAGGAGTTAGAGAGGGTGGAGGAGGCCGCAGAGGAGTAGGAAACGGAGGAGGAGGAAGAGGAGGAGGATATATTTGTTTGCAAGCGCAACGAAGCGGCCAGGCGAACTTTTAAGAAGAAATGTCCTCTGTCGGGGCTGCTTTGGGCTGCTCACGTTCCCGATCCTAGGCCGCGGTTGGGGCCCTCTCGGGCCGTGTTGGACATCTCTTCGGCGCTTTCGAATCCTATTGGGCCGTCTTGGGGTGCTTTTGAAGCCTAATGGGCCGTCTTGGTCTATCCTCGGAGCCTCTCGGGGCGTTTTGCAGCGTCGGGAAGCGGAAAAGGCGGAAACGCAAAAATTGTTCAAAAACCTATGGAACATAACTGTTGTTCGGCCTCTTCGAGCTCTGTTGGGAGACCTCTTGGAAGCCTCTTGGGTATCTTGGAGACCTCTTGGGCCGTCTGGAGGCCGTCTTAGGCGTCTTGGACCATCTAATGGTTTTCGGTCCATCCCGCCACCGTGCCTGGGTTGTAGGTTAAAGGCCTCTTGGAGAATCGTTTGGAATTCGCGGGAGGCCTCCCGGGGCCTTGAAGGCAGTTTTGGAAGCCTCTGGGGAGCCGTTTTGGGTGTTTTGAGGATCTCTTTTTGGGCCTCGTTGGGGCCTCGTGGGGCCTCCAGGGGCCTCTAGGGGGCCTCTAGGGTTCTCTTGGGGGCCTCCTGGGGGCCTCTTGGGGCGAAGGCTCGAATTGCCGGTTCGTGTTCCCCCTCTTCGGGCCGTCTTGGGGCCCCTTTTGGGCGATCTTGGGCGCCTGTTGGGCCGCTTTGGGGCACTGTTGGGCCGTCTTGGGACTCTCTTGCGCCGTCGTGGCGCCTTACGTGAGTGTTTCTTGGGCCGCGTTGAGCTAATTTCTGGGGCCTCGTGGGCTGTCTTGGACCGTCGGAAGCACGAAACAGCGAGAACACGAAAAACCTTCGAAACCCATCGGGTAAAAACCTGTTTGTTCGCCTCGTGGGGGCCTCGTGGGAGTCCTCAGGAGGGCATTTTGGCCGTCTCGAAACCCTCTTGGGCTGTCAAGCCATGTTGGACCAATGTTTAGGCGCTCTCGTGCGGTCTTGGAGCGCTCTTGGGCCATTTCGGCGCCCTCTTGGACGTCTCTCGGGCCCTTGCGTGGCCCCGCTTCCCGTCCTTTGACGTGTTCTGGCACGCCCGACGGATCAAAAAGGCTGGACGAAAGATCAATGCATTCTGGGCCACCCAAGACAACATCCCCATTTAGATTTCACACTATATACATGCATACATACACGCATACAAACACACATACACACATACCCACACACATACACACACATACACGCATACATACATACATACATACATACATAAATACATACGGACATACATCATGTATATGTCTCAATATTTATATATATATATATATACACATATATGCTCGCCCCCCCCCCCCCCCCACCCCCACATGATCATACACATTCTCCCATCATCCCTCCAGTCATCATAACCCGTTCCTTCCTCCTGTTTTTCTTCATGATGGTTTGTTACGTTGCAAACCGCAATTCCGTCGATTGCAATCCAAACACTTCAGCGCGAAGCGACTTCAGTCTTTCGCGGCGCATTGCAATCCAATCTCGCCATCTCATGTTTATGATGCCCCTCCTCCTCCTCCTCCTCAGCATCCTACTCCTTTTCAACCTCAAGCTCCCCCTCCCTCTCTTTCTCTTTCTCATCTTTCTTCTTTGAAGCTTTCTCCACCTTCTCCCCATAATTGTCCTCTCCTCCTCATCCTCCTCTTCCTCCTCCCCCTCGATACCAAACGCCTTGTCCTCCTCGTCCTCCTCCTCATTTTCCTCCTCTACCGTCTCCCAATCCTCCTCCACATCCTCTTCCTCCTTATGTGTGTCTTCTTCCCCCTCCGCTTCAAAATCAAATGCATTGGCCTCAACTCTTCTCTTCCTCCTCCTCTTCCTTCTCCTTCCCCTCGCCCTCCTCATTCTATGAATCCTCATCCACTTATTCCTCATGTTTGTCCTCATCATTCTCCTCCTCCTACCCCCTCTCACTTTCAAACTCCTTGTCCTCCTCTTCCTCCTCCTCCTCCTCCTCCTCCTCCTCCTCCTCCTCCTCCTCCTCCTCCTCCTCCTTGTCCTCTTCATACTCCTTCTCTGAATCCTCCTCCATCTCCTCTTCGGCATGTTGTCCTCCTCCTATTCCGATTCCGCAAATTTAAACTCATTGTCCTCCTCCTGCTTATCTTCCCCTCCTCCTTCTTTAAATTCTCCTCAAGCTCTCCCTCATGTTTGTCCTCCTCATCAGAATCCCCCTACTATTCTTCCTTTTCCTCCTTCTCTGAATCCTCATTCACCTCTTCTTCCTCCTCCTTTTCCTCCTCCTCCCAATGTTTGTCCTCCTGCTCATCGTCTCCTCCCCCTCCCCCTCCACCACCTCCTCCTCCACCTTCTCCTCCAAACCATATTTGCCCTACTCCTCAAAATTGGGCCCCTTGTTCTCCTCCTCCTCCTCCGCGTCATCTGGTGAATGCCGAGCTCCAGTGGCACCAGCCATAGTTGAGCAACATCCTCCCCCATTTTCCACCGCCTCTTCCTAGCTGTGGAGCGGCGTTCACAACAAGTTTTGTGAATAATGATTCGTAGCGGAAGGTTGCTCGCAAGGTTTGTTGTGGAGTTGCATTCGCAATTAGATTGGAGGGTAACGCCTCGAAGTGGAGAGGAGGGGGCTGAGTGATCAGGAGCCGTAGCAGCAGGAGGAGTAGGAGGAGGAAGAAGAGGAGGGTGAGGAGCATGACGAAGGTGAGGAGCAACACCTTACTCACAAAACTAGGTGTGGAGCGGCGTCCACAGCTAGTTTTGCGAGTAATGTTTCGTAGCAGGAGGCTGCTCACAAAACTGGTTGTGGAGCTGCGTTCACAACTAGATTTGCGAGTGACGCCACGAAGCGGAGAGGTGGGGGTAGAGTGAAGAAACGAAGGAGGAGGAAGGGGGGAGGAGCAGGAGGAGTATGAGGAGGAAGAAGAGGAGGGCGAGGAGCATGACGAAGGTGAGGAGCAACACCTTACTCACAAAACTAGGTGTGGAGCGGCGTTCACATTTAGTTTTGCGAGTAATGTCTCTTATCAAGAGGCTGCTCGCAAAACTGGTTGCGGAGCTGCGTTCGCAACTAGATTTGTGAGTGACGCCATGAAGCGGAGAGGTGGGGTTGAGTGAAGAAAAGAAGGAGGAGGAAGGATGGGGGGGAGCAGGAGGAGTAGGAGGAGGAAGAATAGGAGGGTGAGGAGCATGACGAGGGTGAGGAGCGGCGTTCACAGCTAGTTTTGCGAGTAATGTTTCGTAGCAGGAGGCTGCTCGCAAAACTGATTGGGGAGCTGCGTTCACAACTAGATGTGTGAGTGACGCCACGAAGCGGAGAGGTGGGGGTAAAGTGAAGAAAAGAAGGAGGAGGGGGGAGGAGCAGCAGGAGGAGGAGGAAGAAGAGGAGGGTGAAGAGCATGACGAAGGTGAGGAGCAACACCTTACTCACAAAACTAGGTGTGGAGCGGCGTTCACAGCTAGTTTTGCGAGTAATGTTTCGTAGCAGGAGGCTGCTCGCAGAACTGATTGGGGAGCTGCGTTCACAACTAGATTTGCGAGTGACGCCACGAAGCGGGGAGGTGGGGGTAAAGTGAAGAAAAGAAGGAGGAGGGGGGAGGAGCAGGAGGAGTAGGAGGAGGAAGAAGAGGAGGGTGAGGAGCATGACGAAGGTGAGGAGCAACACCTTACTCACAAAACTAGGTGTGGAGCGGCGTTCACAGCTAGTTTTGCGAGTAATGTTTCGTAGCAGGAGGCTGCTCACAAAACTGGTTGTGGAGCTGCGTTCATAACTAGATTTGCGAGTGACGCCACGAAGCGGAGAGGTGGGGGTAGAGTGAAGAAACGAAGGAGGAGGAAGGGGGGAGGAGCAGGAGGAGTAGGAGGAGGAAGAAGAGGAGGGTGAGGAGCATGACGAAGGTGAGGAGCAACACCTTACTCACAATACTAAGTGTGGAGCGGCGTTCACATTTAGATTTGCGAGTAATGTCTCTTATCAGGAGGCTGCTCGCAAAACTGGTTGCGGAGCTGCGTTCGCAACTAGATTTGTGAGTGACGCCATGAAGCGGAGAGGTGGGGTTGAGTGAAGAAAAGAAGGAGGAGGAAGGATGGGGAGGAGCAGGCGGAGTAGGAGGAGGAAGAAGAGGAGGGTGAGGAGCAGCCGACGGCCAACGCTGCCCTGTTGAAGCTACACGATTTGATTATCATCCTCCTGCTCTTGAAAAAATACCGTTTACCAGATTTTCCAGATTTCCAAGATCTTCCCAGAGATGGCCCTGGTGAAAAACGCTGTGTTTTCCTGGTATACCTGACCTTCCCAGGGATTACCCCTGAGAAAACGCTGCGTTTTCCTGATATTCCTGATATTCCTGACATGTCCAGAGACTACCCAGGCGCCGAGGCCTCCTGGGGCTGCCGAAACATTGCCCTGGTGGAAAACGCTGCGTTGTCCTGCTATTCCTGACCTTCCCAGGGATTACCCCTGAGAAAACGCTGTGGTTTCCTGATATTCCTGCTATTCCTGACATTTCTAGAGACTACCCTGCAGGCTCACGGTAATCTCTGGTAATGTCAGGAATACCAGGAATAGCAGGAAAACACAGCGTTTTCTCAAGGGTAATCCCTGGGAAGGTCAGGAATATCAGGAAAACACAGCGTTTTCCACCAGGGCAATGTTTCGGCAGCCCCAGGAGGCCTCGGCGCCTGGGTAGTCTCTGGAAATGTCAGGAATATCAGGAAATCACACAGCGTTTTCTCAGGGGTAATCCCTGGGAAGGTCAGGAACATCAGGAAAACACAGCGTTTTTCACCAGGGCAGTGTTTCGGCAGCCCCAGGAGGCTTCGGGAAGCCCCAGGAAGCGTTTCGGAAGACTCGGGAAGCCCAGGAGGCCTCAGGAAGCCCCAGGAAGCCCCAGGCCCTCCCCCCCCAGGGCGCGCGAGGAAGAGGAGTAGCAAAAAAAGAAATACGTTAGGTTCGTGTCGTGTCGACCCTGGCGTTAGTTTCTGACACCGCGCTGGATCGTTCAACCTTGAACGATCGGCCGTCTCCGCAACGTCCAATCGTTCAACATCGATCGATTCTGGGTCGCCCGCGGCGTTCAACCTTGAACGCCCGCGCTGGGGTCGCCGCTGGTCGACACGACGCAAACCTACCGTATGTATGATCATGTGGGGGGGGGCTACCATATGTATATATATATATATATGTAAACATAGATACGTATGCTTATATATATATATATATACATATATATATACAGTTCAAATAAACACACATACACAAACACATACATACATACGTACAGATGTGCAAATGTGTAGCATGTATACTGTGGATATAAACAAATACATCTATACATACATATTTACATTCATCCACATATGATTGTGTGCATATATATATATATATGTACGCAAAAATACATATATTGGAAGGTTCTCTTGACCCGACTCCTGTACCAACGAGATCATTACTTCACTTGGGCCAGGTTCGCGCCGGGCGCGCCCGCCCCTGTTCCACACGGCCGGACACAATAGCACTACATTCGTATTTGGGGATTCGGCTGAATGAAATCGGAGGCTTGCTCAAAAAACTACTGCCCTGCTGTCGGGAAGCAAACGGACGGTCGACGGCCAACCGGCTGCTACCATTGCAGCGCAGATATCTTGGAAGTGGACCGGCGAGCGCATCGGCCGAGCCCCTTCTCGTTGACGTTCGCTCGCCGGTGGCAAACCTGCCGTCAATCCAACAAACCTAAGCGCCCGTTATGTTTGTTTTTCTGCGATGTCTTCACTTTTGTGTTTCATGGTATATTGTTGGTTTGGTCTTTCAATAATTGCCATTACTGTTTTCTCACAAGCAGCGCATGACAAGACCTTGGCTGGGTCT
This sequence comes from Prorocentrum cordatum, assembly GCA_963575745.1. Classification (NCBI taxonomy): domain Eukaryota; class Dinophyceae; order Prorocentrales; family Prorocentraceae; genus Prorocentrum; species Prorocentrum cordatum. The sequence continues at coordinate 67,007 of CAUYUJ010000448.1, forward strand.
CGTAGCCCTTTTTATCAAAAATTGGTAACCCTTGGCAGCCCTTGGCAGGCCTTGACCAGCGTCGAGACCTGTTCAGGATTGCGGCTGTGCTCGGAAGTTGAAAGCTGACCGATTGGACCTCCAAATCAACATTGGTTTGAGCGTGAGCATCCTACGATGAACACAACAGGGCTCCCCGCGCGCGCGGAGTTCTGCATTGCGCACATTCGAATTGTCGCCATGTTGGTATGGAACTATTGTAAACACTTCACGGTGGCCGACAAGATTTCGGGTGACCCGCGCGGTGGGCGGGTCACCCGCCGAGCGTGCGCAAACTCGTGGCGAGTTCTGTATTGTCCACAATCGGAAAATCGCCACGCTGGCCTGGAAACTCAAGTGAACCCTTAGCGGTGACGCAAGTGATGTTGAAGTGAACATGGGTTCTGGTGTACGATTCCATGCATGATCCATACATAAATCACCGACGCACGTGCACGTGAAGAGTTCTGTAACGTCCACGGCCGGAACGTCGCCATGCTGGCCTGGAAACCAAAGAGGCCTGTTAGCGGTGACCGACAAGATTTCGGGTGACCCGCGCGGCGGGCGGGTCACCCGCCGCGCGTGCGCGCGCGCCTAGCGAGCTCCGGAATGTCCACGGTAGGAAAGTCGCCATGTCGTCCTGGACACTAGAGTGAATACTTAGCGGTGACCGACAAGATTTCGAGTGACCCGCGCGGTGGGCGGGTCACCCGCCGCGCGCGCGCGCTCGCGTGGCGAGTGCTGTATTGTCCACAATCGGCAAGTCACCATGTTAGCCTGGAAACTTAAAGTGAACACTTAGCGGTTATGGAATTCATGTTGAAGTTGACATGAGTTCTGGTGTCAAAACTGCCCCCCCACACGCGCGCGCGTGAGGAGTCCTGTGGCGCCCACAATGGAAAAATCGCCATGATGGCTTGGGAACGCAAGTGAACCCTGAGCGGTGACCGACAGGATTCCGGGTGACCCGCGCGGCGGGTGGGTCACCCGTGGATGACTATCTAGGAATGATAAACCGAGGTTCGTTATGTTGAGATGATGGACCTCAATTCGTTATCTTATGGCGGAGCTGTCGGTCATCCCCCCCCCCCCCGCTGCATTATTATCTTTCCAGAATGAAAAACCATGTTCACTATTCCAGAATAATAAATCGTGGCTGGTGTTCTCCCTGTGGGGCGCCTGGGTTGGAGAGAAATGGGGGTAACAAAAACAAATAGCAAAGCAAATCGACCCCCCCCCCGGCTTGATGATTATCATTCCGGAATAATGAACCCCAGTTGATAATGTCCCGGTAAGAAATAGTAAACCAAATCGACCCCCCCCAGTTCAGTTATTATCAATCCAGAATGGAAAAAAAAAAAAAACCAAGTGTAAAATGTCCTGGGAATAATAAACCAGGGTCGATATTCGACCATACTAATTCTCACGCTGGTGACGGGGGGTGGGGGAAAATGATTATTTGTATCATTCTAACATAATAAGCCCAATTCGTTCTTGGGGTTCCAGAGGTGGGGCCCCGAAATTATTATAAACCGAAGTTCGTAATGTCCCAAGGGAACATTATGAACCCCAAGTAATGTTCCTGGAACATTATAAACCCAGGTTTGCAATGCTCCGGGGGGGGGCATTATGAACCCCAGTTGATGCTCCCGGAGATTTATCATCCCAGGTTAATGTATTTGGGGTCCATCCTGACGGCAGCATCCAACCCCTGCATCGACGTTCGGCACGTGAACAGCAGCAATCCGCAAGATGACAGATTCGCCCCATTCCCAAGCGTAACACGCCCTTCCAGGAACTAGGCATTGCATCGCAAAACAAGTAAACCACCCAGCCAACTTCCATTGAATGCGTACCAGGACCACCTGCCCAGGGATGTGCTCTGGATACGGGATCAGGGAGAATTCTGGATTCGGAAACTCGGAGGTACCCATGCGACTCGTGAATACCAACTATCGGGTTATGCCTGAACAAAACACTGAACAGTTTCCAGCGCGTACATGCACGACATCGTACACTTCTTCCTCGCAATCGGCTCGCACGCGCTCGAGAGACAACGTCCTGCGCGAAGCACCCAGCCCTGGGAGGGGAAAACTGCGAATTAGCCTCGGTCGTCAAAGGCTCAACTGGCCCATGACGCAGTCCACGCATAACCTGCTGCTCGCCTCCAAGCCCGAGGGCCTCGAAGTGGCAGTGGGACGGAGGGAGGGGCGGGAGGAGAAGGACGACCAGGATGAGGCGTAGGACGATCAGGAGTTAGGAGGAGAAAATGGTTCCAGCTCATCCAGCGGAGGCACACGGAAAGAGACCAAGCAGAAAGAGGAAGCGGGTGAGAGGGGGAGGTGGAGGATGAGGAGGTCGAGAGGTAGAGGAGGACACTGAGGCATGAATGGACGGGAGGGAGTGAGCGCGGTAGGGGTGGCGGGAGGGGGATGAGAATGAGGAGGGGGTGGATGAATAGGGAGACCATGCGAAGCAGGACGAGGAGCAGGACGAGGAGCAGGATGGGGAAGGACGACAAGGAGTAGGAGGGAAATAGGGAGGGAGGGCAAAGAAGGAGGAGAAGGAGGAGGAGGAGGAGGGAGAGGAGGTGCAGCGGGAGTATGGGACTGGCTCAGGGGGGGAAACATTGACGTGGAATCAGAGATACATCGGCAATAGATCGGCGATGGGCCCTTGATAGCAGACCTCGCGTTCCTGGGCAGGCGTGGGCGAACAGACCAGTCCCCCCCTGCCCCTGACAAATTGTCCCCCCCTGGTCTTACCCCTGACAGAAGGAAAGTCCTGAAGAGAAACGGGCCCCTTGACCCCAGGGCTTCACCTGGGACCCCTCGTCCTGCGTCGCTCTCCGACGGCACGGGAGCCCCAGGACGGCGAGCAGAAGCCTCAGGACCCCCTGCCCTCGCGACCCTTCCTCCGCCCACTCACGACGAAGGCAAGACGAGGCAGGAGAGCAAGTCGGGAACTTCTGGGCGCCGGCGGGCCTGGCGGTCTGGAGGAGGCATCGGGCGCCGCGGCCGCTCCGGAGCGGTCGAGAACGCTCTGAGAACGCTCTGGAAGGCTCTGTGGGCAGAGAGATTTCGTCACGTGATGCGAAGCTCCCTCCCCCCACCTGGCCCTCCTCCTCCTCCTCCCCCTTTCTCCCACTTTCTCCTCCTCCTCCTCCTCCTCCTCCTCCTCCTCCTCGTCCTCCTCCTCCTACTCCTCCTACTCCTCCTCGGATTCGCATGACGTAACGGGTCCAAGTAGCCGACTCTGGAGCGACTTCCAGGTCCTAACTTCGCGAGTCGCGCCCCGCCATGCGCGACGCCCGGCCACCATCTTCATGCCCTCGCTCTCTCGCGCCACCCCCCGTGGAGCAGGGCAGCTCTCCTGTCCAGACCGCGACGCGCGAAGCGCGATCACATCTCCAGGCCCCTGCGGGCGGTCTGGGACTGCTCCTCCTTTGCAGAAGAAGAAAACGCCATCACCACAAAACTTTTAGCACGCCGCGCGGATATCCTGGATATGCGCTGGACCCCCCTCCCTGGCGCACGGAGCGCGCCAGTGGCGGCGCCAGAAGCTCATGCTTGTGGCGCTTGTTCTTCTTCGACTTGGACTGCCCCCCGCGCGCGGTACTTTCGCGGAGACTCGGCGAGGCGGGGCGAGGAGGAGGAGGAGGAGGAGGATGACGAGGAGGACAGGAGGAGGAGGAGGAGGAGGAAGAGGAGGAGGAGGAGAGAGGAGGAGGAGAGAGGAGAAAAGATAAAATGAGCGGAGACTTCCCCCCGCGCATGGCCAGCCGAGGCCGCCTCCGCGACCCACAGCCGCGCCTGCTCCTCGGGGAGCCGCCTCTTCCTCTGGACCCGCTGGCGTCGGCAGCAGCCGGCGCCACCAGGGGTGCAGGGGCCCGTGCCCGCGTGCGCCGCCGGGGCACTTTTAGCACGCCGCGCAGACATCCTGGATCTGCGCTGGACCCCCCCTCCTTGGCGCGCGGAGCGCGCCAGGGGCGGCGCCAGAAGCTTATGCTTGTGGCGCTTTCTCTTCTTCGACTTGGACTGCCCCACCTCCCAAAGCACGCCTGACCACGGTACGTTCAAGTCGGGCCTGTCCCCCTACGGGGGGATTTTCGACGGCGAATATAAAAAGACAAAAATTGCAGAAAAAATGTCCAAAAATAGTCTGGGGCCTATTCTTAAAGTATCTTTTGACCTTTTGGGTGGATTTTGGGAATTTTTGATCTTTCGTCGAAAATCCCCCAGTAGGGGGACACGCCCGACATAAGTGCAGGGGCCCGTGCCCGCGTGCGCCGCGGGAGCACTTTTCCGTCGGCGGCGAGGCAGAGTCGGCTGCACCGGCGCGGAAGCTGAACGGGGGCACAGGGAAGCGAAGCTGTGCCAGCATGCAAGAGGGGGGGGAGGCAGGGCAGGCGGCCGCAGGGGCGGGGGGGGGGGACCAGGCCACTCAGAGGCGAAGAGTTCTCACCCGACGGTGCTGGCGCGGATGCGCCGCCAGAACATGTGCCCCCATCCCCTGCTGCGGAGCCGTGTCCACGGGGGCGTCGGGGAACGGCGGGCAGACATCCATGTCCACCACTCCTCGAGATCCCAGGGCACGACCCCGAAACGGTGGATCTGGAGATGCTCTGGCTCACGTTCGTCTGTATGGAAGCATATCTTACTCAAGGTGATGGCCGATTAACAGCACGTAGCGGCAAACAATGGCAAATCGCTGTAAACAACGGCAACCAGCGGCACACGCCCCGCGCCAACCGTCCACGAACCACCCACTATTCGCATTCAGCCCACTGCTGCCATAAAACCAAACCTAACCGGGCGGTGCCGGGGATCGACTGACCTGGGTCATGCCCACCCTGGCCAGTCAGGCCCTGCAGGAGCCTGCAAGATCCTGCAGGATCCTGCACCCAAGCCTGGGTCCATGCAGCCCCGGCCCTGCAGGATCCTGCAAGATCATGCGAACGGAGGCTACGAACACCGAAGGGTCGGACCTGCCGTCGAATCCGTTGGTGGAGGATGAGATGCGAGAGTGAAAGCGCCATTTTCCCCCTCAAGGCCCGATAGTCATCGGGCTCGCTGTCCAATATCTGAGCCGAGAGGATTGCAGGATGGATGGGTCTGAAGGGGCCCACAGACACACAAATAAATACACACAAATTAAAAGATGCCCCATATTTTCCCATATTTTCTTGGTTTTTGTCTTCCCCCCCACTTCCCATATTTTCCCATATTTTCCTCGGGATCGACGATTAATTGTGTCGGTGTGTTTCTTCCCCTCCTGAGGGTAGGAGGAGGAGGGGAGCGGTCCTCACACGCAGATCCGGCGCTCTGACTGACCCCCCCGCCTTGCATTGACCCCCGTCTCTGGAGCTCCGACGGTGGACCCTGGCCGTCGCTCGCTGGCCCCCGGCCTCCCTCGAGGCGGGAGCCGTCCTGGATAAGCTCTCGAGCCGGAAGGCCTTCGAGCGGAGCTGGCGCTTCCGCGGGAGAAGGGGCCCACCACCACCACCACTAAGCCGAGCATCCAGAGGGACGCGTGGGCAGAAGAGCGCGCGATTGGCAACTCTTCGAAAACAAATGCGAAAAGCGAGACAGAGGAGGTAGCAAAGGAAGCCCAGAGGGGGAAAGGGGGCCCAGGAAGGCAAAATCCCACCAGCCCTTCAGGGCGTGAGTGGTTCAGCACGGTTCCTCATCCAACCCCCTTCTTCCCCTTCGGGGGGGGGCTTTACCTCTTCTCTACCCCCTCCCCTGCACCTGCGCGAGAGAGGTCGCGAACGATTGGAGCGTCCAAGAAGGCATCGGCTAGAAGGCTAAAAACAATGAGTTTGCTTAGGTTGTAGGCCCGTTTTGGCTTCCTGGGGGGGGCGCTAATACGGTAGGTACCCCCGCTTCTTTGATCGAACTCCTCCAAGATGGCCCCAAAATGGCCCCCAAGGCTCCCAAGAGTGCCCCAAGGCGCCCCAAGAGGACTCCAAGAAGCTTTCAAGAAACATCCGAAGAGGCTCCGATAGGAATCCAAAGAGGCCTCTGGCCATTCTGCTCGCCCTCAACCTCCTCCTCCTTCTCCTGCTCTTCATCCGCCTTTTCATCCTCCTCCCTTTTCCCCCTCCCCCTCATCCTCCCCCTCCTCCTCTTCTTCCTCCTCCTCCGACGACGACGACGACGACGACGATGACGACGAAGATTCCTCCTCCATCCTCCCCCTCTTGGGGTACGACAGATTCCACGGTCCGTTATTCACTGCATGCTCCTACACATCCCTGATCAGGGCAACTCGCCTGGGCATGGTTTCTGGATGGGCTGGTGCGGTTACGCGAAGCGTCTAGACTAAGTCGACACGAAGTCCAGTATTCCCCAGAATTTCCATAGTTCCTGGATTTTCCTCTTCCTCCATCTACTTACCCTACTTCCCCATGTATCATGTGGTTTGCTTGTTGTGTTGTGTCTAATTGTCCCTCCTGACTGTTCCTCCCCCAGGCGAGGTTCACGCGACAGCTCAAGGAAACGGGCGCCACCAACCATAGGACAAAGCCAGGACGGGACAAAATCGGGCCAGGACAGATCGGCCCGGCGGTTCTGGAGGATATCTCTTGCGCCGTGGCAGTTCCAGAGCGCTCCGGAACGCCCTGAGAACGTTCCCGAAAGCTCTGGAACGATTGATTCCAGTCCATGTCCAGCGAGCTCACAGGCGTGTGCAGGCGTTACAAAAAGGACTGGCAGCGTTGGCCAGTGGAATGAGCGAAACGATTGAACATGTAAATTCTGGAGGCGTTAGAGCGGGGCCAACTCCATTACAATATCTGTCTCGCCTGGGCTGTTTTCAGGGCCTCTTGGGGCTATGCGAAGACGTGTTGGTTGACGTTGGGCCCTCCGAGGCCGTCTTCGACCCCCCACTCCCCACGCCCTCTTCCATTTACAGTTTCCTGCTCTTTCACACGACGCCTCCCCAAGTCTCTGCGCGGCCTTCACGCCTTGCCACTTCGTCATCGAAGCGACCACTTTCCAACAACAGGTGTCTCCTCCTCCTCCTGCTCTTCCTCCTCCTCCTGCTCCTCCTCCTCCTCCTGCTACTCCTCCTCCTCCTCCTCCTCCTCCTCCTCCTCCTCCTCCTCCTGCTCCTCCTCCTCCTGCTCCTCCTCCTCCTCCTCCACCTCCAGTCCCCCTCCCCTCCTTGCCCGAGCACGCAGGGGCCCGGGCCGGGCGGCGAGCGGCGCAAGCCCCCAGCGGATCACCGAGAACAGCTCCCCGCCGTTGACCTGGCGCGCGCCGGCGCCGCCGCGGCCGGACCTCGGGTCACTTTGCCCTCCTCCTCCTCCTCCTCCTCCTCCTCCTCCTCCTCCTCCTCCTCCTCCTCCTCCTCCTCCTCCTCCCCAATCTTCCTCCTCCTCCTTTCCCTCCGCCCCCTCCTCCGATGCATCCTCCTCCGCGGTCCGCGGAGCGCGGTCCTCGCGCTCTGCGTTGGCGGCGTGCACGGGGGGGCAGGGGAAGGGGGGGAAGGCTTCTTGGAAGGAGGCTGCTTCTCAGGAGGCGCCGGCCCTGCATCTACAGACGGGGCCACGCCTTTCAAGAAGCAGGGGTGCTTCTAAGCAGCCTTCCCCACTCCCCCTGCCCCCGCTCTGCGCGTGACTGACTTTGGCTGGGTGCTGGGGTGCTGGCGCACGCCCCCAATACCCGGCACCGAACCTCCAGGAGCAGACGCTGCCTAATGCGCGCCCGGCAACCAACCAGCGGCCGCCCACAGGGGAGGAGGCGGTGCGCCGGCCAGGGCCTCCTCCTCCTCGTCCTCCTCCTCCTCCTCCTCCTCCTCCTCCTCCTCCTCCTCCTCCTCCTCCTCCTCCTCCTCCTCCTCCTCCTCCTCCTCCTCCTGCTCCTCCCCCTGACATCCTCGCGTCAAGGAGAAATTCGCCGACCCTTTGGGGTACCAGGCGTGCGAGGAGTTCGCCTCTCAGCCCCCGCCCACCCCCCAACAGGGGGGGCACGCTTCCCCTTGTGGAATCAAGACGGGAGTGCCGGATGTAAGCCGAGACACTGCGGCGTCGGGCAGAACAGAAAAACAAAAAAAAAAAAAAAAAAAAAAAAAAAAAAAAAAAAAAAAAAAAAAAAAAAAAAAAAAAAAAAAAAAAAAAAAAAAAAACGCAGCCCCGGTCACCCATGCGATATGCACCTCACACATCTGCCTCTGTACAAATCGGCCACCGTGTTAGAAACTGGGCCGGCACGGGAACGGAAAGAGCGTTTCAGGAACTTGCCTGAGAGGGCTCATGGCACAGCTCGCTCTTGGGAGCTCTGGCGTTAAGAGTTGTTTCACGTTACAGTTCTCTCTGGGGAGCCTTTGTGTGAAGAGTTTGTAACGCCATCGCTCGCTCTTGGGAGCATTGGCGTTAAGAGTGCTTTACGTCACCGTTCACTCTTGGGAGCGTTGATGCAAAGGGTTGTTTACGTCACATGTCCCTCGTCGCAGCCTGGGAGCAAAGAGCTGCTTGCGTTACCGCTCGCTCTTGGAAGCCGTGGCATTAAGGGCGTTCTGCGCAATTCATCGCTCTTGGAACCCTTGGCGCTCAAAGCTTTTCACGTCATCGACTCGGATTCGTGTAAAAAAACTGTCCAGCCACATGGTGTTCTTGGGAGCCTTGGCGTCAAAGTTGCGTTCGTCATTGGGCCGTCCCGGGGGGGGGTCCTCTGGGGGCCCGTTGGGGTGTCTTGAGGCCCTCTGGGGCCGTTCTGAAGCTCTCTTGGGACGTCTTGGAGGCCTTGGCCCGTCTTGGGGCCCTCTTGAGGCCTTCTTCAGCCCTCTGAGCGGCCTCCTACTGCACTCGGGGGGCTCTCTTGGGAGCCTCTGAGGGCCCTCTTGAACCCTTCTTGAGCCGTCTTGGGTCTATCTGTGGCCGTCCTGAGGCCCCCTTGGGCCGTCTTGGGGCCCTCTTGGAAGCCCCCTGGCCCGTCTTGCGGCAAGTTCGGAGGCCTCACAACCGCTTCGGCCGATCTGCGCCCGCGAAAGCAAGAACCAAAAAAACAATTGAACATCTGAGGAACATGTCTGTGTGTTGCCTCCTAAAGCCGTGTTGGGGATCCTCTTGGGAGCTTGTTGGGCCGTCCCAGGGACCATCGGGGACCTCTTGGGCCGACTTGGAAGGCTTAGGCCGTCTGAGGGGCCTCTTGGGGCGTCTTTGCAGCCTCCTATGGCCATCTTGGGCTCTCTTGGGAACTCCTTGGGGCCCTCGTTGCCCCCTCTTGGGGCTCTCGGTGGCCGTCTTGGGGCCCTCCTAAACCGTCCTAGGGCACTCTTGGAACTCGGAGGCCCTCAGAGCAGTCTTCGGCCGATCTGGGCCAAAAAAAACACCAAAATAATGGGAATGGGAAACCGCCGGAGCACCAAATCTGTTCGCCTCCTCAAGCCGTGTGGGGGGGTTTCCTTGGGAAGCACTCGGTCCGGCTCAAGGGCCTCTTGTTGGAGGCTTGGAAATTGACACCATCGCCAAAACAGGGGGTTGCCTCCACCAGGGGAGGATGATCCTTGAATTCGTTGTTGGTGGTAATCTTTCGGCCGCCTAGGAAGCCAGAATATTACCACCATCACCGAGATTGGGATATTCTTCCCTCGGTGGAGGCACAACGCCGATATTTGTGTTGGTGTCAACCTCTAGGCCTCCGATCTTGGGCCGCTTTGGGGGTCTGGGGCCGTCTGGGGGCCCTCTCGGGGCCGTTCTCGGCCCTCGCGGGGTGGGTCCCACGGCCCTCCCGGAGCTCTTTGGGGAGCCTCCCGCGTCCCTCTGAAGGGGTTTCTGCGGCCGTCCTGGGGCCTCCTGGGCCCCTCCTGGGAGCCTCGTGGGCCGCCTTGGGGCAATCTCTGAAGCCCTCAATGCCGTCGTCGGCCGATCTGGGCACGAGAATGCGAGAACCCCAGGAACAGTGAACGACACACGGAAAAGCGATGCGTTTCGCCTCCTCAAGCCGTTTGATATTTTGGCCTCGCACAACTCGTAGTCCGCGAGCGTCGACACCGCCTCCTTATTGGCCTTCTGCAAGTGCTCCTCCAGCAACTCAGCTGCCCTGCCCCTCCTGCCAAGCACGGTCTCGGCCTCCCGCATGGCGCGCTGCGTCGCGCCCACCGTGGGAAACCTCAGGACAGCTGCTTGTAATTTCTGAAAGCATCGCACGCGAGGAGACTCGGTTGCGAGTCCCCCAGCTGCTTGAACATAGACACCAAGCTCTGGAGCTCGGGAATGACTCCTGGCTAGACTTCGCCCACCCCCCAGTCTAGCTGCCTCCGCGCGGGCCCGACCAGCCAAACTCACGAAGCTCAAGTCCGGGCATCCGCACCGCTCGCGGGCGCTGAGCTTCGGGGAAGACTGGGCCAGAGGGTGTGATGCCGAGCTGCCCAATCCCAGCAACCATGCCCCAGCCGAGGCCAGTCTTCCCTCCCTTGCCCCCTTTCTCTTGGAGTTGGTGACCTTCTGCGTGTCGCCATTGCCCCCTGGCCGCGACTCCCCGCGAGCGGGCAGCGAGCCGAGCGCAGGCGGGCCCGCCCAACGCCCTCCTACTGGAGGTTCTTGCTTCGGCCCCACGAGCGCGAGGGGCACGAGGCAATGCTCGCAAAGCCAGTCTCGGAGAAGTTTCTTCTTGCAGCCGCACTGGGTGCATAGCAGGTTGCTGGGCGCGTCGGCTTTGCCTCCCACGTGGTGTCGCTGCCTCGGGTGCCAGCCAGGCTGGCCACGACGAGAAGCACCCATGGCTGCGTCGCACCGGGAGGGAGAGGATGCGGCCTGAAACCGCGATACCATAGCACATATGAGTTGGTGTTGCCACTGTGAAGACTGTGGGGTCCGCTGTTCCCCCGCGCCAGAAATCTCCTGTCCCCGAGCCAACGTTACGGACTTGAGCCAGAATAGATACGATCGGAGGAGGAGGAGGAAAGAGGAGGAGGAGGAGGAGGAGGAAGAGGAGGAGGACGAGGAAAAGCAGGTAGGAGCATGCGCACAAGACCACGGAAGTCGTCCCCGAAGGGTGCACCATGACGAGAAAACGCGCTGGGATAGGCCAAGAGCTCGACGCGGGCCCATTTGCGGTCACCGTCCCCGAGGTGGTGCACCGCCTCCCGTGGTTCTGGGGTGAACGAAACACCCACCTCTGCAGACGATACAGGTCCTGTTTCTGCGGACCCCGCTGCGCCGACCCTAATACTGCGGGCCAGCTACGCGAACCCAGGGGGGCAAACGTTTGCCTCACCTGCGCATGGAAACCATGGTGCGAAGGAGTTGAACCCTCCACCACGGCAACAACACGGCCGCCTGCTTGTCCAAAGCCCACGCGTCGACTCTAAGCGACAGTGCGCCCTTCATGTTAGGCGGCGCTGGAGCCAGGATACGGCAAAGGAGGAGGAGAAGGAGGAGGACGACGACGACGAAGAGGGTGTGGACGAGGATTTGGACGATGGACGGCGGGCAAGACGACGGCGAGGCGTTCCCTGCACCATCCGCCCAGGCTGGGGAGGAAGTGGAGGAGCCAGAGCCAGAGAGGCCGTCCGGAGCTCCGAAAATCCTTGGCCTTTCGGGCATGACTTTGGGGGCATCTTGGCCTCGCTCGGGCCTCTCGGGCCGTCTTCGGGTCAGCTTGAGACCATTGTGGGTTCGGGGAACCTCCGGCGGAGGTCCCAGGGGGGTAGGAGCGCACCGTACACGGTCGGGAGCTTGTGAATAGCGTGTCGCCACGGCGGCCCCAGCGACACGATCTGCCCTGCGGAGATCGTGTCGCCCCGCCCCGCAGCTGGGGACATTGACGCTGGGGGCCCGGGACAAGATAGCGTTTCGCACCGAAGCACGATGGGCTGGAACTGGCGGAGCGACACGTTATCCAAAGGTTCCCAACCGTATTCAGGCTGCCCCTGGTGGTCTTCGGCCATGGGGTCCCCGGGGCAATGTTTCATACATGTGGGAAAAAAATCGATTTTTCGACTGACGAAAATCATTCGCATTGCGACGCTGCCCCATCATACACAACAGGGGTGGCGGGGGGGGCCTCGAAAGCCTGACGTCTTACGGTCAAAACTATGGTAAGGCCAGTGCGTGCCAGAATTTGACACGGCGGAGTCGGCGGCGGAGGAACGACGACACCCTCCCGCAAGTTCGGCTGGGGTGACGAAGTCCATCAGCATGTAGATCGACTTCTGGTCCTCGGAAAACGATGCCGCGGGATGGCCGACGGGCTCAGATTCTTCCTCATCGTCCATCCACCACCTCCTCCTCCTCCTCCTCCTCCTCCACCTCCTCCTCCTCCTCCTCCTCCTCCTCCTCCTCCTCCCCTCCTCCTCCTCCTCCGTTCTTGTTCCTTGTCAAAACCTCCCTGCCGCGCCCCCGGACGTGTCGGTAATTAGGGTGGGCTGCGCGTTTCGCCGGACCCTTCCTCACAAATTATAATGGCGGGTCGTTAGTTCACGTTCCCCTTCCTCCTCTTTCTTGACTGACCACGCACCAAAGTCCCGAGGCCGCCCCCGACACGACGCAGCGGCGGACGCAGCGGCGCCGCAAACACAAGGACAGGAACATAGAAATACAGGGGTGGGTGGGCGGGATAAGCGGCCCCACCTTTGAGCACAAAAATGGAAGCAGGCAGGCGGCGCGCGCGCGGCAGACACACGAGGAGGGGCAGCAGGGAGGCGAAGTTTGCTTCACTTTCTTGAATCCAAATTACCTCCCGTACCCTTTCCTCCTCGGCTTTCGTTGGCCGAGCACCAAGATCCCGAGGCCGCTCCAGGCCCAAATGCACATGAAAGAAAAGGGGGAGCGGCACAGGAGCGGGGCACTGCGGCGCCTAATTTTTTCAAGGCCGTAATCCTCGACAACACTCTGCGCCAGCAGGCAGGCGGCCACCACGTCGCCCGACACGCACGGCTTGGCTGAGGCCACCGACCGCCAACCGCCCCGCGCGAGAGTGGCACCCACGCCCGGCCCGACGCAGCCAAACCGTCCGCGGCCGCGCCCCGCCGAACGCCGTGGCCGAACCACTATTCGGGACCAGCGACCCCGACCGAGCGCAAATGGAAACGGAGATCGGCCGTCCACGTTTGTTATCCGCCAAGCGGGCGGCCCCCCCTACGCTCTTAGGGGGCCACGTGCGAACCCTACCCCTACCCCCCACGATTTCTGAGGGGGAGGGTGGGGGGTAGGGGTAGGGTTCGCACGTGGCCCCCTAGCTCTGCCGGGGTGGCCGGGGGGCCAGTTTTTGGCCGCGCCCAGCCGAATGCCGCGTAAGATGACGTCCCTGCCGCCTTTGCCACGGAACGCCGGCAACCTGGCTCGCCAAGGCCCACGGGCTCAGCCACCCACGCTGCGTGGAGGCACATGCACAGACTGCGGCCATTCTGCGAAAGCACCCCAACGGGGGTGCCCCTAACAATTCGCGTGCCCACGCAATCATACGCAAGTGCGACGCGTAAGTCCGCAGCGTGGACGGTACTGTCTTGCACAAGAACCGTTCTTGGACCACCAAGTCCGCCACGGTGTGGAGGTTGGCGCCAGCCGCGCGGGCTTCAGCCATGGCGGCCAACACCTCCCACGGGGGCGCCCCGTTTGGGTGTTTCTGGCTACGCCCCGTCTCTGCTGAACGCATCATGTCCCAATTTCGCTTCCCACTCGCTAGGATGATAGAACCGACGATTCCCCAGTACGTGTCCCACGATGCAGCGGCACCCTGCGGGCCAGAGGCAGCTGCAACAGACTGCACCCCGCGGGGGCCTGGACAGGCAGCGCGCGGGTGGCCAGGCGGGCCACCGCTGCCACAGTGGTCAGCGGAACCAGACGGGCCCACGGGCTGCCCCGCGGCGCCGCGAGCGGACGAGCTAGGCTCCGCGGCGGCCGCACCGACGAGCGCGTCGGAAGCCGGAGCGGCCGGAGCCTGCCTTTCTGGCCAGACGGCACGCTGCACGACGGCGCGAGGCCGCTTGGGCGACGAAGGCCACGGCCCCGCCCTGTGCAGTTTCTTCTTCGTGCGCCAGAGGGCGCCAGCGCGCCAGCGGGCGCGCGCGCGCGCGCCGAAAGGGCCCCTCCGCTCCCCGCGTGCTGGAGCTCCGCCACATCATCCTCGCCCTCGTCTCGTCGTCGTCCTCCCTCCCCGTGCCCGCGCCCTGGCAAGGGAGCCCCCTGAAGTGTTCGGGGGGAGGCGGGTGGCGCGTCCGCGTCCGCGTCCGCCCGCCCAGGCGCGCCGGCGGGCGCCGTCGAGAAGAGTGCAGGTGTTGGAGGCCTGGAACTGGGCACCAACACCAAGACAGGGGGCTGCCTCCACAGAGGGGAGATGATCCTAGATTTCGGCGTTGGTGGTCACAGTTCGGTCACCTTGGAAGCCAGAATATTACCACCATCACCGAGATCGGGATCTTCTTCCCTCGGTGGAGGAACGCCGCCGAGATTGGTGTTGGTGTCAACCTCTGGGCCAGCGAAGGTGGAACCCCCCAGGCTTGGCACCCTCTCTCCTGGCAGGGGGGTCGCGAGCCACCTGGCGAAACCTGGCAGGGGAATGCCACAGAATCTTCCGGGCGGACAGCGGCGGGTCAGCGGAGGCTGGCGACACCTCCTCCCCCCCAAACCCGAGATCCCGCCCCTCCCCACCCAACCCATGGCAGGAAGGGGGGGGGGGCGTCCAGAGGGGGGGCGTCCAAGGAGGGGATGGGCAGGCCGTGGCCCACAGGCTAGTGCGCGGACGAGGGGCAACCAGGGGACGTCTTGTAGTGAGACGGGGGCCATGGAATCTGAGGAGACGCCACGATGGGGCGACGAGATCTACACGTATCCACTGCTCCCTGGCCAGGCCCATGTTGAACCCAACAGCTGTGTATACGCCCTCCTGGCCAAGCCAGGAGGGCGTGGCGTATATACACACCGCCAGCTGGTTCAGGATGGGCGTGGCCGGGGAGCAGTGGATACGTATAGATCTCGTCGCCATGCATCTCCCCAGCCATGATATTAACCCCCCCCTAGTCCTCAACCCCCATCTTGGCCGCCCCCAACTCCTCCAGCGCCAGGGCGGGGGGTCTCTCGGCGGCGAGCGAGCGGGGGAAGCGAGAGGGAGAAGGCCTTCTCAACAGGCGGCGGGAAGGCTTGCGGATTTCCGAGTCTTCTGAGAAGGTCCGCCCCTTCTCACTTCCCCCCTCGCTCGCCGCCGAGTCACAAACCTGGGAACCCCCCTCGGATGAGCGGGGGGCGTTCAAAATCCAGGGGACCCCCGCCGCACGCGGGCAAGTGACAATGATGCTGGCGCCAGCTCCGACATCCACGACTACGATGACGACGACGCAACCGCTAAGACAGTACAACGGCGACGACGATAACGTGCGACGGTCGACGTCGACGACGACGACGACGACGACGACGACCAACCATCAACGACCGTCAACCGACGATCGAAACGTGACAAACAAGGCCGACGACGATGACGACGACACAACAACGACGATGACGATCTGGACGACGACGACGTCAACGACGACGGCAAAAAACCGTCAATCCACCACAACCGTCGACCGACAACGTCGACGACGACGATGACGACGACGGCTCTCACGACGATTCTAATCAGCGACAACGACCAACAAGGACGACGAACGCCGACGGCGACCGCTACGACCGACGACGACGAAGTCGACAGATGGTGACAACGATGACGACGAGACGGACGATGACGACGACGACGACGACGACGACGACGACGACGACGAGGACGAGGACGACGAGGACGACGACGACGACGACGACGCGACGACAGCGACAACGGCCGACGGCCACCGACCGCCGACCGACGCCCGATGACCGATGACCGATGACGACGACGACGACGACGACGACGACGACGACGTCAACTACGACGGATGCCGACGACGTTGATAAAGACAACGACAAGGGCAACGAAAAAAAACCATAAAACCATCATGACCTTCAACGAACACGACGACGGCGGGTCTGACGACGATGACGACTACGACGACAAACGAAGACGGACGACGACGACGACGACGATGACGACTACGACGATGACGACGACGACGACGACGATCGCTACGACCGACGACGACGACGACTGGTACGACCGACGACAACGACGAGGACGAAGACGACGGACGACGACGACTCGACGACGACATCAACAACAACGACGGTCGTGGGTCCACCGATGACGACCAACGTCCGACGACCGCCGCCCGACGCCGGTCGACCGACGACGTCGACGACGACCGACGCCGGCGACAACGATGACGGCAAGGACGACGACCGAAAACCACAAAACAACGGCGACTATCAACAAAAACGAGGACGACGGCTCTTACGACGATGGTGGCCACCGACGAGGCCATATGACGACGATGACGATGACGATAACGACGACGACGGACGCCGACGACGCCCGATGACGACGACGACGACGAAGGCGACAGCAACGGCTATGACGCTACGACCGACGATACCGAAGAAGACGACGAGGACGAAGACGATGGACGATGACAACGACGACGACAACGGACGACGACGACAACAACGACGACGACGACAGCGACGACGACGACGGTCGTTGGATGACGAACGACGACCAACAACTTACAACCGACGACCAACGCCAACAACAACCGACGACGACGACGACGCCGACGACGACGACGACGACGACGACGACGACGGAGGACGACGACAGCGACGGCGACATCGACGACGACGAGAAAAACGGCCGACAACCATGACAACCACGACGACGAACGACGACGACGACGACGACGACCAGCACCACCACCACCACCACGACTGCGGCTGCCACGATGACTGCGATAAACGACAACAACGACAAACGACAACAACGACGACCGCGACGACCGAAGACAACGACGACGGCCACGACGACGACAGACGAAAACGACGAGGACGACGACGACGACCGACGCTGACGACGACGACGAAGTCGACGACGACGGCAGCGACGACAAGCACCACCACGACGACAACGAAAACGACCACGACTGCGGGCGGGACCCGAACGGGCGGGTCGGGAGGGCGGGACATCCAAGCGGACGGGCTGGCTTTCTTGAAGGGGCCCTGGGACACACAAGTAAATACACACAAATAACTGGAACCCCCATATTTTCCATTTTTTCTGGGTTTTTGTCCTCCCCCCCACTTCCCAGATTTTCCCATATTTTCCTAGACGTCGACGATTAATTGTGTCTGTGTGTTTCTTTCCCTCCTGATTTCAAGCAGTCAGGCGGGCGGGGCCTTCACGTGCGGGTCGGGCGGAGGGGGCCACACCGGGCGGCAAGCAGGGCGCTCACGGGCGGGGCGGGCCGGCGGGCGTCGTTCGCTGGCGCACCCGACGGAGGGGGTCCTCTGGTTTCTCATGCCCCCCAACCCTCCGTTCCCCCGGGGGGGAGGGGGGTCCTCGGGTCCTCGGGTCCCTCCTCCTCCTGGTCCTCGGGTCCTCGGGTCCTCCTCGGGTCCTCGGGTCCTCGGGGCCTCGGGTCCTCTGGATTCATGCCCCCTAAACCTCCGTTCCCCTCGGAGGGAGGTCCTCGGGTCCTCGGGTCCCTCCCCCTCCCTGCGAATTCCGAGCCCTCCTCCCCCCCACCCAGCGCCCGTGCAAAGCGCTCTCGCATCGGTCAGCGAGAGAGCGAATGCAGATCCGCCACCGTGCCGAGAGGCACGGAGTGGAGTGTCCTCGGGCCCCTTCGCTCTTGAAGTGTGGAATCTTGAAACGTGTCGGCGAAATGAACTATGATGTTGTCTATATGCCGCATGCCTGAGGTCAGCGACACATATCCTCATCGCAATTCTAGTCACTACGTCATCCACAGAACCTCCATTTCTCCTCTTCACCCTCATCCCTTCCATGATCATAGTTGTCCTCCGCTTCTATCTCCACTCTACCTCCACCGCCTCCGCATCCATCTTACTTAACTTCAGAACCTTGGCAGGCGCAAGACAATGAGAAGATGAGGTGAACAAGGAGAAAGTGAGAAATACGGAGTGCAGAAACGAGGAGGACGAGGAGACGGAGACGAATCAGGAAAGACAGAGGATAGAAGAGGGAGAAAAAGAAACAACTCCATAGCCATGAACTTTCGGCGGTCCGCGCGGATTATTGCATCGGCGATGATGCCCGGGCCCCTCCCTGCCGCGCGGAGCGCGCCAAGGGCAGCGCCACGGGAGCCGCCACGAGGGTCCGACGCCGATCCGAGAAGCCCGCCCGCACCTCGGACAGCTTCGGTTCGTGTGGCTTCCTGTTTCCTCTGCTTCTGACAGGGAGCAGCTGGGCAGCTGGGTCACCGATCGTCGCGCATCGCGCCCCGCGATGCGCGACGCGCGACTCTCTTCGCGCCCTCCCGCCCTACCGTTGGCGCGTTGACCTGAGGAACCCTGAATAAGGAACGAGTCCTCTTCTCTCCAGAAGTTGATCTTCGACTTCCGATCGAGAACATTAGGAAAGCCTGAGGCAAGCTGTGAAACGATCAAGGAACACGGAGCCCCTCTCCGACCAAAAGGGCTCCTTCTTCAGGGCCCCGACTGTACCCGCCCTCGCGCCGCCCACCCTGGCAAAAGGGCCGCCGCTCGGGCCGAGACCGCGGCGCTCCCAGCGCGACTCTCCCTCCCCGCGCCCCCGCGGGCGGCCTGGAGCCAAGAGAGCGGCGGAGGAGGAGGAGGAGGAAGACGAGGAAGGGGAGGAGGAGGAAGAGGAGGAGGAGGAGGAGGAAGAGGGGGAGGAGGAGGAGGAAGGGGAGGAGGAGGAGGACGAGGAGGAGGAGGACGGGGAGGAGAGGGAGGAGGAGAAGGCTCAAGGACGCGGGGAGAGGAGGGGTAGCAGAGGAGGACACAGGCGGCGGGCGCGAGGAGCAGCGCGGGAGGCGCAATGCGTCCTGCCAGCACGCCTGGAGCTTGACGATGAAGGGGTGGTCAATCACGCTGAGCACCTGGATCTCGTTCTGGCGGGGGGAGGGGGAACGGGACGCTGGCATCCCCGCGTCGGAGAAAAAATCACGACGGAAGGATTTGTGCCGTGCTCAGTCTCTGGGGGGGGCCGCCAGACCCCGGAACTGCCAAATAACAGCTCACGATGAAAATCCGGTCCTCCCTCATCCACCTCCTGCACCACCTCCTCCACCACCTCCTCAACCTCCATTTCATCCTCCTCCTGATCCTTTTCCTCCTCCTTCTCCTACTCTTCCTCCTGCTCCTCCTGCTCCTCCTGCTCCTCCTCCTTCCCCTCCTCGTCCTCCTCCTCCTCCTCCTCCTCCTCCTCATCATCATCATCACCACAACCACCACCACCACCACCACCATCACCATCACCATCACCATCACCATCATCATCATCATCATCATCATCATCATCATCATCAGCATCAGCATCAGCATCAGCATCAGCATCAGCATCAGCATCAGCAGCATCATCATCTCATCATCATCATCATCATCATCATCATCATCACCGTCATCGTCATCGTCATCGTCATCATCAGCAGCATCATCATCATCATCACAACCACCACACCATCATCATCATCATCATCATCATCATCATCATCGTCATCATCATCAGCAGCATCAGCATCAGCATCATCATCAGCATCAGCATCATCATCATCATTATCATCATCATCGCCATCACCATCAGCATCATCAGCATCATCATCATCTTCAGCTCCATCATCATCATCATCATTATCGTGATCAGCATCATCATCGTCATCGTCATCGTCCTCGTCCTCGTCATCATCATTATTATCATCATCAGCATCATCATCATAATCGTCATCGTCATCATCATCAGAATCAGAATCATCATCGCCATCATCATCATCATCATCAGCATCATCATCATCATCGTCATCATCATCATCAGCAGCATCAGCATCAGCATCAGCATCAGCATCATCATCAGCATCAGCATCATCCTCATCATCATGCTCACCATCGCCACCATCATCAACATCATCAGCATCATCATCATCATCATCAGCTCCATCATCATCATCATCATCATGATCAGCATCATCATCGTCATCGTCATCGTCATCGTCCTCGTCATCATCATTATTATCATCATCCGCATCATCATCACAATCATCATCGTCATCATCATCAGAATCAGAATCATCATCGCCATCATCATCATCATCAGCATCATCATCATCATCATCATCACCAAAATCATCATCATGATCGTCATCATCATCATCAGCAGCATCAACATCAGCATCAGCATCAGCATCATCATCATAATCATCATCATCATCATCGCCATCATCATCAGCATCATCAGCATCATCATCATCACCAGCTCCATCATCATCCGCATCATCATGGTCAGCATCATCATCGTCATCGTCATCGTCATCGTCCTCGTCATCATCATTGTTATCATCATCAATATCATCATCATAATCGTCACCGTCATCATCATCACAATCAGAATCATCATCGCCATCATCATCATCATCAGCATCAGCATCATCA
>CAUYUJ010000448.1:92500-142500 GCA_963575745.1 Prorocentrum cordatum
ACCATCATCATCATCATCGTCATCATCATCATCAGAAGCATCAGCATCAGCATCAGCATCAGCATCATCATCATCATCATCACCATCGCCATCATCGTCAGCATCATCAGCATCATCATCATCATCAGCTCCATCATCATCATCATCATCATGATCAGCATCATCATCGTCATCGTCATCGTCCTCGTCATCATCATTATTATCACCATCAGCATCATCATCATAATCGTCATCGTCATCATCATCATCAGAATCAGAATTATCGCCATCATCATCATCATCAGCATCATCATCATCATCATCGTCATGATCATCATCATCAGCAGCATCAGCATCAGCATCAGCATCAGCATCAGCATCACCATCATCATCATCATCATCATCATCGCCATCATCATCAGCATCATCAGCATCATCACCATCATCATCATCATCAGCCCCATCATCATCATCATCATCATCATCACCATCATGATCAGCATCATCATCGTCATCGTCATCGTCCTCGTCATCATCATTATTATCATCATCAGCATCATCATCATAACGGTCACCGTCATCATCATCAGAATCAGAATCATCATCGCCATCATCATCATCATCAGCATCATCATCATCATCATCGTCATCACCATCATCATGAGCAGCATCAGCATCAGCATCAGCATCAGCATCAGCATCATCATCATCATCGCCATCATCATCAGCATCATCAGCATCATCATCATCAGCTCCATCATCATCATCATCATGATCAGCATCATCATCGTCATCGTAATCGTCCTCGTCATCATCATTATTATCATCATCAGCATCATCATCATAATCGTCATCGTCATCATCATCAGAATCAGAATCCTCATCGCCATCATCATCATCATCAGCATCAGCATCATCATCATCATCATCATCATCATCATCATCGTCATCATCATCATCATCAGCAGCATCAGCATCAGCATCAGCATCAGCATCAGCATCATCATCATCATCGCCATCATCATCAGCATCATCAGCATCATCATCATCATCAGCTCCATCATCATCATCATCATGATCAGCATCATCATCGTCATCGTCATCGTCATCGTCCTCGTCATCATCATTATTATCATCATCAGCATCATCATCATAATCGTCATCGTCATCATCATCATAATCAGAATCATCATCGCCATCATCATCAGCATCAGCATCATCATCATCATCAGCATCATCATCATCCACCAAGGGGCAAGGCGGAGGGGGGGCCAGGGCGGGGTCGCCTCTCCACGGCCCCCTTTTGCACGAGTTGTAAGCCTACTCCTGTCGAGCACGTCAGGCCCCCAGCACCTTGCCAATTCCCCTGATGAGCTTAGCACGCGCGCGGTCGGAGCGAAGACTCGGCTCGGCCCCTGCATTTGAGAAACCCTTTTCGTTTGCAGCAATCTTTTCACAGTGGCCAGCAAGGCGGTTACCCACAATGAAGCGGGCGCCAGCTTCGCCAATAGCTCGATCATTTCTTCCGCTAATCTTACCGCGCGTTAAACCGATTTCCCCGCTCGGGCCCGTGGCCCTAGACACGGTGCTCCAAACGTGGCCCCGGGGACACTCGGGGCTGAACTTGCGCCCCAGGGGACCCGCCGAAGCCTCGCGGTCGACCGAGAGCTTCGTCCCCGGGCCCCGAGGGCCCGCACGGGCCCGTCCACCGAGAAGACCGCGACCAAGACTCTCACAGAATGTTCGGCCGAGACAGCCGTCTGAAGCAGAGTCCTGGGGGGGCAGCACACAGGCCCCTGGCGAGGCCTCCTTCTCGAGACACTTGGACAACTGAGCAGCCCGCGCGGGCCAGGGCCCAAGCGCGTCGACCGCAGAGGCAACCCCCGTCTGAATGCAACATTGCATCCGAGGGGACGCCCAAAGCTTCGCAGGGCTGACCGAGTTCATCGGAAAGTTTGATGCGCCTTGCTGCCTGAAGCTAGGCTGCATCGAGCTTCGCAATCCAACCGCGAGCAACGAGCGGGCGCCCCCCCCCCCCCCCTCCCCGACCCCAACGCCCGCCGAACTAACTCCCCAAACTGCCCCCCCCCCCCAAAAAAAAAAATTAGTCACTGCGTGGAGCTCCCCATATGTGCATCTACTCGCATGGACCTGTCCGCCGTGAATGTCTAGGCGCAAGAGCTTTCGAATATTAACAGGCTTCAGTTGTGACGGTCTGGACATCAATCTAACTGCGAATGAATTGGAGTGTGAATGAGCCTCAGTAGTACGAGCGCGTCTCTGTGCATGAGCCTGGGGCCTCCTGGGGCCTCCTGAAACCTACTGGGGCTTCCTGGGGTCTCCAGGAGCCTCTTGGGACCTCCTGGGACCTCCTAGGAAGGTTTCGTGCCCCAGGAGAGGCGCAATCTATAGCAACAGACGTACATAAAACATTGCGGATTAGAGCCACAGGAGAAGGGCAATCTATAGGAACACGCGTAAAACACCAAGGACTCGTGCCCCAGGAGAGGCCCAATATATAGGAACATGAGTAAAACATTTAGGATTGTGTACACAGGAGAAGGACCATCTATAGAAACATACGTAGAACATCAAAGAATCGTGCTCCAGGTGAGGCCCAATCGATAGGAGCATACGTAAAACACATGGGATTGGAGCCACTCCTGTTGCCTTCTGAGGCCTCCTGCTCCTGGGGCCTCTCGGGGCCTCCTGTTGCCTTCCGAGGCCTCCTGGCGCTTCCTGTTGCCTCCTGGGGCCTCCTGTGGTTTCCTGAGGCCTTCTGGAGCTTCCTGGGGCCTCCTGGAGCCTCTTGGGACATCCTGTGGCCTCTTGAGTCTTTCTGTGGCCTCCTGATGCCTCCTGGTACCTCATGTGGTCTCCTGGGGCCTCCTGGAGTCTGGCCCACCTGGGGGGTGAAAATTAGCGCCTCGCTCGAGACATCCTCCAAATCTGCTCCGAAAGCGAAGGATTTTGGGCCCAGAAACAAGCAAACCGCCTGAGACATCCCCACAAAATGGCCGCGAACGAGCCCGTGCAACCACCCCTGGCGGCTCCCCTTAGGGCCACGAGCCTGGCCACCAAAACAAGCAAACCGATCGAGACATCCTCAAAGTCTGGCCCACCTGGGGGGTGAAAATGAGCGCCTCGCTCGAGACATCCTCCAAATCTGCTCCGAAAGCGAAGGATGTTGGGCACAGAAACAAGCAAACCGCCTGAGACATCCCCACAAAATGGCCGCGAACGAGCCCGTGCAACCACCCCTGGCGGCTCCCCTTAGGGCCACGAGCCTGGCCACCAAAACAAGCAAACCGATCGAGACATCCTCAAAATCTGGCCCACCTGGGGGGTGAAAATGAGCGCCTCGCTCGAGACATCCTCCAAATCTGCTCCGAAAGCGAAGGATGTTGGCAAGACAAACAGGCAAACCGCCTGAGACATCCCCACAAAACGGCCGCGAACGGGACCGTGCAACACCCCTCGGCGGCTCCCCTTAGGGCCACGAGCCTGGCCACCAAAACAAGCAAACCGATCGAGACATCCTCAAAATCTGGCCCACCTGGGGGGTGAAAATGAGCGCCTCGCTCGAGACATCCTCCAAATCTGCTCCGAAAGCGAAGGATGTTGGCAAGACAAACAGGCAAACCGCCTGAGACATCCCCACAAAACGGCCGCGAACGGGACCGTGCAACACCCCTCGGCGGCTCCCCTTAGGGCCACGAGCCTGGCCACCAAAACAAGCAAACCGATCGAGACATCCTCAAAATCTGGCCCACCTGGGGGGTGAAAATGAGCGCCTCGCTCGAGACATCCTCCAAATCTGCTCCGAAAGCGAAGGATGTTGGCAAGACAAACAGGCAAACCGCCTGAGACATCCCCACAAAACGGCCGCGAACGGGACCGTGCAACACCCCTCGGCGGCTCCCCTTAGGGGTGCTGAAACCAGCGCCCCGCCTGAGACATCCTCGCAATCTGCTGTTTATCGAATAAGTCAGACAATGAGAAGGTCTGAGTATGAGTAATTCTGAGTATGAGTAAGTCTGTGTATGAGGAACTCTGAGTAAAAGGAGGAGGAGAAGGAGGAAGTCTGAGTATGAGTAAGTCTGAGTATGAGTAGGTCTGGGTATGAGTAGGTCTGAGTATGAGTAAGTTAATGTGATCAGGTCTGAGTATGAGTGAGTCTGTGTATGAGTAAGTCTGTGTATGAGTAAGTCTGTGTATGAGTGAATCTGAGTATGAGTGAGTCTAAGTAGGAGGAGACGAGAAGAGGGGAGGAGGAGAAGAAGAAGGAGTAGGAGGCGTCCAAGTAATAACAAGAACCCCATCTTAGGATATGGGGAAAAATCAGCGCCCCCGTGCAAGCGCTCCCAGACGCGGCGCCAACGCGCGACCCTGCGCAGACAGCACGGGCAGCCGGTAAATGTCATAACCCTCGTCGGACAGCTTCACCAGATTGGGGTTGAAGAATGGCCGGAGCCCCCCCCCCCCCCCAGAAATCGGCGCGAGCTGAAGCCAAACATGTCTTGGCCAAGCCCCAGGTCCCGAGGCCCAAGATGGTTTGCCACCCTTGCGTTGGTGACCCACTGTTCTTCTAGAGAGCCATCTGCACACACGTGGCCTTCAGCTGAAAGATAAGAATGCCGCGCCAGCGGGGCCGCGGGCGGCGAGGGCCACGGGACCACGTTCGTCACCAGTCCTCTGCATCTGGAATGCCATCTTGTCGAAATGCTCGACAAAATCCCCTCCACTGCAGAATTGGACGTTCGGGAGAACACCGACCGGAAGAACGCCCCCACGCATATGACAGTCAGCGCAGTTGATAAGGGAACAACATCCAAGGGGTCTCCGCACCTAGAGCAGGCCCGCGCAAAATCCGCCACGGCCTCTCTGCGCGAGATACCGCACTCTCGGGCCTCAACAGCTCCATCCTGCCGAACCTGCCCCTGGCCGAAACATACCGCCCCCCATCCGCGGCAGAGGCGCCGCATCAAATTAGTTGGGAAAAATGAACAATGGGCCGCGGATAGGCCTGAATCAAAAATTGGCCGCGGCCTGGGCTGTCGCGCGTCAGAGAACGCGGCGACCCCCCAGGCCCTAGTCCTGGGTCTGTCGAGGCCCCACGCGGCGCCCCCGAAGTTAAATCCACCCACCCGAGGGTGGGCGACCGCAAGGGGTGCCCAAAACCGATGCCCCCCAAGGCTTTCTTGACCCGAACAATCAGAGGCCCGCTCGAGGCCGTCGTCGCCAGCTTGCCAACCGACATCGGGAGGCGCAGAGAATGCTGGAGGCACCGAACCACGCACGAGACAAGCCGCCAGCATGCCCCCCCCCCCACGGCGCCGAGGCGCAAAAAGCATCGAGACCTGCAAATAAGCATCGCCGCGAAGAGACTCGACCGCTCGCCGTGGCCAACTCTCCGCCGGCGCCTCCATCCGCGCCTTCAACGAAAATGTCGCTTCGTCTTCGCGGCCGCGCAGCTTGGAACCCCTCGATTGGCCAACGGCTGGCCAGAGGCCGCGCCGCCGCACGAGAGGGCGCGGGCCGACCCGCGCGAGGAAGCCGAGAAGCGCGGGAGGCCAAGGGGGCCACTCGCAACCCCAACATATCACGACGGTCCGTTGCCGATAACTCATAGAACGGAAAAGCAGAGAGACGCAGGGCAACGCACTGTCGCGAAAGCACGGCAGAACGCGGCAACTTTCGAAAACGTTGGGGGCCTTGGCGACTGCGCCCGACAGAAGAACCGGGCGGCGCTCTGACCGGCCCCCCGTCGCGCTCCGCCACGGCCACCCCCCCCCAGATCTTCTCGCGGGGCTCGGGACCGGCCTCGCGGGAGAGGCGGGCGAGGGCCAAGGAGGCTCGGGAGGAGGGGGGGGGCAGGCGCCCTGAGGCGCGACGCGGGGGCCCCTTCGAGGACCACGCAGGTTCTGAATTGCCTCTCCCCCCATCCCTGGCCTCGCCAGAAAACACCAATACCAACCCACCCCTCAGCGGCAGCTACGCGGCTAGATAAGCGCGCGCTGCCCTCCGCGCGCCGCGCAAGCACGCGGTGCTCAGGAGGGAGACGGGGGGGCGGCTCTCGCCGCCCCCCCCGGCCCCTGTTTCGCGCGCCGGAGGCGCGGCGAACAGGGCGGCCAAACGCTGCGCCACATTGCCAGCACTCGCGAAAGAGGGCCCCGTTGAGAGGGAGCTCCAACAATAGATCAAAAAAACTTACCAGCACTGGTTGAAAAGCAGCTCCCGCCTGAGAGAGGGGCCGTTGCTCCATGGGCCCGTTGATGACCCAGCGGAGGCACGCATTAGGTTACTTGCGCCATGTAACCCTTGCGCCCAGGACCTTCGACAGCCACCCGAACAGAACAAGGTCGGCGCGCGCCCCCAGGGGGCCCCTGGCCCGAGGCCCCAGCGACCTGCCCAACCTCTTTCCATGTCACAATCAAAAGCCATAGACGCCATCGAGCAGGCCCTGGGCAGACACGCGACCCTGCCCACAAAGCTGCCAAAGCCCCTCGCCGGCACCTCCGAACCTGGCAGAGAAATGCTGGATTGCGTGGTCATGCGAATGCGGGGCCACTTGCGGGCCCGAAAGCAGCCGGGCTGGAAGCTAGTTCATCCCAGACATTGACTAAGATTTAACATGCAATTTAGATGGGCCACAGGCAGACAGGAAAATGCACGCCACTCAGAATCTGACGTCCGACTTGACCCCCCCCCTGCTGTAGACGCAAGCGCCGGTGGTCCTGAAAATTGCTCCAAAATTGCTCCAGCCCCCCCCCCCGCCCCCCCAAAGCATGTGATCCCGAAGCTGCATCGATCCGAGGAAAATGCACGCCACTCAGAATCTGACGTCCGACTTGACCCCCCCCCTGCTGTAGACGCAAGCGCCGGTGGTCCTTAAAATTGCTCCAGCCCCCCCCCCCCCCCCCCAAAGCATGTGATCCCGAAGCTGCATCGATCCGACGTGGACGTCCCCCCCGCAGATCGCCGGGCACCCCTCGGTCGTCAAAATCGGTCGCCAAGGCCTGCCACATCGCCGCGCAGCGGGCCGCGGAGCACCCCCACCCCCACCCCTCCCTCGTCGCACAGGCAAACACTGCGCACGGCAACCGCCCCCAACTCCACGAATTGGACGAGCCAGCTGCCCCGGCACAAACTCGCGCCGCCCGCCGCTCCACTGCGCAAGGCGACCTTGGATCAACACCGCCACGCCGCCCGGAGGCCCCCCTTCAACCTCGCGCCCACATGGGCCCCGAGACCCCGTTGCCAACGACTGGCTTCCTCCGCAATGCGCAGTCTCCTGGGCCACGAGCTCACACAGGCGGCAACAGATCTTTGAATGCACTCGACGGAAAGGCGATGTTGAAAAAAAAAAAAAAAAAAATTGAACACCCTCCGTTTGGCGGACCGACCCAGGCGCGGGGCAGCCCCCCCTGGCCCCTTGGCGGCATCACGAGGAGGAGCGCCAAAGAGCGGATCGCCCGAACACGGCGGCGCCGTCGCTCCAAGGGGCAGTCGTCGGCTGCCCTTCCTGCCGATCGCCCTCGCGCCTGGCCGCCGCGGCACCTGCCGACGCCGCCGCGCCCCTTTCGCCAGCCGACCCTGACTCTGCCGAACCCGCCTGGCCCAACTCCCCGCGCCTGAGGTTGGCAAAGATTGCGCGCCCCATTTCCCAATTGGCCCTCTGCCCCACGCCTTCAATGTTCGACAATGTCGAGAAAGCCGTCGAGGTCTGCGTCGTCCAAATCCGCCGGCACCGGCAAACTGGCCGCCGCCGCCGCTAGCCGCGCCGTCGGCGTCCTCGGGGCCCGCGCACCAGCAGCCCTTGCCTCGCAGGCACATGGCTGGGCGGGCCCGTAGACGATCTCGAGCTCGCCACCATGGACTGCCACGGCTGCTGCGTTTCCTGGCCAAACTTGCCACCCGCCGTCGACGAGCACAGCTTGCCCCACTCAGCGAGCGAAGACTGGAAGTCCTCACCCGACGGCGCCCCGATGGCAATCGGAGCTGCACTTCCTCGGCGCCCTGCTTATTCCATCTTCTTTTGTGGGCGCGAGCGTAGCTCGAGTTCTCCAGCTGGCCGCGCGTGGGGCCCTTCGATCGCCTCCTCCAAATTCACCGGCCGCTGGATGCAAGACTCAGGCCGTTATGTTTCTCCGCCGCCAACTGTTCGACCCTCTCTTCGCCGCCGACGCGCGCGCGGCAGTCAGCGCGCCCGGGCGGCCACGGCCGCCAACTTTAACGCCATCCGGCCTGCGCGCCGCAGCCCCCGGCCCTGCCCGAAGGGAAAACCAGCCCCCAGCGGCCGCGCCTGGCCGCCTTCGCACGCGGGCGCGCGCAAGCCGACGACGCCGCCGCGCGGCGAGGGCGACGGGGGGCAATGGGGGGGCGGGGGGGGGAGGAGAAGGCGGCGGAGGAGGAAGAGGACGACGACGAAGACTCGGACTAGCCAAGGAGGACCACCCAAGCAAGGCGTCTTGGCTGGGCGCCGCGCCGGCCCAGGCGCGACCTTGATGACTAGAATTCGGCGCCGCGACTTCACGGCGGACGGGGGGGGGCAGGAGGAACGGGGGGGGGGGGCGCTCTCGCGCCGAGCGCCGCAGCCGCGGGGCGCCCGGCCAGACTGGATGCCGCGCGGCGGCCCCTGCAGGGACCTCACGGCAGACGCGCGCCAGGCGGGCGCGCGGGCGCGCGGCCTCCGGACCCAGGGGGGGAAGAGGAGAAGAGGAGGAGGAGCAGGAAGAGGAGGAGCAGGAAGAGGAGGAGGAGGAGGAGAAGGAGGAGGAGGAGGAGGAAGAGGAGAGGGGAGGAATGCGGCAAGCAGGCAGGCAGGCAGGCAGGCAGGCAGGCGGGCGGGCGGGCGAGCAGGCAGCAGAGGGGCGGGGAGACACGGCCACGGGGCGCGAGCCACCAGTCCCGCTGATCGGCGCTCGTGCGCGGGGGCGGGCGGAAGCGGGGGGGGGCTACGCTGGCGCGGGCAGGAGGGGCCTGGGAAGCCAGCGCGCCCACGCCTACCTCGAGGCGCGGATCCACACCTAAGCGCCGATGGCCGCGGCCAGTCGACTGCGGTGCCATTCCCCGCCAGAGCAATCACGCCTCCGCGGACGCGTCGTCGCGAGCGCGGACGATGGCCGCCGGGGGCGGGGACGGCCGTAGCAGGTGCAAACGAGCAACTGGCAGGTCATGTTCTGCCGCGCCAGAACATCGGCGCGCACAGCGCAGCACTCGACCTACACTCGACCCGTGTGCCGGCGTCAGGTATACCTGACGCCGGCACACGGTGGCCGCGCAGTCGGGGCCAGCCGCCACGGCGTCAGGCGAGGCAATGCCCACGTCGAGGGCCGGGAGGCCGTTCCCGAGGGCGCCAGTCACCACGTCGGCCGGTCGGAGGCGCGTTCCCGGCACTGGGCCCGGGCCCTCGAGCTCTGCGCCGGGGTCGCAGACTCTAGCGGCGTCGCGCACCCGGCGCGCAACCGCACGGCGCCCCCGAGTCGATTCCGCGCGCCTGCAGCAGAGAGCGCGCGACCCTGCCCGGTCGAAGATCACGTTGCCGCGGAGACCGCACGGGACCGGGCCCAGCGGCCTGGCGGCGCCGACGCGGAGGCGCAGGGCCTCGACGAACTCGTGGCTGCCCATCACGGGGCCCTTGTGTTCCGAAAGATTCAAAAGCCACGTGCGGTTGCAGTCGGGGCGCTCGAGATCGTCAAGCCAACGTAGCGCCGCGTCGTTCCCGACGTCCGCGCGCCCCTTGTGGAGATCGCGTCGTCCCTGCTCGTCGGGGTAGCGCAGGTGCGCCCGCTGTAGGTGCAGGTGCCGCGTGCGCGGGGCGGAGTTGGGGTGCTCGTCGTCCTCGTCCTGGTCAAGTGGGAGCAGGTTGCGGCCGATGGCCGATGCCCCAGGGACGGCCGCGAGGCTCCTGCGGCACGGCGGCGGGGGCTTCCGCGTGCCAGTCCCAAAGAGGTGCCCAGCTGCCCTCTGTTTTCGCAAGGGCCTCCGAGAGCGTGGCCACGACGAGAGCTCCTGCTGTGGGCGGCAGGGAAACGACAAGGCGGGCCGCGGCGCCGTCCGTGCACCTATCGCACTCGACCATGATGGTTCCCCTCTCGCCCAGGCCTCCCTCCAGTGCGTGGTCACTTCCCGCGCGCGAGGCCTCGAGCACACGCGGCTGGCCACGCAGGCGGCGAGAGCCACCTGCGAGGCGGTCCGCATGCCGAGGCCGCCGCGGCTCACGCCGAGCGCGCACTGGCCCCGAGCGCCGTCGGGGAGGTCGCCGCCCGCGACGAGCTGCACGGCTTCACGGAGGTCGCTGTCGAAGTGTTGGAGGGCAGGTGCTCGACCTTCAGCCGATCCCCGTGCAGCCGTGGCTGGCAGGAGGGCTTCGACGCGTCGGCGCAGGAGCCCCGTGCGCACCAGTTCCGTCGCGGCGTGCCCAACCCCTGGTAGGGCGAGTCGCGTGTCGGGGGCCTTGGTCGGTGCGGCCCTGACATGGTCGTCGAGCGCGTCAGGGCTGCCGAAGGGAGCGCCAAGTGCCAGAGCGGGTCCTTCCGGTTCAACGTGCTCTGCACGTCAATTGATATGCAAGTGTGCTGTTCCCAACTCGAATTAGCTGGCTGAGAGACAATCTGCCACGCCTACCTCTCTGGCAAGCCTTTCCCGACGGTAACGCGTTTGCCGCAGATGCTGTTGCTGCTGCTGCTTGTCGGGAGACCTCGGATGGCGAGGACCCCAAGACTGGCGGTCTGACCACACTCCAAGTTTGCGAGACTGTCCCTGCCCAGGGCATTATCCGACCTTCTTGAGTGTAGCCCCGCATGGATAGCACCACTTACAATAACCAGGATTGCGGCAGCATCCGCACGACGAGCAGATGACGCTTGGATGGCGAGGACCCCACGACTGGCGGTCTGACCACACTCCAAGTTTTCGAGACTGCCCCTGCCAAGGATAGTATCCGATCTTCTTGAGTGTAGCCCCGCATGGATAGCACCACTTACAATAACCAGGATTGCGGCAGCATCCGCACGACGAGCAGATGACGAGACCCATCGGCCAGAACTCATGTGGTGAGGAATGGAAACGGATGCTGCACCTGGGGCGGACCAGATGCAGCTCAGCCCGGGGCGGACCTGGCGAAAGGATTAGCACCAGCCGCGGATCACCAGTGTCCACTTGTTGTGCCAAAATGGCTCCCCTTCATCATCCCCAGACCGATTTCTCCCCCTCCTCCTCCTCCTCATCCTCCTCCTCCTCCTCCTCCTCCTCCTCCTCCTCCTCCTCCTCCTCCTCTCCTCCTCCTCCTCCTCCGCCACCTCCTTCCTCTCCGCTCCTCCTTCCCTCCCTCCCCCTTCCCTTCCTCCCCCTTCCCTCCCTCCCCCTCCTCCCCTCCACCTCTTGCCCTCCTCCTCTTCCACTCCTCATTCGCCTCCTCCTCCTCCTCCTCCTCCTCCTCCTCCTCCTCAACCTCCTCCTTCTCCGCCTGAGGAGGGGAGCGCTAACAAAAATCCCCGGGCGCGTCCTTGACGTGATCCACCTGGTTCATCTTAATCACCTGCAGCGGGGGATGGAGCTACAGACGGTGAGAGAGAGAGAGAACACAACATGAGATGAGAGGAGAGGAGAGGAGAGATAGAGATAGAGGAAGAGAGTAGAGACAGGGAGGGAGAGAAATATTATGAGAGAGAAAGAGAGGAGAAGAGTGATAGGGGAAATGAGAAAGACAGGAGGAGAGTAAAACAATGAGAGAGGCAGAGAGAAGCAGAGAGAGAAAGAGAGAGAGAGAGAGAGAACAATCTAACTCCGCCAAGCGAAAAGTGGCCAAACCAAACCTGGAACGTCTGGGTCGACTTGGGCTGGCCGCGTTCCGCTTGGCAGTGGCGGGCGACAACGTCCGAGCCAGAAGAGCGGCGCCGCTGCGGCCAGAGCCTGGTCCGAGTTCGGCGGGTCCGAGTTCGGCAGGTCCGAGTTCGGTCGGTGCGAGTCCAGCAGCGTCCGTGTGAGGGGCAACGATAGGGGGGGGACTGGCATAGGGGGGGATGCATCGACCTGGAATCGGCGACACATCGCCGATAGATCGGCGACAGGCCCCCGATAGTGAATCCGCACCTTCCTGGGCGGGTTGGGGGCTATCAGACCACTATCGGCGATCAATGGGCGATTGGGGGTCGATGCATCCCCCCTTTGCCTGTCCCCCCTTTCTCGTTGCCCCTGACTGTGCTCGGCCAGCCCGAGCTCAGAGATAGGAGGACGCCATCTATACTGAGGCTTTCCAAAGAGGGCCTGGCCTTCGAGGACCGAGGCAATTCACATCTCCGGCGGAAGGTTGCGGAAGGACGGCGGAAGTCCGCGGAGGTAAAACGAAACCACCTCCAGCGGCGGAAGGCCAGCGGAAGCCAGCGGAAGTGAAAATCGACCTCCCACGAGGAAGCGACATTTTGGGGTTCAGGGTTTCGTCGACGTCGACGTCCCCCGTCGTCGTCGTCGTCCCCCTTCGCAATAGCAACATTTTGGGGTTCAGGGTTTCCAGACACCCCCCACACATACACCGACCGTGCCCAAACCCATCACGGGCCCAGGATGGGCCTGGCGAGGGTCCGTGTGCATGTATGCCACCAGTGTGCCGCGAGGCACCGGATGGGGTGTCCTTGGGTCCCTTCAGATCATCATCGCTGGGTACTGCTGATGGTCAACACCAGGGCATGGCCCCGGACTCCTGAAAAGCTGGGGCGCTCTCGGGAAAGGCTGCTCTCGGGAAAGGTGCTTCGGGTAAAGTGCGTGCGGGAAAGGCTGATTTCGGGAAAGCTCCTCTCGGGGTAATTCGGTGGTGAGTGTACCCAAAACGCATCGCGCTTGATCAGCACATTTGTTCCCAGGCACCGAGCAGTCTTCTCCGTCGGGCCCACGCAGCGGCTGGCCCGTCGTTTCGTTGACGCGGGCTCTGCGTGTTGCTCTGAGGCGTCTCGCGTACGCTGTTCGCTGCAGCATCTGGCGAGGACTTGACTAACCTCATGCCCGTGAGAATAAACACTAGGGGATAATAAAGTTCGGGGTTCAGGGAGAGATAATAAAAGTAGCCCAGCAGACCTCAGCATAATCTCGAAGTAAGAGATGATCAAGAGGAGACCAAGCCGAGCACGTTTTGAGACATCCTTGGCGTTTAGTTTTCATAGAAATATCCTCAACAATGGCTTATCTCTCATGAAAATTGTTTTTTGTAAGTGCTCGTGTAGGGTAGCTCATGTGCCTCAATTTCCATGGATAATCAACCCCAGAGATAAAAAAGTTCAGGCGAGCGTGGGGACAGAGAGAAATATAAAAGAAGAAGAATACAGTAGAAGAATAATAAGAAAGAAGAAGAAGAGGAGAATAAGAAGAGGACGAAGAAAGGAAAAATCCAAAGTTCCAAATCTATCAATTTTAATTTACAAACGCTTTATGAAAATTGATTTTTTAAGTGCTCGTGTAGGGTAGCTCATGTGCTTCATTTTCCATGGATAATCAACCCCAGGGATAAAAAAGTTCAGGCGAGCGTGAGGACAGATAGAAATATAAAAGAAGAAGAGGAAAGTAGAAGAATAATAAGAACATTGCTCGTTTCGTTTGAGTCTGCCTCCCAAAATTATTGGTTTCGCTTGACACATCCTGAAAAAGTGTGATCGCTTCGCTTGATGTTGCTATATCAACATCGCTTGATGTTGCTATCTCAACATAGCGTTTCGAGGTGATAATGAAGTTCGGCCTCAGCGCTCGCCGCCCAATTTGAATTTTGTATAGGGCGACGATAATCAACTCTAAACACTGAAGGGGGGGGGGGTCCCTTTATTATCATCGGCATGCGGTTATTCCAAGCATGGGGGGGCCATGGATCAGCCCTCCGCAAAGGGGCGTGCGTACCTTGCGCGTCCGGTCATGCCACACGGCGCAGCGAAACGCCGCATGCTTTTTCCCGGCGGAGCCGGGTGAAATTCCGTGCCCGCCAGTGTGACTGAATGACTGAGAGACTGACTGACTGAACGTCAAGAGAACACGACAACACATGTCAAAACGCCCGGGATCGCGAAACCGCAACCGGGCGACACATTTCAACCCGCCCGCGCGCGCAACCGCAACGGCAACGGGGCGACACATTTCAACCCACCCGCGCGCGCAACCGCAACCGCAACCGGGCGACACATTTCAACCAAGCCGCGCAACCGCAATCGCAACCGCAACCAAGTGACAAATTTCAACCCGCCCGCGCAACCGCAACCGCAACCAAGCGACACATTTCAAACCGCCCGCGCAACCGCAACCGCAACCTCAACCAAGCGACACATTTCAACCCGTCCGCGCAACCGCAACCGCAACTGGGCGACAAATTGTCACCCGCCCGCGCAACCGCAACCGTAACCGCAACCGGGCGACACATTTCAACCCACCCGCGCAACCGCAACCGCAACAACAACCGCAACCGGGCGACACATTTCAACCCGCCCGCGCAACTGCAACCGCAACAACAACCGGAATCAGGCGACACATTTCAACCCGCCCGCGCAACCGCAATCGCAACCGCAACCGCAACCAGGCGACAAATTTCAACCCGCCCGCGCGCGCAACCGCAACCGCAACCGGGCGACACATGTCAACCCGCCCGCGCAACCACAACCACCACCGCAACCGGGCGACAAATTTCAACCCGCCCGCGCAACCGAAACCGCAACCGCAACTGGACGACACATTTCAACCCGCCCGCATGACCCTGATCACATCGCAACCAAACGACACATTTCAACCCGCCCGCGCAACCGCAACCGCAACCGCAACCGGGCGACACATTTCAACCCGCCCGCGCAACCACAACCGCAACAAGGCGGCACATTTCAACCCGCCCGCGCAACCGCAACCGCAAGCGCAACCAGGCGACATATTTCAACCCGGCCGCGCAACCGCAACCGCAACCGGGCGACACATTTCAAACCGCCCGCGCAACCGCAACCGCAACCGCAACCGGGCGACACATTTCAACCCGCCCGTGCAACCGCAACCGCAACCACAACCGAGCGACACACTTCAACCCGCCCGCGCAACCGAAACCGCAAAACCACAACCAGGCGACACATTTCAACCCGCCCGCGCAACCACAACCGCAACCGCAACTGGGCGATACATTTCCACCCGCCCGCGTAACCGCAACCACAACCGCAACCAGGCGACATATTTACACCCGCCCGCGCAACCGTAACCGCAACCGCAACCAAGCGACACATTTCAACCCGCCCGCGCAACCGCAACCGCAACCGCAACCGGGCGACACATTCCAACCCGCCCGCGCGCGCAACCGCATCCGCAACCAAACGACACATTGCAACCCGCCCGCGCAACCGAAACCGCAACCGCAACAGGGCGACACATTTCAACCCGCCCGCGCAACCACAACCGCAACAAAGCAGCACATTTCAACCCGCCCGCAACCGCAACCGCAACCAGGCGACACATTTCAACCCGTCCGCGCAACCGCAACCGCAACCAAGCGACAAATTTTCACCCGCCCGCGCAACCGCAACCGCAACCGCAACCAAGCGACACATTTCAAACCGCCCGCGCAACCGCAACCGCAACCGCAACCGGGCGACACATTTCAACCCAGCCGGGCAACCGCAACCGCAACAGGGCGACACATTTCCACCCGCCCGCGGAACCGCAACCGCAACCGCAAACTGGCGACACATTTCAACCCGTCCGCGCAACCACAACCGCAACAAGGCGGCACATTTCAACCCGCCCGCGCACCGCAACTGACGAACGAACAGCACACACCCATACCCATAGGGGGGTCGTTGGGAGGAGGACTGGCTATGGGTGTGGGTGCGGGTTGTCGGACCCTGGGGAACGCTCCCGTTCGAGCGGGGACCCCCATCCGACAACACGCACCCATAGCCCTCTCCGACCCCCCTATGGGTATGGGTGTGTTGTTGGTTCGTCAGCAACCGCAACCACAACCAGGCGACACATTTCAACCTGCCAGCGCAACCGAAACCATAACCAAACGACACATTTCAACCCAGCCGCGCAACCGCAACCGCCACCGCAACCGGGCGGCCCAATTCAACCCGCCCGCGCAACCGCAACCGCAACCGCAACCGGGCGGCCCAATTCAACCCGCCCGCGCAACCGCAACCGCAACCGCAACCGAGTGACACATTTCACTTCGGGTACACACACATTATGGGTCACTTTGCCGTCGTGTGCACAATTCTCTTTTCGGTGTCCGCTCACCTGCAGTACTCCTGCAGAGGATCTGAGGAGGAAGGAGGGTGGTATGGAGGAGGGAGGAGGGAGGAGGGAGGGAGGGAGGGAGGGGGGGAGCAGGGAGGGGGGGAGGGAGGGAGGAGGTAGGGAGGAAGGAGGGAGGAGGCAAGGAGGAGAGGAAGGAGGGAGGGAGGGAGGATCACGAGGAAAAGGAGGAGGAAGAGGAGGAGGGGGAGGAGGAGGGAGAGGAAGAGGACGAGAGAGAGCGGGAAGAGGAGGATGGGCAGGATGGCCAGCAGGAGGAGGACGACGACGACGATGAAGAGGGGGATGCGGCAGTGGTCGTGTTCCAGGGGATTGTAGGAGCAGGCGCCGATGGAGGAGGGGACCCGATGGCTCGATAGGAATATGGAGGGCCAGTAGGTTGCGGAGGAGGAGGGGGACGCCGATGACTAGGACGAGGGGGAGGGCGAGGAGGGGGAGGACGAGGACACGGCTCTCCGCCGTGACACTGCAGCAGGGAATCCCCACTCCACGCTGCTGCCTCTGACTGGTTCTCTCTCTCTCTCTCTCTCTCCCTCTGCCGTGCTGGACGCAGCCGGCTGGAGTGTTTTCCCGCCGACTGGGGCGGCTTCCGCACCAGGCGGGACAACAGCTTCCCGCCATGTTGGGGGGGGACTATCTCGCAGGGTGAAGCAAGCATTCGAAGGAAAAACTGCACAAAGATTCAACTGTTGGCGCCCCGCTCCAAAAAGTTTGTGTTTATGGCGTTTTTTCTTCTTCGAAAGGTGAAGCGGACCCTCGCGCCAGCAGGGCCGACTTCATGAGCCAACCTCCTGGCCAGGCAAGGGGGGTGGGGCGGCTTCGCCGCCAAGCGGAGCGACTTGCGCCGCCAGGTGCGGCAACTATGCTGACAGGTCTCTTGGGGCGGAAGGCTCGGATTGTCGATTCGTGTTCCCCCTCTTGGGCCCCAACGCCCAGCACGCCGCCACCAGCTCTGGCTCCAGGCGGAGGTCCCAGCACGCTGGCACGCACCCCCGGCTCGACAAGGCTGCGAGCCGAGCGGAGGCGCAGCCAGTCGATGTATCGCTCACCCCAACCAGCCACTAACGGGGCGCGGCAGTTCACCGCCCCAGCGCTGCAAAGGTGCAGCAGGCCCGCTGGGCCGGCCCCCGGTGGCGGGAAGGCCGCGTCGAGCTCGAGCGCCCGCGCGGACACCGCGGCTCCGCGGAACTGCACCGCGAGGTAGAGCCCGTCCGAACCTGGCGTCCCGACGTCCTCGACCTCGAAGATCGCCGCGCCGTCAACCTGGCCCGCCTGGTCGATCGTCGGCACGTCCACCAGCACCACATGCGCGAAAGCGCCCCGGAGGAAGGCCGCGCTGCCCATCCAGGGCCCGTCGACGAAGCCTCCGAGGGTCTCGGGCGCCTGTGGTGGCGACCGCCGCGGCCAGCGGCGCAGTGCCTGCTCCTGCGGCCCCGCCTGGACCAGGCGGAAGGCCGCCCGCTGGCCCCTCCTCCAGCAGCAAGGGGGGCGGGCCGCGCGGCGCCGCCTCCGGGGGCAGCCGCCGCGGCCGCGACTGGCGCGGCGCCCGCGCCCGGCAAGGTTCCAGGCGGGGGCGCCCCAGCCGCCGCTGCAAGGGGGCCCCCCCAAGCCCTGGGCCTGCTGCTCCAGCCGCGGCGGCCAACGCGGGCGCGCCAGGGACCACCAGTGCACCTCCACCGCCTGGCGCCGCGCCGGCGGGAAGCGGCGGCGGGAAGCCCGCGGCCGGCGGCGGGCCCCGACCCGCGCGCCCTCGGCCCTCGGCCGCGTGCAAATCCTCGGCCCCGTCCGCGGCCCGCCGCGGCCGAGGCTTTCGCCTTGGCCTTGGCCTTGGCTTGGGCCTGGGCCTTGGCCTCGGCCTTCGTTTTCACCTCGGCCTTCGGGGGAATCTGGCGGGGGCGCTCGCAACGGCCACCCCGCGCGCCAGCACTCCAGCCCGCGCCGCGCTATGCCCAGAGAGCGCCGGGCGCGAGCTGGGCGCAACAGCCGGCGCTAGAACGGGCCCCCCCCATCGGGGGGCCAAGAAGATAAGCCCGGAAGGTAACCGCCATGCAACCCTTCACTCGGCCAGACCTGGTTCCTCGACCCCGTTTCCCCGCCCCCACTCATCCACTAGAAACGTATATTTATATATATATATATATATATACGCAAGCGCCTTCCAGGTCCTCGAGGTCGGCAAACACATTGGTTAGCAATGTCAACAAGAAGATGAGAACAGCAAGGTAGGTATAGGCCCGTAGCCCTAGCTTGCACCTCGGAGTGCTAAACAACAATACGGACACATAATAATAAAGCACGAGTGACAACTTCGAGGCGTATGCTGTTGAACGAGCGCAGGGCGACGCTGTGACTGTGCAGTTCTGGGGTTGCTGCCCAGAGTTCCGGTTGACCCCAAACCGCAAATGAGCGCACTCCTCCACCCCCAACATGGAAGCCCCCAAACCCCATCACTCTTCAGAATCAATGCCTTCTTGGCAGGCTGCAATTGTGAGCAAGAGATAACACTGGCTGTAGCATTTCCAACATGTGCTTGCTACTAGAGATGAACAGGTCGTCAAGACGCGGCGTGGTGCCGCCAAAGAGCAGCTGCTGCCGTCGGGCCCAGTGAACAGAAGATACTGCTGGCGATGTCGCGGACCAAGGCGGCGCGCAAGCAAGAGCTGCGAGTGCACAAACATGCCGTAGCGTCGCCAAAGAGCAGCTGCCGCCGCAGGGCATCCACTACTCCCCCCGATCGGCCCCCCCACCCATTCCCCCAGCGCGCGCCGCTTGGCAAGCTGCGTGAAAAGAAAGATGGCCGTAATAAGCTTTGCACGGTCCCTCTTGCCAGCAGCAGGCCCGCTCTTTCAGCCAGCAGTAGGCCCGCTCTTCGGTTCCAAGGTGGGGGGGCCACCGCCGCCGCGCGCGCGCCAGGAGCGCGGGCGCAGGCACGCGGAGGGGGAGCGAGGATAGGACAACTGCGCGCGGTCTGGCAGGCTGGCCCGCGAGGTCGAAGGCTGGCCGTTGGGCGGCATGGTGTATTTTACTAGTCCCATGACGGTATCTGCCGCGAGTTGGCAGAAGAGTAACGCTGGCCTGAAAACAGCACAGTTGTACCAAGTACTCAGGATAGACACAGCTGCAATGACAAAGGAGTAACTCATGTAGGCCACAAACAGTGCGCACATAGGTTGGCCTTTAGTAGGCTGGCCGCGTGGCTGGCCTGCAATGTCACAGGCTGGCCAGAAGCATTGGTCTGGGGTGTACCAGAGGGGCGGGGGTGAGACGGCGCGAAAAGTTCGGCGCCCAGAGCGTCTTGCAGAAACAGCTTGTAGCAGAAAGGAACACCTGAAAGCTGATAGCCAGAGTTACGAACAGGCTGCCTGTCGAAGTGTAGAAACGCGCGACCAGGCAACAGAAACAAGCATTGAAAGCGGGCATGCTTGAAGTGTGGCGTAAAAAAAAAGCAAGCCCCCGCGGGTGCGAAGTGCCCTTCGGGCACACGGCGGACGGGGGGTAGCCTGTAGCATGGGCCCTCAAAATGTCTAGCACTCACTGGAGTGCGCTGCTAGACCCGAGCGGCGCACGGCTTTACAAATCGAAATTCCCATATCGAGGTAAAGAGTGAGGCTGCGCGCGCACCGCGAGGTTGCGGCTAGGCAAAGACAGCAGCACGGGGTCAGCCCATGCGGGGGCCCAAATGTGCACTGCGAGTGCTGCAATAGGGCTGCAAGGTCTACCCTTATCCCCCGAAACAGTAAGCGCGCAATCTTCGGGCTGCGACCTGGGTTTCATAAGGCAACCCCGAACCTGCGCAGGGAGAGAGAGGCGCCGCCAACGCATCGGGGCAGCACTAAGGGGAATGCACAAAAGCCACCGGCATGTCAGGGCTGAGCAGAGGGAGCCATGCAAGAGACATTACGGCGCACATGTGTGGACCCTTTCTGCGGTAAGTGTATATGGAGAAATACGGGTCGCGAATGTCGCGGCATCCCCTGGGGTAGTTGATGGCGGAGTGCTGGATGCGGGTGTCGTGGCAGTCTCAATCTCATGTTATGCACTGGTCTTTGCCTGTGAGCCGCGGCTTGGGCAAGGGCGCGGCCTTGTGAAGAACAACCAATTGTTTCGGCGGGGGTTCCATGAATGGCGCTCCAGGCGCGGGCTCGCGCAGGCTGTCGACGTAGAGATGGCGGCACGCCTGGCGCGCGCAAGGCCAGGCGATGTCTTCCTGGAAAGCAGGGTCGCTGTTGCCGTTGATGAAGATGATGCGTCCGTTGAGGATGTGGACATGTGGCCCCCCCGTCTTGCTGCTTCACTGAGGGCGGCGATTGCTCGCGCCGCAAGAGTCGGGAAGCACGCGCGCAACGTCGCGAGTGTCTGCGGGGCCAGATGCCGCAAAGGTAACTCTTGAATCCACCGTTGCGCTCTGATGTCTTCGTCTAGTGGGCAAATGATTGGCATTTGCATTGCGGGCGATGGCGGGCGCGCTGGCACGACTTGTTGGATTGGTGACTATTCGATCATAGCGGTGGCTTGTGTGGACGAGGTTGGCTTCATTGATGCGGCGCTGCGTCTGGGCGCGGTTGGTTGTTGTCGCGCTGGCGAATTGGCTTGCTTAATCAGGTGCGCTGGCGGTGGCTTGCATGATCGCATGTTAGAGATTGTCGTGGTGACACTTGTGACAGTCTTTCTCACTTGGACTTCGGACATGGGTTCGCTTGGAATGGTACTTTGCTGCTGGGCGTGGGCGCGCTTGGTGGTTCATTGGTTTGCGCGTGGTGGAATTGGTTCGCATGGTGCGCTGCCGACTTGCGATGGTGGGTGGTGGCGTCGGAGTCGGCTCGGTCAAGGCTGCGTCGGTTTGTTGGTCCGCGTCGCTCAGGCTGTCGCGAGGGTTCCACGAGGGTGGTAGCGTGGGCACTATTGGTTTGGGCGTAATGGTATGTAGCGTTGGCGGCGGCAGTTTGGTCGGCGGTGGCTGCGTGCGTAGCGGGGCGTCAGCGCTGGGGTCTGCTTCGCTGGAGCTGTCGCCGTCGTCGCGCACTGTCGCGGCGGTGCGTCTGAGCGCATTTGGGTTGCAGAGTCGCTGCAGTAGCGCGGATGCATCACGGATGCAGGCCGACCCGTCGCATTTCATGATGTCGTGCTCGTCGCGACATGCGTTGTGTCATCGAATAACGTCTTGCACGGCCGCAATATTGCCGGCGTTGAGTGGTGCATGTCCCCCTGTGAAGATGTCCTGAAGGTGTTGGTATGTCATGAGCACTTGCAGTCACAGGGCCACGTTGTCGCGGCAGTGAACAGCTTGCGCCTGCAGGTCGTTGTCGCGGCGCGCGAATGCGGGATGGCCGGGCGGTTCGAGCATCGGTCGACGCGCGCCGGTCGATGCTCATCGGCCCGCGCGGCACCTCTGAGCTTGAGTTGTTTTGAATTTGTCGTTGGTGGGAGTACGAAGGTAGATAGCGGCGCAGCTCTGGAGTCTGGTCGCAGTGGCGGACGCGGCAGGCACTGCCCCCCATCTTGGCGGACGAACATCTCGCCCTTGCATTTGCGAAGGCATCTGTGCCAGCGAGGTAGTTGGAGGTCGTCATTCGGGAACCTGCATGTATATGCGTTGGATGCTTCGGGGTCTTCTCGGCCACCTGCGCCCGCGCCGTTGGCGCGGTGCCAGCGTGGTGCCCAGCCGCCGGGACAATGCACGTCGTGGTACTCGTTAGGTTTGAACGACGCGAAGTAAAACTCGCGCGTCTGACGCCCCGCCCATCTTGGCCCACGGGTCGTTCTCGTCGACGTTGCCCCCCGAGTCGGCGGCGTCGCAACAGAACTGGGGGCAGTCAGTCTTTGGTTTGAGCCTTTCGTCAGTTGTGTTACGGGTTGGTGGGGCCGGCGCGCTGACTGGGGCTGGTGGAGTGTAGTCGCGGCTTGTGTCGGACCTTCTTCTATCTGGCGTGTCCTTCTTGTCCTTGAAGGCAAGGTGGGGGATGGTCTGCCCTGGTGGTAGCATTCGCGCGCGTCTGTTGCACTTGCGTCGCTGCTTCTCCAGGCGGTCATAACCCCGTCTTCCGATGTCGCATATTTCTGCGAGTTGCTGCTGCAAGAACGCGAAGCGTTCGTCATGGGGGGGGCGGGCCCCTCTAGTTTGGACGCACATGGGTTGCTTGAGGGCGGGCTCTGTCCCTCGCGGGCGCGGCAAGACCACGGGGGGCCCTGGTTCGACGCATGCCGGGTTGCCGTCGGCGCGTGCGATGTGCTTGCTGGGGTGGAGCTCTGCGACGCGCGTCGACATGAAGCTGCATAGTGTTGTCGGCCACTGAGGGTCGCCCATCGCAGGTGCTTGACGTTCGAGGCGCGTCGCCGGCGTTGGACCGCGATGGCGGTCGGGCCTGAACCGCGCTGTTCCAATCCACTGGTTGCGTAGGTCTCACTCGTCTGGCGCGGCGCCCCCCAGCTCTACGCAGTCGGGTGGTCGGCAGGCGACTGGGGGCGCGATGCGCCTTCTATCCACGTCGAGGACGCACGCGGCCCATGGCGGGTGGAGGGCGGGCGCACCCGATGCGTGGAGTGAGTCTGCGAAGTAGCTGGCAAGCGAGAATAGCTCTGCCCACGCGGCGCTGTCGCGGTCGAGGCCCACCATTGAGCCGGAGAAAATGTCGGCCGCAGTCGCGGCCCCTGCACTTGATATTGGCGCGGGTGGAGCAATCCTCGCCCCATGTGGAATTCGCATCTCCTCGTGCTCTGCTGGCAGTAGAACTTGCGCAGCGTTTCTTCCAGATTCTGCTCGGCGCCGCCCTCGTTGTAGGAGTGCCCAAGTCGGACCCCGTCGCGGTCGACGTCGTCGCTGAGCCCTTGCCACGCACTGTATACGAGCGGGACTCTTCGCACTTGTCGCGGCGGTTCTTCGTCGTCGATGAAAAGCACGTCGCCCGGCCCGCAACCGGCCCCTCTGCAAAATGGCACCCGCGCCGGCCGATGCCACCAGTGGAGCTCAACGTTCGCGCGGGAGCCGTAATACTTCCAATAATGAAGGGCCGCGTTGTCGGGCAGTCCCGGTTGGCGTCGGGGAGGTAGGCACTTGCGACGCGAGTCCCCCTTCTGGCGCTGGCCTAGTCAATGCTGCTGGGCACTGGTAAATACCAAGGCCAAACTGTAATGAGATTTACACGCAGCATCTGTCGATGCTGTCGTCGGTAACCATGCCGGTTCGACGTTTGCTTTGAATGGCCGTGCGT
Organism: Prorocentrum cordatum; assembly: GCA_963575745.1. Classification (NCBI taxonomy): domain Eukaryota; class Dinophyceae; order Prorocentrales; family Prorocentraceae; genus Prorocentrum; species Prorocentrum cordatum. The sequence continues at coordinate 115,951 of CAUYUJ010000448.1, forward strand.
CGCTGGGGTCGTAGGTCGTTGGCGCGGCAGCACGTAAGAGGTCAGTTATGTCGGGACTGCCGCGAATTATTCGCATCGTGGTGGCGTCTCGGCGCCGCCGTCGACACGCCGCTAGCTGCTCTGTCGGCATTGCGATAATACGACGTGCTTTCGCTCCCTCGTGATGTCGTCGTCCGATTTGGGCGAGCACGTCATGTGAATGGTCAGAAGCGGTAAGAAGACAAATCTTGACGCTGTAGCCCACGTCGCCAACTTGCATAGCAAACGCCTCGCCGCTGGATGGACTAGGAGTCGGCAACATGACGCTGAGGATGCAAGTAAGAGCACGCATGTCAGCAGAGGAGGTTCGAGCCTGATGATTACGGCGAGTAACCTGGCAGGGCTGAGTAACAATGCAAGATGTCGCACACTGTCCTCCGGGTGAACAAGTCAAGTCCACGTGCGATGCGTGCTCTGTGCCATCACCATGGCTCCAGTCCAACGCCTGTCCCCCAAGAATGCCCTCAGGGGCTCCCACGCAAGATATGAAACTGCATCTCGCCGCGGCTGTAGCCGGTAAGCTGCAGGGCGCAGTACCGCGTAGCTGCCCGTGTGTTGCTCTGCCGTTGCGTGGAAGGGCGCAGTGCTGAACGGTTGTGACTGACTGTCAGACTGAGAAAGCTTGCGTGCGAAATCTCTCTTTGAACTCGCTGACTGTGGCCTCCACGTGGCTTTGCCCAGGCCAGCATTGATGCCTCTCCCCCAGGCATGCCCGATGGGCTCCCATAGTGGGCACGCGGCTGCCTTTGAAAGCATTCCATTACTAACGGCATGTATGAGAAGATTCACTGTCGGGCGCAAGGTCTTCTGAGTATGCGGAAGCACTTGTGGGACGGCATACTACTAGATACAAGTGTAAGTATGACTGAGTCCACGTCGTCGGAGGTGCGGAAGCGTGGCATGAGCGGGCATATGTGCGGCGTAAGAGAGAGAGAGAGAGAGAGAGAGAGAGAGAGAACAATGCACATGGCGAGGAATATATTGATTATGTCCGGACACCGCATGGCTGCCAAGTGACTGGCAAACATGTGTAATGTATGAGATGCGTGCCATCACCTGGCCTTTGCCATGGCTCCAACTTCCAATGCCTCTCCGCCAGGTATGCCCCTCGGGATTCCCATGCTGGGCTGCGGCTGTGCTTCGCGTGTTGTCGCTGTCGTGGGGTTCTGCAAGGGACAGTGCTGCGCGCTGCTGCGTGTATGTCTGCTGCATGTGCTGGTGGTGGAGGTCACTGTGCTGGACGGTTGTGCCTGTCAGTGGTGGCTTGTGGGAGCGGTAGCTTGTGGTGTGTGCCCCTTGGGACCCGTATTCTGCGGAATCTGCGTAGCAGTGCCCTTTGCCAGCGTCGACGCCTCTCCCCCAGGTATGCCCGCACGGGCTCCCATTCAGGGTACAAGGCTGTCTGTAGGGATCGCGTCCGTGCCATAAGTATGTTTAAAAATGGTTTGCCTTGACGGGCCAAATGCTTGCCGTACTAACCGACACTGCGAAAGGCAACTTACTTGCATGTGTACGTTTCCTCATAGGCGCGTGAGACGCTTAGTCTGTCCCTAGATATGTAGGCATGATGTACCGAAGCGAGTAAACTTATGCCTGCTGGGTCATTTGAAGAAGTTCGCTCATAACTTGGCATCCAAGAAATGATACAAAATAAGGTCGCGAGGTTGTACTGAATAACCATTCCACGGAACTGTGGCACGGTAAGTGCCTGAGCTGGGCCTTCACACTGGCACCAGTGTCCGATGTTTCTCTGTCTCTCTCTCTCTCAGGTATGCCCTGCAAGGTTCCCATGCAGGGTATGAGGCTGTGCTTTGCGTGCATGGTTCTCGTGGAAGCCCTGCTGGAAACATTGCTGCGTATTGCTGCGAAAAGTGCTGCATGCATGGTGGGTGGGGAAAAACATGCAGCGTCTGCGTATAGTGCAGTGGCCAGTGTTGATGCCCTTCCTCCAGGTATGCCCGTGAGGGCCCCCATGCAGGGCATGGGGTTGTCTGTGAGAACATCACGCCCTTGTAATGAGTGTATGAATAAAAGAACTGTCACAACTGAGCGAAGTCCTCACTGCACAAACAAGCGCACTGTGGGGGCATCGTGCTGGCCGACCATGTTATGAATGTGTATATTCCCCTATCAGAGTTTGCCTCTGTAGGGGTCCTACGGATTCATATGGTTAGGCGAGCTGCGGCGCCGATTTGGTGGCCGGCGGCCAGTTGCCCGGGGTGCCTGGGGGTGCCCAGGGGTGCCCGGGTGTCCGATTTCGGTGGCCGGGCCCAAGTGCCCGGGGGTGCCCGGAGGTGCCCGGGGGTGTCCGGGGGTGCCCAAGTGCCCAGTAGTTCTATAGCCCTATAGCTCCATGGTCCTACAGCCGTATAACCGAATAGCCCTATAGGCCAATAACCATTTAGCCCCATAGCCCTATATCATTAAAAAATATGTTGTTCGGGGCTTGTTTCTGGTATTATACTTGATTTCGGAGGCGTGTAAGCGATCTATGATCACTGTATATGTGTGGTCCCAATGTGGGTTCATGTCAATGTCACCGGAGGCGTGTAAGCGGCGCTTGCTCTTGTTACCCAGTATGACGCGTGAGGCGCGTGAGCACGGCATGGTCCCTGTATGTTATGGTTCCTTTGTACGTCAATCGCGAATTACTTATAGGAGACGTGTGAGCAACTTGTGTTTCTGCTCCCTTGGGTCATCTCCTTATGCGAGCAAGCGGTCGAAGACGGCAATGATATTGTAAGCGTAGCTGTAAAAGCCGTGTGTGCTGGATTCACGTAAGTACTTGTCCTCCTCGTCCTCTTCCTCCTCCTCCTCCTCCTCCTCATCCTCCTCCTCTTCCCCCTTCCCCTACCCCCAAGATGGTCCCAGGAGGTCGAGCATGGCAAAAGGTCGCCTCTGACAGCCCTCCACGAAGGCCTCAAGACAGCCTCAAGATGGTCCAAGATAGCTGAAAATGGCTCAAGATAGCCTCCGACAGCCTCTAGCCGAACATGGCTCCAGATAGCTTCCAAGAGGCCTCAAAGAAACCTCCGATCGTGTCTGGATGGGCAGGTGGGGATACTTTTTTGATCGCAAGCGCACCGGGGAGACGCTGGACGCCGTCCAAGAGTCGCAGCGGGCGGGCTACGCACGAAGTGCGCAACAGGAGGGGGGAGCGGAGGCAACGAGAGGTCAGCGAGGGAGGAACAAACAGGAGGCGAGCCTCGCTGCCGTTCAGAAGAGAACGCCGTCGACTGGGGGGAACCGCCAGGCGGAGTGCAACGCCAAAACGGCGGGGAATTCTGGTTGGGCAACACCGCGAGCGTGCTGGAAGTCAGTGACCACGGGCTTGTAGACGCACCACGAAGCCGGTGGAGATACACGAAGCGCCAAGAACTTGCAGGAGTCGCCGACGGACGTGCCGAAAACTATTTGCTTGCCTCCTCGCTCCGCCCTCCTTCCTGCTGTTTCCGCCTCCCTCCCCCCCCTTCCCTTTGACCCGTCTGCCCCGCCCACCCCCCACCCTCCCCTCCCCTCCCCACCACCTCTGGTTCCCGTGGCGTGGACCTGCGCCCCTGGCTCACCACCCCGCCCCCCCGCTCGGCCGACCCGGTCTTCGAGGGAAGATCCGAGGAAGGCCAGCCGAGACAACGGCGGCACTCCCGCCCGGCCCCAATCCGCTGCAGAAACCTCCTCCCGGAACCCCGTTTCCGAGGCGGATCCCGCCGCGGCGGCGAGGAGCCTCTCCAGGAGGCCGAGAGAGGACGAGGAATGCCAGGGAAAGCCGCCGCTGTCTCGACTGGCCCTCCTCCGCCTGTCGTCTTGAAGACTCAGTCTTCGAAGGGGGAAAGCTAAATGGACCAGAAAACATCGACACCACCCCCTATTCGGCCCCACGAGGCTTAGCGTGTACCAAGACATCTGGCGTGGGTTCTTGCCTGGTATACGCTACGGCGCCCGATGGGCCGTAGCGCAACATGGAGGTCCGCAGGTGGAGTGGTGTCGATTTATTTTTTGGTCGATAGCTAGAGGCGGCCAGGGCGCCTTCTGCTTATGCAGGATCTTCAAGGCCATGGGGGCGGTCTTGGGGCTGTCTTTCGCCTCGGCCAGCAGGGGGGCTGGGGGGCAGAGCACGAACGGTGGCGAGACGAATCCGAGGAGGAGGACGACGAGGACGCCGAAGACGGCGAGAAGCTTCCCGACGAGGACCACGAGGACGACCACAAGCTCCCCGAACGAGGACGCGGAAGACGACGACAAGAGAGCTCTGCTTGGCCCCTCGAGGGCTGCGAAGGCCCCATGGGGGCCAAACGCGGCCCCAAAAATCTCAAGACAAAAAAACTACACTGGATCCGCGAGGGGCAGCCTCTCGCATGCCGTCGCCCGCGCGCGGGCGGTAGCGAATCTGGGAAAGCAGGTCGAGCATGAACGTGCGTCGGAGGGGGCTGCGTCGGGATGGGAGCCGAGGTCGAACTGGATCTGACTACCTACCAGACCACCCCAACCCAACCCGAAGACCCGAAGTTCGGGTTGGGGGGGGGGGTAAGGGTTCCACATGCGTGTTTTCGATGGTCCCCGACCCCCCCCCACTGGAAATCGAGGGTAAATCTGAGCCTTCGGGTTGGGTGGGGGTGGCTTGGCGGGTGGTGATCGACAGCGCCATGCAAGCATCCCGCCGCATCGGATCGTCGCAGCCCCGGCCTCGGACCGCATCGGGCCGGCATCGGATCCGACCGGGTCGGATCGACGTGGCCCCCTGCAAGGACAGCGAGGACGACAGAAGCGGAAGGAGACGAGGACGAGGCCGGGGCGACGACGAACACCTACCTATAGGGGGACAAAAAGTGGCATAAACATAAACATTCGGAGGTCCGCGCGGATTTCTCGGATCGGCGCTGGACCCCATCCCTGGCGCGCGGAGCGCGCCAGGGGCGGCGCCGGAGGCGCCGCCAGGGGGGCCCAGCGCGGATCCGAGAATTCCGCGCGGACCTCCGAGTTTGCATGTTTGTGCCACTCTTTGTCCCCCCACCTATAAGAGCTCCGATCGGCACTCGTCGTCACCCCGGCCTCGTCCTCGTCTCCTTCCGCTCTTGTCGTCCGCGTTGCCCTTGCGGGGGCCGTGCCGAATACCCATCGGAGCTCCACGGGTGACTGCGCAGTGGGGAGCTTCAGGACCGGCCAGACGGCCGCACGAGCGGGGCGGGCACGCCCCCGCCTGCCGAGGCCCTCGGCCCCTGTCCACCTCGTCGCGAAACGGGGCGAGGCGGACGACGACGGGGAGAAGCAGCGGCACGGCACGGCGCCATATGGAGCCCTCCTCCTCCTCCTCGTCCTCCTCCTCCACCTCCTCCTCCTCCACCACCTCCTCCTCCTCCCCATTCCCCCCTTACTCATCCTCCCTCCGCCGTCCTCCCGTAACGTAAGCGAAAGCAGCATATGTGTGCAGGCTTTACTGGTGCAGAATCCTAGCCTCCCCCGATCTGGAACCTGCCCCGCCCTCGGCAATCCCCCATCACTCCACTCCCGAACCACCCCCCCTCCTCCCAGGCGAGAACCCACCCACCCTCCCCCTTGCCGCGTCGTCGTCGTTTGCCAGCGAGTCCGTCGGTCGGGCGGGCGGGCGGGACACCTCGTCGACGTGGTGGACGAGCCAGTCGGGCAGGCGGGACACGTCGCAATCACCGTTGTTGTCGTTGTTATCGGGCGCCCACCATCGGTCGGGTGGACGGGCGGGCGTCGTCGTCCTTTGCTGGCGAGTCGATCGATCGGGCGGGCGGACGGGACTCGTCGACGTCCTCGTCGTCGTCGAGGTCGTCGTCTTCCTCGTCCTTTGCCGGCGCTGGGCGTCGTCGCCGTCGCCATCGCCATCGCCGTCGTCGTCGTGGGAGAATCCGTCGGTCGGGCAGGCGGGCGACGAGTCGGTCGGGCTGGCGGGCGGGACGCATCGTCGTCGTGGTCCGATCCTCGTCGTCGTCGTTTGCCAGCGCTGGGGGGGCGGCCAGCGCCCGGGGCGGGAGGGTGAACCCCCCCCCTCCCGACTTTCACTCTGGAGAGTTGGGGGCGGTTGAACCCCCGTCCTGACGTCCTGCCGGCGAGCCCAGAAGACGCTCCTTCTGACATCCGAGATGTTAGGTCGGGCATGTCCTCCTACCGTCGGATTTAGGACCAAAAAAAAGAAATGCCAGAAAATTGACGAAAATGGTAGAAAAATCGTCCCCTGACTATTTTTGTTGACAATTCTTGCATATTCCTCCTGTAGAGGGACATGCCCAACTTAATCCTACTGATGCGGACCTATCTGCCTTCTTTCGGAAGGACTTCGCCATGGCAACCACTCACTAGTCCCGGCAAGACGTACAGTGCGCCCTAAACAAGGTGGCATCGATGACAACTTCACGAGGGAAAACAACATGCGCAAGCATTGGGCGAGACCCGCCTTGGAGGCGATCGCCTGCGTGGAAAGCGGAGGGGATATATCTGTCGAGTGTACATATGTTGACGGGGCGGGAGGGATCTCATTCTGAAAACATATAGCCATCGTGCTACCACCAGGACCACATAATCCGCCGACCCTTCGGCGTGTGCGGTGGAGGCGAAGTCAGATTACCGCCCCCCGAGGGTCCCGGGGCGGGTCCCACCTGTGGACAGCGGGGACATGGGAGGGGTCCCCCCTGAGGGAGCTGGCCCCGGCCCCGGCCTCGGCCGCGGCCGCGACCCCGGCCGTGGCGCCGCGGCCCCGGCCCTGGCCCCGGCCCCGGCCCTGGTCCCGGCCCCGGCACCGGCCCCGGTCCTGGCCCTGAGGCCCCGGGGTCCCGGGAGGGGGCCCCAGGGCCCCGGGAGGTCCTGCCTTCAGGGTCGGCAGCACTGGCCGGAAGGCCTTCAGAATAAGGAACGAAGTGATTTCTATGGCCACGACGGGCCTAGGCCACAAACAGTTTACACGACGGACGTCTAAGGAACGGCACACCCGAAGCCGTCCGGGACATCAAAAGGGGCAGGGCATACGGTTGGAGTTGCAAAGATAGCGTGCGACATCCACATCCGAAAGCACCGTTCTTCCTGTGGGGCGATCCCTATGCACGCTGGCCCCCTGGCGGGGCTTCTCTCTGGTGCACGCTGTCCCCACAAGTGGGGGATAGCAGGTAATAAAAGCGGGCCGGCGGCGCCACCTCGCACGTGGTCTTTACAACGCCGCCCGCAGGAGGCAGCTCCTGTGGAGGCCTCCCCAATCGGGGTCCGAGCAGGTGGCGTCGGGGGCTCTCGCCGCATCGCCCATACATCGGCGACGACGGCGATGCATCGGCGCCGTCGGCGTGGAGGAAATCGGGGCATCGAACCGCACCGGTGATGCAGCGGCGATGCGGCGCGACTCTCCGACCCCATCTGCTCGGACCCCGTCTAGGAGACCTAAGTCCCGGGAGCTCTTCCATTAAGTCGGGCGTGTCCCCATACAGGGAGATTTTGGACGAAAAATCTAAAATAATCCAAAATGGTGAAAAAATATCCCGGCAAAGCAAACTAACAGCGATGTGTAGAAGCATAGCTGGAAACATTGCCTGTGGTATTCATGTAAGAGTGCTGTTGTAGAATTCTGGTGTTCTCGCAATCGCATTCGGATTCGCAGTGGCAGTCGCAGTGGCAACACCAGCGGCACTCGCAGTGGCACTGCCAGTAGTTGCAGTAGCAATAGCTACCCTAGCAGCAGCAACAGCAGCAGCAGCAGTAATAGTAAAAGTAGTAGTAGCAGTAGAAGTAGTAGTGATGGTAATAGTGGTAACAGTGGAGTAGTAGTTGTAGTGTGTGAAGTGAACGAGTAGGAAGTGATGGGAGTGCAGGGTCAGGAGCACCGCCGCCAGACCGAGAACTATCAGCATGTCCTGGCATTAAGGTGCGCAGTAGGCGCTGCGCATTTCCTTTGAAAGGGAATATTCGAAAGCAGGGCTGTAGCCAAGAAGGCTACGGGGAGGCTGATGAAGATGATGAGTCTGTGACGCTGTGAGACCACTGACGTTTGATTATGACGATATTGAGAGTGCTGCTTCGAGGAGGGAAAGAAAGAAGGAGAGAGAGAGAGAGAGAGAAAGAGAGAGAGAGAGAAATGGGATCGAGAGCTCCCCGAGGGGGGGTGTGCCCATCCGAGGGAACGGTGCACCCCCCCCCTCCTCAGTACTGGCGACGAGGATCAAGCTGTTTAGGGAAAGAAGAAGACCCCACCTCCCCCTATCCTCCCCCGCGGCCTGAGTGGACCACCCAGGCCTGCGGAGGACGTCATAAAGGGTCGGGTACCCAGTACAGAAATGAAGGGAGAAAGGGGAGGGAGGAAAGAGTAAGGAGCCTCCCTCGTCCTGCTCCTCCTGCTCCTCCTGCTCCTCCTGCTCCTCCCTCTACTGCGACTACACGTATTAGATTTTGGCGGAAACGTCCAGTGCACGATGACGCCTGGGTCCGCCGTCTTGCCATGCACGATGACGAACAGAACAAACCAGCAATCGGGTGGCGAGAGATATGACGGGGACATCCAATAAGCAAAATGTGGCCCGAAGAACACGAAGTGGCCTACGGTTGGCTCCGGGCATTCAAAATGTAGCCCGGGAATGGAGATCTGGGAAGTCGAAGAGCACGAAGTGGCCTACAGTTGGCTCCGAGCATCAAAAATGTAGCCCGGGAATGGAGATCTGGGAAGTCGAAGAGCAGGAAGTGGCCTACAGTTGGCTCCGGGCATCCAAAATGTCGCCCGGGAATGGAGATCTGGGAAGTCGAAGAGCACGAAGTGGCCTACAGTTGGCTCCGAGCATCCAAAATGTGGCCCGGGAATAGAATTCTGGGAAGTCGAAGAGCAGGAAGTGGCCTACAGTTGGCTCCGAACATCCAAAATGTCGCCCGGGAGTGGAGTTCTGGGAAGTCGTAGAGCACGAAGTGGCCTACAGTTGGCTTCGGGCATTTAGAATGTGGCCCGGGAGTGGAGTTCTGGGAGGTCGAAGAGCACTTCGAAGTGTGCGACTGTTTGCTTAAAACGAGCCCGGCCCTGAGCCCGGCCCTCGCTGTCCGGATGCCGCCCAGACCTCCCTTCTGAGTCATCAGATGCTCTCTTTTGACACCACTAGAAACCTATCAGTCTTCGCTGTTAGGTAATTAAAATTATCCCCGCAAAGCCACCTAACAGCGATGTGTATCAGCATATCTGGAAGCATTCCCCTGAAGATTCAGGTGAGAATCCAGTTGTAGAATTCTGCTGTTCTCGCAGTCGCAGTCGCATTCGCAATGACAGTCGCAGTGGCAACGGCCTTAGGATCCAATGGAATCCTAAGGATTCCTAGGGATTCCTAAGGCATCCTTAGGCATCCTTAGGAATCCATAGGAATCCTCAGGAAACCTTAGGAATCCTTAGGAATCCTGATTCCTAGGGATTCCTAGGGATTCCTAAGGATTCCAGGGGAATCCTAAGGATTCCGAAGGATTCGCCTGCCTCGGCCTCAGCCTCAGCCTGCCTCAGCCTCAGCCTGCCTCAGCCTCAGCCTCAGCCTGTCTCAGCCTCAGCCTGCCTCAGCATCAGCCTCAGCCTCAGCCTCAGCCTGCCTCGGCTTGCCTCGGCCTCAGCCTCAGCCTGCCTCGGCCTCAGCCTCAGCCTCAGCCTGCCTCAGCCTCAGCCTCAGCCTGCCTCAGCCTCAGCCTGCATCAGCCTCAGCCTCAGCCTGCCTCAGCCGCAGCTCCTCAGCCTCAGCCTCAGCCTCAGCCTGCCTCAGCTTCAGCCTCAGCCTCAGCCTGCAGCCTCAGCCTGCCTCGGCCTCAGCCTCAGCCTCAGCCTGCCTCAGCCTCAGCCTCAGCCTCAGCCTCAGCCTCAGCCTGCCAGCCTCAGCCTCAGCCTCAGCCTCAGCCTCAGCCTCAGCCAGCCTGCCTCAGCCTCAGCCTCAGCCGCCTCAGCCTGCCTCAGCCTCAGCTCAGCCTGCCTCAGCCTCAGCCTGCAGCCTCAGCCTCAGCCTCAGCCTCAGCCTCAGCCTCAGCCTCAGCCTCATCTGCCAGCCTCAGCCTCAGCCCTCAGCCTCAGCCTCAGCCTCAGCCTGCAGCCTCAGCCTGCAGCCTCAGCCTGTCTCAGCCTCAGCCTCAGCCTCAGCCTCAGCCTCAGCCTCAGCCTGCCTCAGCCTCAGCCTGCAGCCTCAGCCTCAGCCTCAGCCTCAGCCTCAGCCTCAGCCTCAGCCTCAGCCTCAGCCTCAGCCTGCATCAGCCAGCCTCAGCCTCAGCCTGCCTCAGCCAGCCTGCCTCAGCCTCAGCCTCAGCCTGCCTCAGCCTCAGCCTCAGCCTGCTTCAGCCTCAGCCTCAGCTGCCTGCCTCGGCTCAGCCTCAGCCTGCTCAGCCTCAGCCTGCCTCAGCCTCAGCCTCAGCCTCTCAGCCTCAGCCTCAGCCTCAGCCTCAGCCTCAGCCTCAGCCTCAGCCTCAGCCTCAGCCTCAGCCTCAGCCTTCAGCCTCAGCCTGCCTCAGCCTCAGCCTGCATCAGCCTCAGCCTCAGCCTGCCTCAGCCTCAGCTTGCCTCAGCCTCAGCCACAGCCTCAGCCTCAGCCTGAGCCTGCCTCAGCCTCAGCCTCAGCCTCAGCCTGCCTCGGCCTCAGCCTCAGCCTCAGCATGCCTCAGCCTCAGCGTCAGCCTCTCAGCCTCAGCCTCAGCCTGCCTCAGCCTCAGCCTCAGCCTGCCTCAGCCTCAGCCTCAGCCTGCCTCAGCCTCAGCCTGTCTCAGGAATAGTGTTCCGCGAACACGAAGAACACGATGTGGCTTATAGTTGGCCCCCGGCATTCAAAATGTGGCCCGGGAATGGTGTTCTGGGAACACGAAGAACACGAAGAACACGAAGTGGCCTACAATTGGCTCCGGGCATCCAAAATGTGGCCCGGGAACTGTGTTCTGGGAACACGAAGAACACGAAGTGGCCTGCAGTTGGCTCCGGGCATTCAAAATGTGTCCTGGGAATGGTGTTCTGGGAACACGAAGAACACGAAGAGGCCTACAATTGGCTCCGGGCATCCAAAATGTGGCCCGGGAACTGTGTTCTGGGAACACGAAGAACACGAAGTGGCCTGCAGTTGGCTCCGGGCATTCAAAATGTGGCCTGGGAATGGTGCTCTGGGAATGGATTCCTAAGAATTCCTAAGAATTCCTAACGATTCCTAAAGATTCCTGGGGCTACACTTTTGTCCGGTTCCTTCTCCGGATCCCGCCCAAGACCCCCCTGGGGCGTCAAGATGCTCTCTTTTGATCCCACTAGCAACCTATCAGCAAAAGCTGTTAGGTAAAAATAGTCCCCAGACAATTTGTTTGACTATTTTTGGACATTCCTCACTCTTCCATGGATCGCAGCAGGTGCCGCGCGCCTTCGCCACGCGCACGCGGCCGAAGTTGCCGACGCCCACCTCCGCGGCCGCCGCCGGGCTGATGGGCGCGGGGCGGGGTCGGCCGAGGAGGGGCACGAGCGCGCGGGCAGGGCAGGACGCGGAAGGCAGACGGATGATGGTGGTGATGATGATGGCGATGATGCTGATGATGGTGATGATAATGGTGATGACGATGATGCTAATGATGATGGAGCTGATGATGTTGGTGGTGATGATGATGGGGATGCTGGTGATGCTGATGATGCTGATGATGGTGGTGATGATGCTGATGATGCTGATGATGACGATGATGATGGTAATGATGGTGATGATGTGGCTGATGATGCTGATGATGCTGCTGATGGTGGTGATGATGCTGATGTTGATGTTGATGATGCTGATGCTGATGTTGATGCTGATGGTTGTGATGATGATGCTGATGCTGCTGATGGTGGTGCTGACAATGACGATGATGATGCGGATGATGCTGAAGATGCTGATGATGACGATGATGCTGATGATGGTGATGATGATGGTGGCGACGATGATCATGACGATGGAGCTGATGATGAAGGTGATGATGATGGGGATGCTAGTGATGCTAATGATGCTGATGATCATGATGGTGAAGATGCTAATGATGATGATCGTGATGGTGATGATGGTAGTGATGATGATGATGATGATGCTGATTATGGTGATGATGCTGATGATGACAATGATGATGATGATGATGATGATGATGATGCTGATCATGATGATGATGATGTTAGTGATGATGATGTTGATGATGATGCTGATAATGATAATGATGATGGTGATGATGGTGATGCTTATGATGCTGATGATAACGATTATGATGATGATGTTGATGTCGATGATGATGGTGATGGTGATGATGATGATGGTGCTGATGCTGATGCTGATGATGTTCATGATGATGGTGTGATGATGGTGATGATGATGATGACAGTCATAATGAGCATGCTGATGGTGATGGTGATGATGCTGATGATGACAATGGTGATGATGATGATGATGATGCTGATGCTGATGCTGATGAGGGTGATGATGACGATGATGGTGATGATGATGCTGACGTTGATGCTGATGCTGATGGTGATGCTGATGATGATACTGATGATGCTGATGGTAATGATGCTGATGATGCTGATGATGCTGATGATGCTGATGATGATGATGGTGATGATGGTGTTGATGATTATGGTAGTGGTGATGATGAGGATGATTATGATGATACTGATGATGCTGCTGATGATGATGATGGTGATGATGATGGTGATGATGCTGGTGGCGATGATGGCAATGCTGGTGATGATGGCGATGATGGTGGTGCTGCTGATGGTGGTGATGATGATGATGATGACGACAATGATGCTGATGGTGACGCTGGTGGTGATGATAATCATGTTGATGATGATGCTGATGATGATGGTGATTGTGATGGTGGTGATGATGATAATGCTCATGACGCTGATGATGACGATGATGCTGATGAGGCTGAAAATGACGATGATGATGATGATGATGACGATGGTGATGATGATGATGGTGATGATGGTGTTGATGATGCTGGTGATGACGATGATGATGATGGTGATGACGATGCTGATGATGCTGATGATGATGACGATTATGACGATGATGACGGTGGTGATAATGATGATGCTGATGATGGTGATGCTGCTAATGCTGATAACGGTAGTGATGATGATGATGACGATGATGATGGTGATGGTGATGGTGATGGTGACGATAATGGTGATGACGATGATGGTCAGGCGATGATGATGCTGATGATGATGGTGGTAATGAGAAGGAGGAGGGGGAGGAGTATGATAATAATGATGAGTATGATGTTGATGATGACGATGATGGTGATGATGACGACGATGATGGTGATGATAGTGATGATAATGATGGTGATGCTGCTGCTGATGGTGATGATGGTGGTACAGGGGGCTTGAAAAAAACAAGATTTTCAAAAACAGAAAGTTTGAATTATGGGTTGTCGCGGAGAATGAGTTTGGGGCGCCGCGCTGGGGCGAGGCACAAAACTAGGACTTTAAAAAAGGAGGAGCGCCACGACGCGGCACTGATCAAAACAAGGTTCTCATAAAGATTTACGCAAATATCTAAATGAAGATTTAGCCTGGCGGGTCTCCGGGTGAAGATGCACGTGATGATTTAAATGAAGGTTTCGGCTGGTGGGCCTCCAGGTGAAGATTTACTTGGAGATTTGAATGATGATTTAGGCTGTTGGGGCTCTGAGTGAAGATTCGCAAGGTAATTCAAAGAAACATTGATGCTGGCGGGGCTCCGGGTTCAGATTTACGTGAAGATTTGGTTTCAGTATTTAAGCTTGCGGTCCAAGCCAGTGTCGCATCAGCGGATGGGCACGGCCATCACCTCACAGCGATCAAGAAACAAGGGAAGGCACTGCGAGATAGTCAACATAAGTCGGAACGAAAGACCCGAACAAGTTTTCACCGTCCCTGGGCGCGTTGCTGAAGAAAGCTTCTGCGGTGGAGGCCAGCCCGCGACACGGCTGCGTTCCACCCGGGACTTACTCCGCGAGCCACCTGCGATACACCCCACACCCCGACTCTACCATCATGACCCGAACACCCCAGCATCCTAATGCCCAAACCATCACACCCTGACCCTAATAGCCGAACCCCAACGCCCTGCCCCCGGCACCCTGACGCTAACCCTAACACCCGATCATTCGAACCGTACCACTCCAAACCAGAACCCTCATCCTAGCCCGCACACCCTGACCCCAACATCTTGCCCCCAACGCCCCAACCCGAACACTCAAAACCTGACACAAGAATCAAAACAGCATAAACCTAGCGCATAACCCTAACACACTCACCCTAACACCCCGCCCCTAATCAGAACATCCCAACCTTGACACCAGAGCTGTAGCACCCTAACCCTAATACCCAAACCCTAACATCCCAACCCGCACCCTACAAACCGAACTCTAGGACGCTAACCCTAACGCAGATCCGAACATCCGAGGATACGAGCGGAAAGAAGATCAGCCCCGCGACTCCAACGAAAGACCCGGGGCGCGCCCAGGAACCCAGTGGGTTCGGTTTCCGCGGAGGAAAAAAAATGCCTGGCGAGGGGTTCGAGCACGGGGGTTACCCCCGCCTCAAATTCCGGAAGAGGAATGAATTCTCAGCCGCGGGGGTGCCCGTGCGAGGGGTCCCACCCCCCCAGCGCAACCAGAGGAGGAAAAGCGTGAGAGCCCAGATTGTAAGTGCAATGCAGCAACACTCTAATAGTGGTTGCAATGGGGAGTTGTGCTAGTAATAAGGAGTTGTACCAGGGAGTCCGACCGGGAGTTGTACTAGGCAGTTGGACTAGCACTAGGGAGTTGCACAAGGAGTTGCACTAATGGAATTGCACTAGGGAGTTGCATTCGGGAGTTCTACTAGGGAGATGCACTAGGGAGTTGTCCTTATACTAGGGAGTTGCACAAGGGAGTTGTCCTAGTACCACTTGTTCCAGGGAGTTGTACTAGGGCATTGTACTAGGGAGTTGCACTACGGAGTTGCGCCAGGGAGTTGTACTGGCTCAATGATACTTGCAAGGCACTCTAATACTTGCACGGCAGGACAATGTGCTCTCTAGGGGCAACTGCGCGCTAGTACATGATAGTACCAGTCGTACTCAAGTACTAGTTGTACGGTAGTCGGAAGAGTTCAGGGGTTCCAATGGCAACTCGCACGCGGAAGAAAGAAAGAAATCCATGCGCCGCCAGGGGTCCCGGGTTTAACAGGTCGCCGCGAAGGTTGACCCCCCGCGGAAAGAAGAAAAGAAATCCGGCCAGGGGGTTGGGGGGTTCAGGCATGAGTCGCGGGGCTGATGAAAGAAGGACGAGAGAAGACCTCGCCTGAGGGTGGAAGAGAGCGAAGGAACGGAAGGAATGTGACGGGATCGCGTAGCAGACCAATCCGCACCATCAACCTCATCATCATCAACAGCATCATCACCGTCATCGTCATCGTCATCATCATCATCATCATCATCATCATCATCATCATCATCATCACCATCACCATCACCATCACCATCACCATCACCATCATCATCATCATCATCATCATCATCATCATCATCATCATCATCACGAGCATCATGATCAAACAGCAGCAACAGCAGCAGCATCCGCAGAATCAGAATCAGCATCAGCATCAGTCGTCGTGGTCGTCATAATCAGTATCATCACCATCATCATCATCATCATCATCATCATCATCCTCATCATCATCATCATCGTCATAATCAGTATCATCATCACCATCGACATCATCATCATCATCATCATCATCATCATCATGAGCATCATGATCAAACAGCAGCAACAGCAGCAGCATCCGCAGAATCAGAATCAGCATCAGCATCAGTCGTCGTGGTCGTCATAATCAGTATCATCACCATCATCATCATCATCATCATCATCATCATCCTCATCATCATCATCATCGTCATAATCAGTATCATCATCACCATCGACATCATCATCATCATCATCATCATCATCATCATGAGCATCATGATCAAACAGCAGCAACAGCAGCAGCATCCGCAGAATCAGAATCAGCATCAGCATCAGTCGTCGTGGTCGTCATAATCAGTATCATCACCATCATCATCATCATCATCATCCTCCTCCTCCTCATCATCATCATCATCATCATCATCGTCATAATCAGTATCATCATCATCATCATCGTCATTATCATCATCATCATCGTCGTCATCATCATCATCATCATCATCATCATCATCATCATCATTCTTCATCAGCATCATCAGAACCCTCAGTATCGACATCAGCAGCAGCAGCAGCGTCGGCATCATCAGCAACATCAACAAGATCGGCACCATGAGCAGCAGCATCATCCACATCAGTATCGTCATCATAATCATCAGCATCAGAATCAGCGTCAGCAACTGATCAGCGTCCGAATCAGCATCATGACCAGCATCATCGACAGCAGCATCACCATGTTACATATCCTGCCCAGGCTACTTATAGTCATCAGCATCATCATCAAAATCAGCATCATCATCAGCATCAGCATCAGCATCAACATCATCATCATCATCATCATCATCATCATCGTCATCAGCAGAATCATCATCATCCTCGCCATCATCATCACCATCGTCATCATCCCCATCGTCAGCAGCAGCATCATCTTCATCGTCATCACCGGCATCACCATCACCAACCACCATTAAAATCACCAACAACACCAAACAACATAAGCATCATCGTCTGCAGCGTTAGCATCATCATCATCATCATCAGCAGCAGCATCATCATCATCAGCATCAGCCTGAATCATCATCATTGGCATTATCATGGTCATCATCATCAGCATCATCGTCAGCAGCATTAGCATCATCATCAGCAGCAGCATCATCAGCATCAGCCTCAATCATCATCAATCATCGTCATCATCATCGTCATCATCATCAGCAGCATCATCAGCATCACCCTCGTCGTCATCGTCATCGTCAGCATCATCATCATACACACCATCATCATCAGACCTGTCATGATCATCATCATCATCATCATCATCATCATCATCAGCATTAGCATCATCGTCAGGATCGTCAACATCATCAGCATCATCAGAATCGTCATCATCGTCGTCAATGTCGTCGTCATCGTCGGCGTCATTGTCATCGTCATCATCATCAGCATGATCATCATCATCATCATCAGCAGCAGCAGCAGCATCGTCATCGCCATCGTCATCCTCATCACCATCATCATAATCATAGTCGGAATCCTCAACATACACAGCATAATCAGAATCGTTAACATCAGCATGATCAACATTATCGTCATCAACAAAAGCAGCAGAACCAACATCAGCGTTAGCAGTATCATCATCAGCAGCAGCATCATCAGCATCATGATCATTACCAGCATCGTCATCAGCAGCATCAGCGGACGTATGAT
Organism: Prorocentrum cordatum; assembly: GCA_963575745.1. Classification (NCBI taxonomy): domain Eukaryota; class Dinophyceae; order Prorocentrales; family Prorocentraceae; genus Prorocentrum; species Prorocentrum cordatum. The sequence goes on from CAUYUJ010000448.1 coordinate 133,348, forward strand.
CATCGTCGTCGTCCGCATCATCATCACGATCAAAATCAGCATCATCAGCATCATCAGCATATTCATCCTCATCACCAGCACAGCATCATCATGGTCATCATCGGCATCATCATGAGCAGAAGCAGCATCAGCATCAGCATCAGCATCAGCATCAGCATCTGCATCTGCATCTGCATATGCATCATCACTGTCATCGTCATCATCGTCAGCATCAGCATCATCATCAACATAATCAGCATCAGAAGCACCGTCATCGTCATCATCATCGTCGTCATTATCAGCAGCATCATCACCAGCATCATCAGCACCATCAGCATCATCAGCATCGTCATCATCATCAGCAGCATCATCATCAGCAGCGCCATCATCATCATCATCAGCAGCAGCAGCAGCCCCAGCAGCAGTATCATTACTGTCATCAGCATCGTCATCTTCATAATCATCATCATCGTCATCAACATCATCATCATCGTCATCGTCAACATCATCATCGTCGTCATCATCACCAGCATCATCACATGCCCGCCCGGCCACCGTGGCGCCGAGCTCCAAGTCCTGGCACGAGGGCGGCGGCGCGCGGCGGGCGCGAGGCGGCACGCCGCGCGGAGATGAAGGAGGAGGTGGACGGCGGAGGAGGACGAGGAAGGGAACGGTGAGGACGAGGACGAGGACGAGGAGGAGGACGAGGAGGACCAGGACAAGGACTATCCTCGGAGGTCATGCTCAAAATAGAATGGACTTCGAACCGTAGGCGGAGCAAAAGGACTACCAGGGCCAGCGAGAGCAATTGAGTTGGACAGGAATTGTCACTCGAACTTACAAGAGTTGGAAAGGACCCCGCATTGCTGCGGAATTGAACTCAGAATTGCCAGAGGGCCAGAGGATGCGGGGCCAGAGGGAAAGATTGCGTTGGAGAGGACTTTGCAGGTAGATCTCCAGAATTAGAAAGTATTATGAATCGCAGGGTAAGTGGACTCTGAATTGCCAGAGGATTACCAGGGTCAGCGAAAAGTATTGAGTTGGAGAGGAAATTGCAGTTAAATTTCAAGCGTTAGACAGGATTCTGAATCGCAGGGGAATTAGACTCAGAATTGCCAAAGGATTACCAGGGCCAGCGAGAAGTATTGAGTCGGAGAGGAATTTGCAGGTAAATTTCCAGAGTTAGAAAGGATTCCGAATCGGGGCGGAATTGAATTCAGATGTGCCAGAGGATGCTGGGGCCAGAGGGAAATATTGAGTTGGAAAGGGATCTGCACTTGAATTCCCAAAGTTTGACACAATTCTGCACCGTAGACAAATCAAACTCAGCTTTCCAAGAGGATTGCAAGGGCCAGAGATAGATTTTGAGTTGAAGAGGAATTTGCAATTGAATTCCCAGAGCTAGCAAGGAGAGCGAATCGTGGTGGAATTGGATTCAGATTTGACAGATGCCAGGGACAGAGAGAAATATTGAGTTGGAGAGGAATTTGCTGGTAGATTACAAGGGCCAGCGAGAACGATTGAGTTGGAGGAATTTGCATCAGAAACTCCAGAGTTAGAAAGGAGTCCGAATCGCGGCGGAATTGGACTAGTATGTGCCAAAGGATGATGCCTGGACCCGAGAGAAATATTGAGTCGGAGAGGAATGTGCCGGTCCCCAGAGCCGGCCCAGAAGATCTACATGTACATAGTTATACCGCCATCGTGGGCAAAGATACCATTACCGCCGTTACGAACTTGGGCAAAGATACCGTCGTACAGCGGAGAGCGGTCGTTTCATCTCCCTTACTCCACGACGCCGTTCCGCTCCATAGTCTTCTACCTCCTCCTCCCGGCCATCCCCATGGACAAAGTGACGGAGGGTGTCATGAACTATCATCCTCTTCCAGCCTCTCTTGGGGTAGACCTCGGTCTGCCTGCTCACCTTGCTGCCCCGGGCGCATGGGAACGTGGAACATCGAAGGTTTACGAGGCGATTCCATCGTCAAGATCGACGAAATTATCGACATCATGCGCATACGCGAAATAGACATTTTATGTATACAAGAAACGCACTTACATGGAGCAGAATACTACGAGCATAATGGCTACACGATTTTCTTGTCAGGCGAGCTGGACATACACATCACGTCGCACTCTGGTGTTGGGTTTGTGGCGTCGCCAAAAATATTGAAAAGTATTGTGGCCTTCAAGGCGTGCTCTCCCAGAGTGGCCTCCCTACGAGTAAAAGTTAGACATGGTATGCTTACACTGCTTTCCACGTATGCCCCACACAACGGCCGCCCATCTGACGAGCGGCACACTTTCTACATGGACCTTCAGGCGCATATCCGAGCAACCACGGCGAACAGCACGACGTACATCATGGGAGATCTGAACGCTAGGCTCGTACGTGCCGGAGCTGGAGAGGAAGCTATCGTTGGTCCTCATGTTTTTCAGTGCGCGGATGCCCCGGATAACGTGGTGCAAAACACAATTTCAAACAGGCACCTCCTAGTGGAGTTATGTACGTCTTGTGGCTTGCTGGTTGCAAACACATACCACGACCACCCTGACGTCATGAAAATTTCCTATAGAGATCTGGGCGTCGATCCGACGGACAACGAGATATCTGGGCGCAAGTTTGCTCAATTGGATCACGTTCTATGCCACCACAGTGTTTTGCATACCTTGCGAGATTCCTGGACGAGCCGACTGGACGTTCTCAATTCGCACCATTACCTAACCATTGTCGAATCAAATTTGGCGTTCAAGCGTCAGGAAACCTCAAAGAAGAAGCACGCGGACAAGGCAAGCCTCAAAGACCCCCACACCAGAGAGCGTTTTACATCAGCATTTGTTGGGGCCGTGGGCGTTTCAATTGGCAATGGCAATGAGTCTGTTGAAGCTATGAACAGTAGGGTACGATACGGTTTCGAAAAAGCCTCTGGAACATTGCCTATGCGGGAGACGGTGCCGAAGCAAGCGTGGACAAGCCAGCGCACTCTTGATTTAATCGAGCAGAGAAGAGATGCACGTTCAGCTGGGGACCATAAAACCGAAAAGCGTTTACATAAGGAGATTCGGAAGTCTGGAGCTCAAGATCGTAAAGAATGGCTGGGCCTACTAATCCAAAGGGGAGGTTGGGAAGCAGTGCGACATCTCAGAAAACCTCCAAGCATCAAGCACGCGACAATACAGCGCCCGGACGGGACCCTGGCAGACACAGCTGATCGAGCAGACGTTTTGGCCGACTACTTCGAAGACATCCAATGGCAAATACGCTTCCCAGAGAATGTCCCGGAACCGCGAGCTCCCATAGGTGATTTGCTACCTATCAACACGGGCCCTTTCATCCCGGATGAACTGGTTGGAGCGCTGCGCCGGCTACGTCCTGGCAAGGCTCCGGGGCCCGATGGTATTCCGCCGGACTTTTGGAAAACTTTGGGATCAGATCCAGATGCCTCTGCTATAATGCTTCGCCTGTGCCAGACATGCTGGGAACACAAAGCAATTCCCGAGTCTTGGAGGCGCGCGAACGTGGTTCTTTTGTTCAAGAAAGGAAATATCAAATTGCCAGAGAACTACAGACCCATATCTTTACTCCAAATTGGGTATAAGCTCCTAGCCTCCATGATCCATCAACGTCTAATTCAAGGTGGCGCTGAGTCTCGAATGCGCGGATCACAATTTGGGTTCCGCCCTGGGCGCGGGACGGCAGACGCGCTCATGCTCGTCCGGCGCATGATTGACGCGGCTCACAGCAACAAGCACGGCGGCCTCATTTTGTTAATGTTGGATTGGGCTAAAGCGTTCGACAGACTCAAACCTACAAGCATGTGCGACGCTTTACGACGATTTGGGCTTCCCTCGGACATCGTGGCCATGGTCGAAGCTATCTACGCTGAGCGCTACTTCACGATTGTGGACCACACGGGGAAATCCAAAGAAAGACGGCAAATGGCAGGAATTGCACAAGGATGCCCACTTTCCCCATACTTATTTATTGCAGTACAGACCGTTATGTTGCACGATGCTTTTGGGCCCATCAACTTCGAAGCCGAACCCGCCTATGTGGTGACGCGTGACATTCTATATGCAGATGACACACTACTGTTGTCGCAGAGCAAGACAAACGTCCAGAGCATGCTGAACGCTATTGTTCGAGAAGGCTGTAAATACGGACTCGAGCTTTACTGGGACAAGACATTACAAATGCAAATCTCAACCAACGTCGTCGTTGTTCGGCCTGATGGTGGTCCTATCAAAGCTGTCCGGGAAGCCGTTTACTTGGGCGGGATGGTTTCTTGTGACGGTAAGGCCACCACCGAACTCAACCACCGATCGGGGGAAGCATATGGCATATTCAACAAGCTTGCTAAGATTTGGTCGCACACCGCTGTTGGATGGAAACGAAAGTTCAAAGTGTATGACAGTGTGGTGGTAAGTAAGCTATTGTACTCGCTCGATTCCCTGTGGTTATTGAAGGCTGACAAGTCGAGGCTCGACGCGTTCCACTGCCGCTGCCTCCGCCGAATCCTGGGCATTCCGCATTCTTTCTTCTCGCGAATAAGTAATTCGAGCGTATTGGAAAAAGCGGGCGCCAAACCGCTATCTCAGCTTCTACTTGACAAACAACGCAAACTATACATCCGTGTCGCTTCCAGTGCACCTTCGTCCTTGGTACGTCAATGTTTATGTAATCTGGACGGTACCCCACGCAACTGGGTGGAACACCGGCGGCGCGGCCGGCCCAGACAGCAGTGGGCTTCCCAAGTGTACGAGATGACGCAGCACATCTGAGGCCCCACCTCCCCCGTCCTTGTCTTCCTCCCCTCGCCTTGTTTTTTCCCTTGTTCCCTCTACGTGTACCTCGGAGCAGTATTGTGTTCCATTTTCTGCTTCACAGTCGCGTTGCGCTCCGCTGCCTGCTTCACAGTCGTGGGGCGCTCAGCGTTCTCGCTCTCTGTTGCAGTTCTTCTGAAGAGTCGCCAATTGCGCGCTCTTCCGCCCACGCGTCCTACCGGATGCACGGCTTAGTGGTGGTGGTGGAGAGGAATGTGCGACTGATTTTCCAGAGTTAGAAAGGGTTCTGAATCGTAGATAACTTAGAATCCAAAGTCCCCGATGATTGCCAGGGCCAGAGGGAAATATTGAGTTGGAGAGAAACTTGCAAGTAAATTTCCAAATTTAGAAAGGATTCCGAATCGAGGAGCAATTGGACTCAGCTTTCCCAGAGGATGCCGTGGTGTATGTTTGGACGTCGTTATCCACCTTTTTGTCGTCATGTCCACTCGCCCCCCTCGGGGGCCAACAGGCTGCGAGGAATACGTGGTCCTGCTCTCTGCAATAATTCCATGCGAAGATGTCCTATGTCCAAGTTGTAGACTTCTGGTTCCAAAACCGTGATGACTGAAGTCAACGCGAGGACCCCAGGCCGAAAACCACCCGCTCCTCTCCCAGAGTCACGTGCTCTGAATTGATGGGCGCGCTGGGACACGTCAAAATATGAGACTCACGCTCCCAAGGCCACGATCATTTCTACATTACGACGCGCTGGCGTTCCCGAGGTCACAACCCCTTTATGTACAACGAAACAAATTCGCGCTCCCCAAACAACAATTCTACAATTAGAATTACAACCGCTTCGCGCTCCCCCCCCCCCAAAAAAAAACGCGCAGAGTATAACACATGCGAGTCCCCAAGGCCACGAGGCCGTGCGAATGTCAACGGAGTGGCGCCCCCGAACCTGCAAACCTTTATGACTCACTCAGCGCGTGCGCTCCCGAGGCCCAAACCCCGTGTAAACTGCAAAATGCCAATCACTATGCACTCGCGCTCCCGAAGCCACAATCCACGAGCAAAAAACATCACGTTCGCCCTCCCGGAGAAACAACTCCGATGGCTTAAAATCAAAATGTACCCCCGACGCCAACATCCGTGCAAATTGCCGCAAGCTAGCTCTGCCGAGGCCACAATTCCCTCGTACATTACAGCAGGCTCGCGCTCCAGAGGCCACGACCCCTGGCAAATCACAACGCACTCGCGTTCCCGAAGCCGCAACCCCTGGTAAGTCACGACGCGGTAACGCTCCCGAGGCCACAACTCCTTGTAGTGTAGAACAAGCACGCGCTCCCGAAGCCGCACTCGCGACCCTGCGGCTACAATCCTCATTGAAGTACACGAAACCACCCCGCGGAGGCTGCGCAAGAGCGCACCCCCATCTACACGACAGACAGCTCTAAGTTTTCAGGAGTGGCATGCGTTTTCGGGAGCGCTCTTCCGCCCATCTGGCTTCTCCTGAGAATGCTGCTCTGGACCCGAGACCGCAAAACCCCTAAAATTGTGTAGGATGCGCGCTCTCGAGGCCACCGTCTCTCATGGGTTACTGCAGACGAGCGCGCTACCAGCCAGCCAGCAAACAGTCCAAATCAACTGCCAGCCATATGTGCAGACAACTCCTGCTCTCCTCCTCCTCCTCCTCCTCCCCCTCCTCCTTCTCCCCCTCCTCCTCCTCCTCCTCCTCCTCCTCCTCCTCCTCCTCCTCCTCATCATCATCATCATCATCATCATCATCATCGTCATCATCATCATCATCATCATCATCATCATCATCATCATCATCAACAGCAGCATCATCATCATCATCATCATCATCATCATCATCATCATCACCATCATCATCATCACCATCGTCATCATCATCAACATCAACATCATCATCATCAGCAGCAGCATCATCAGCAGCATCATCATTAGCATCATCATCACCACCACCATCCTCATCATCACCATCATCAGAATCAGCATCAGCATCATCACCATCACCATCATCGCCATCAGAATCACCATCACGATCACCATCATCATCACCATCACCAGCACCAGCATCATCCTCATCCGTACCCTCGTCCGCATCCTCCTCAGTCTCCTCCTGCTACTCAGCATCAGCATCATCATCAGCAGCAGCAGCAGAATCCTCGTCATCCTCAGCATCATCAGCATCGTGGTTGTCATCATCAGCATCCTAAAGATCAGCCTCATCCTCATCCTCAGCATCATCACCACCACCTCCATCACCATCATTCTCATCCGCACCCTCGTCATTCATCATCCTCATCCTCCCCCTCCTCCTCATCATCATCAGCATAAGCAGCAGCGGCATCAGCATCATCATCATCATCATCATCATCATCATCATCATCATCCTCATCCTCATCCTCATCCTCATCATCATCATCATCAGCATCAGCATCATCAGTATCATCATCATCAGCATCAGCATCATCATCGTCATCATCAGCAGCAGCATCATATGTAATCATCATCATCCTCCACATCTTCATCAACATCATTATCAGCAAAATCAGAATCATCAGCATCAGCATCATCATCATCATCATCATCATCTTCATCATCATCATCATCATCATCATCATCATCACCATCATCATCATCATCATCATCATCATCATCATCATCATCATCATCCTCATCCTCATCCTCATCCTCATCCTCATCATCATCATCATCATCATCAGCATCATCAGTATCAGTATCATCATCATCAGCATCATCGTCATCATCAGCAGCAGCAGCATCATATGTAATCATCCTCATCCTCCGCATCTTCATCACCATCATTATCAGCAAAATCAGAATAATCAGCATCAGCAGCAACGTTGTCGTCCGCAGTATCATCAACATCAGCATCATCGTCGCCAGCGTAATCATCACCACCTCAATCACAATCGTCATCAACATCATCATCAGCATCATCATCATCCTTATCCTCGTCTCATCATCATCATCATCACCACCACCTCCATTACCATCATCCTCATCCGTGTCCTTAGCCTCATCCTCATCCTTATCATGAATGAAAATAACAATTAACACAATCATCAGTATCATCTCCGTCCTTATCCTCACCCTCATCCTCATCCTCCTCCTCCTCATCCTCATCCTGATCTTCAGCATCAGCATCATCATCACCATCATCATCATTGTCGTCATCGTCATCGTTATCATCATCAGCATCATCATCAAAAGCATCAGCATCATCCTTATCAGTATCATCATCATTATACTTATCGTCACCCTCATCCTCATCCGCATCCTCATCATCATCCTCGTCAACAGCAGCATCAGCATCATCATCATCAGCAGCATCGTCAGCATCATCATCACCACCTCAATCCGTATGATCACTATCATCATCCTCATCATCATCTCATCAGAAGCATCATTATCGGTGGCGTCATCATCGTCATCATCAGCATCATCAGCATCATCATCACCACCACCTCCATCATCATCATCCTTATCCTCACCCTCATCCTCATCCGCATCCTCATCATCCTCATCAGCAGAACCATCATCATCGTCATCAGTATCAGCATCAGCATCAGCATCATCATTATTATTATCATCCGCATCATCATCACCACCACCTCCATCACCATCATCCTCATCCTCATCCTCATCCTCATCCGCATCCCCGTCATCCTCCTCGTCACCCTCCTCATCCTCATCCTCCTCCTGGGCCAGGCCGACGCGCGGGTCCGACAGCTTCCATGAGCCCTGGCGGGGAGGCGCGGCCGCCGCCGCGGTCGCTGCTGCCCACTCAGGAAGGGGGAGAGGAGGACTGGGACGAGAAGGTGGGGGGAGGAGAAGAGAAGATACGACACGACTGTGGGCCCGCCACTCCCGTCCTGCCTCACGGAAGCGGAGGCGGACGGCGGCAGCGGCAGGACGACACTTCGGCCGGGGCACCAGCGGGGGCCTCGGCGAAAGATGGAGCGAGCGCTCCCAACAAGGAGATCCGCTAGAACCGCACACACGTTGAACAATCGCGGAGGAGAAGGAGGAGGAAGAGGAGGAGGAGGAGGAGGAGGAGGAAGGGGGAGGAGAAGGAGGAGGGGGAGGAGGAGGAGGAGGAGGAGGAGGAGGAGGAGGAGCGCCAGTACCTCATGGTTCGGGCGCTCACGACGGGCTGAACGCCTCGCGGCGGGCTTCAGCCACCTGTAGGGCCCAGCTGCCTGGGGCGGAGGGGGCAGTACAGTCGGGGCGTTGACCTAAGGAACCCCAAATAAAGGAACGAGGCCACCTTTTTACCATAAGTTGAACTTCGATTTCCCATCGAAAACATAAGGAAAACCTGAGGCAAGCTGTGAAACACTTAAGGAACGCGGA